>NW_024121876.1:22227928-22301560 GCF_016745375.1 Pimephales promelas | reverse complement strand
TGTTGGTCTGTCTGACTGAGATCTGTCTGTCTGTTTGTCTGTCTGTCTGTCTGTTTGTCTGTCTGACTGTCTATCTGTTTGTCTGTCTGTCTGTCTGTCTGTCTATGTGTTTGTCTGTCTGTCTATCTGTCTGTCTGTCTATTCTGTCGTCTATCTGTTTGTCTGTTTGACTAACTATCTGTTTGTCTGTCTATCTGTCTGTCTGTCTGTTTGTCTGTCTATCTGTTTGTCTGTCTGTCTATCTGTTTGCCTGTCTTTCTGTTTGTCTGTCTGTCTGTTTGTCTGTCTATCTGTTTGTTTACCATAAATCCCGCCCATTATATCCAACTTACATCTAAATATAGGCATATAATATGACAACGCATTCTCACCCCAAGGCGTCACCTTTGACCATGCTTCAATATTTGACGTTTTAGGCGCCCTTTAGCGTCACTTACATGACGCGATCCTACGGCGTCATCTAACTGACGCTAAAGGAAAGCGTCAGTTAGAGGACGCGGTTAGGTTTAGGTGTGGGGTGGGGGTAGGGTACACGCGATCCTAGGGCGTCATCTAACTGACGCTAAAGGGTGCCTAAAGCGTCAGATATTGAAGCATGTCCAAATGCTTCCCAAGGCGTCAGTTAAGTGACGCCTTGGGGGTGAGAATGGGCTGAATATGAATGCGAATGAAAAAGAAAAATTTCTCGGATGCAGAAATTTAAGTTTTATTATCAGAAGTTCATTCAAAATGCCAATTTTATTTTCAAGCATACATAGTGGCCTATCAGGTCCTAAAAAAAAGGAAGCTTGGCAACATATTACAGATGCAGTTAATGGAGTTTCATCTGTCAATCAAACAGTCCCAGAAGTGAGAAGAAAATGGTTCAACATTAAGCTTGACAGCAAAAAAACAACAAAAAAAACCCTTGAATTAATTCACTTCAGAAAAATCGTATTCAAGCTGGAGAAGGACCGCATCGATCACCAGATCTGCTATTACTGGCTCTCATAATAAAAGTAAAAAGAAAAAACGTATGTAATTACTATATAATATTTTTTTGTCAAAATGCTGTTTAAATATGTACCCGATTAAGGTGAATTAAAATGCAGCCTTATTAATGAGCAAAACGTTCGGATGTTAAGCGCACCATTTACGCGTGGCTGGGAGCAGGTGTAGATTTCTTGCGTACCAACTAACATTTGGAAAATACGAACATTTAATGAATCCGAAAATTTACGCCAGAACCACTTTACACACGATGTACACAAAAATTCGTTCTGCTCGTGTTTCATGAATGAGACCCAATGACTGTTATTATACAGTGTGGAAAATAGTAACAGTACCTGTCAAACGTTTGACTATGCACAGATGACCGTACCTTACTTGCTATTACATGACTGAATATTAATTTTTCTCATTTGGCTAAAGTGTCTTGTTTTCTTTCCTCACTGTTTTCCTCTGCGTTGTGAATTGCCCCCTCTAGTCAGTGAGCACACACTTTAATCTAATTAACTGTACCTCAGCTTATCTCCGGTTATGTTACAGGTTGGTACCTATGGGACCAATGACATTGTGAGTGTCCGTTAATGGAGACCAGCGGATGAGTCATAACTCAGCCCCTCAAGATCCCCACCCAGACTCCTCACGGACCGGCGACGTGAATATGCGTGTCCTCATTAGAATCTCATTAATCCTCCTGAACATCGTATTACTCAATGCTGCAAGCATCTCGCCTGCTGTGCTGTTGCCTCAGCCGAATGCTGAAATCTGTGAGATTTCTTGCACTGTTTTATTTATGTTTCTTCTTGGACTCCTTCACGTACTTGCATATCTGAAATGTAGCGTAGTTTCAAGTCACTACAATAAAAATGTACACTGGATATCTGGCAACGTGCTCCTCGGTTTATAAATATGTCAACGCCCAAACTGTCTGTATATAGCAAACTTAAAATGTGTCCATGAAATTTTCACATTCTTTAAAATTATTGAAGCAAGACTTACAGTACAGCCGATCTCATCATCATCTCTTCACTTCCCATTGCCCAGATTTTCTATTTGTTTTTTGTCTGGTTTCATTCTAAGAAATGTTTTTAGCAAGTTTAAAGAAGTAGTTCACTTTTAAAAAAACTTTTGCTGATAATAAATTTACTCACCCCCATATCATTCAAGATGTCCACGTCTTTCTTTCTTCAGTCGAAAAGAAATTAAGGTTTTTGATGAAAACATTCCAGGATTTTCTCCATATAATGGACTTCAATGGGAACCAAACGGTTCAAGGTCCAAATGAGAGTTTCAGTGCAGCTTCAAAGGGCTTTAAACAACACCAGACGATAAATAAGGGTCTTATCTAGCAAAACGATTGGCCATTTCAAAAATAAATAAAAAAGGTTTAAGTTTTTTAAGCACAAATGCCTTGCTCTGTTCTGTGATGAGCGTTCGTGACTCTCCTGTTCGAACTCGTTCATCAAAATGAACAAATCTTTTTTCGAGTCATGACTCAAAGGGTCCTAGATAAGACCCTTATTCATCGTCTGGTGTGGTTTAAAGCCCTTTGAAGCTGCACTGAAACTCTCATTTGGACCTTGAACCGTTTGGTTCCCATTGAAGTCCATTATATGGAGAAAATCCTGGAATGTTTTCATCAAAAACCTTAATTTCTTTTCGACTGAAGAAAGAAAGACATGGACATCTTGGATGACACGGGGGTGAGTAAATTATCAGCAAAAGTTTTTTTACTCCTTTAACGCTAGACAAGAGCATCCTGGTTCTCCCCCCTTTGAGTAATTTGCACCTTATAACATTGAGAAGTCAGTGGTTTTTAAGTCCTAGAGGGACAAAACCCTTAAAAAGAACTGAGAATACAGCACTGGCTACTGGCTCATTCGCTTCTCAATGTCCCGCTGGCAACCAAACAAACTAACAAGCACATTTTCCTGCACGATGCGTGAATTTAAGGCTTGAATGTCTGTAAACACCTTCCTGCAGTGAGGAAGAGAGACAGAGAAACTCAATTTGTAACTAGAGTGTGATCGGAGTGCGTGTTTCTCTCTGTCTCTAGACCTCCCGTGTAGCCTTGAGTTTTTGGCTGCGGTTCAGCATTGTACTCCATGTTGTGATGCAGTTCAGAAAATAGATTTTTTGCTGCTTGCTCAGTGTGTGTAGTTTAGATGAGCTAATGCATTTGTTTGTTTAATTTCGCATTGAAAAAGTAGAAGTTCTGTGTTTTTGCACTACATCTGTGGTCCATGAAGGATTCCAAGTGGTCAGATAATGCAGATCATTCCTCTTCATGGGAGACCAGTGTCTTGGATGCACACTGGGGCTGCGGAGAGTGAGGCAAGGCGGCTCGACCTCCTCATGTCCTGGAAGAGATTTAGTCGACTTGAACATGCAATTTAGTTGGGTTTACTTTGTTCTGGGATGTTTCCACTTCACTACACTGTAAAAAAAAAAAATATTTTCAAGATTTGTTATCACAGCATTTTTTCTTTGGTCAAATCAACTTAAATAATTTTATTTAGTTCAGATAACTTATTATTTTGAGTTTCTGATGATTAAATCAATCTCGTTCATTGTATTAACTCACCTTTTCCAGTTCAATCAACTTAAAATTTTAAGGCAACCAGGTTACTTAATTTTTTAAGTTAAACCAACAATATTTTTTTTACAGTGAACCCTAATGTTCAAAATAATTAATTGGTTTGAGTAGAGCCAACTCAAATTATACACATTAGTTCCATTAAATTAACTTTAATGAGTATTTTGAGTTCACAAAACTGACACACATTAGATTGAACTGTTTAATTGTTTTATGAGTTTAATGAACTTGTTTCTTTTAATTTAGTCAAACTAAAATTGAAACTTAAACTGGGCTGGGATTTCTATTTCCCAGCATGATTTGCCTCAAAAGGGAGAGTGAATGCTAAAATTAAATTGAAAATTAATTAATGCTAATGTGTTTTTTTTGTGCTAGATTAATATTAAGTGGGAGATTTAGTTGTGCTTAATGTTTTGCTATGCTAGTTTAGAAGAGCTAGTTGCTATTTATGTTGTTTATTTGTTAAAGAGCAGTGGGCCCAGGATTGATCCCTGGGGGGCATCAGGCTGGATTTTAATTTCAGCCTTCAATCCACCTAAAGATACAGAGCGACCAGAATTATATATTTTTTTTATATCTGATTCCGATCACATTTGGTAAACAGAATTTATGGTTATCAGCTTAGAGCTCAGTTGATGTTACCATGACATGTATTGTTTGCCTCCACAACTCTGTGATTTTGTCACAATTGTCATAGCCTATAGAAATACCATATTGGACTGTGAGAATTTAGAAGTTAACATGGGATCCACTTTATTATTTGATTAGGCGTATTTAAAAGGTTACCATAGTGACGAGTGGAGCATCAGCTTGTTTTGAGCACAGTGTATGTTAAATGTGTTACATTGCTGTACTCATTCACCCCGCGCTATGCTAATGCTGCCATTGTGTACGTCAATTAGCAAGAATTTATTGAATTAGCTGGTTAAAACAAGCCAAGTCTCCACTACTACAAAAAAAATATGTTGAGATTACACGATAATATTACATTGTGTATGAATTAGCTTGCTAAAATATTTCAAATTAACAGCAATTAAAATGTATGGGTTCAAAATAAAAAGTTCTGCTTACTTAACTGTTTAATTTCTTAACTAAAACAATATATAACTGATTACCTCAAATTATTTGAGTTTTGCCAACTTATTTGGGTTTACAGTGGCCATTTAGTTGAAAGAGCCCATATCCAATGTAACCACTGCCCACATCTGAATTAAGTTCAGCCAAAGAGTTGTTTTTTGACTGTAGGATTCAGGCAGATATTACCTTGAGAAGTGAAAATCGTGAAGCTCACAGATCACAGGTTCAAGGGTTACTCAATGCTGAAAGCATTTCTCCTGCTGTGTTGTTGCCTCGACCGAATGTTAAAACTTGTGAGATTGATTACTGAAATAGCCTCAGGTATCAGTCATGCTGGATTTCACTCTGGAGTTTTGGTGAGCAATTCTGTTCTTAAAGCATGCGTGCAATTTACCTTGATATGGCTTATTTTGTTGTTTTGAAGAAAGCATTACAAAGCAAATCTGTATCAAAGAATGTTGTGCAAATGTGAATAACCTACTCCTGCTGTTTATTATAATTATACTCTCTGGTGTTAGGATTAGCTGTGTTAAATACGCAGCACAACGCTTTTTTAGCGTTTTTCAAAATAGTGTAGCTTTTCTAGCCATTAACTCGCCACTTTTTCAATGAGTAGTGGTCTAGTATGGCAAAATGAAACATTTATGGTTTTAATATTTCCAATTGGAACCCTATGTATGTGTGAATGTATGGATACCAGCACACCAAAGCAAATATATAGCTAGCGAAGTAAACATTTATTTATTTTTTTCACAATTGTAAGAACAGACTGACCATTTCCAAACCATATTTCCAGGAGATTTCACAAAGCTTTTGAAAGGATAGTTATTCTGTCATCATTTACTCGCCCTCAAGTTGTTCCAAACCTATATAATTTTTTTTACTCTGCTGAACACAGAAGAATATAGTGACAGGAATATGGGTGACCAACAGTTAATGTTCCCCATTGACTTCCATATTTTTTGGACGCCAATAGTTTGGTTACTCATATTCTTCAAAATATCTTATGTGTTCAACTAAAGAAAGAAATGTATACAGGTTTGGAATGACTTGAGGGTGAGTAAATGATGACAGAATTATCTAATTTTGGGTGAACTATCCCTTTAAGGCCTGTTCACACCAAGGACTAAAAATATATTGATAACGATAAAATATAGTTATAAATAAAATCAGAATACATCCTGCTCAAGTATTTAAGGCAGCAGAAGACGTAACTTCAGCGCGCGCTTAGAATAAACTGAACGCTGATGTGCTGGGGTGGACACTGAAAGTTACTGTTATCTTTAAAGTTACCGTTCTTGGTGTGACGCGCCTTTAACAACACTATTGACTTCTTCAGAAATGGTTCTGCACACTAATTCTATTATCTAGGGAGATTTTCTCACCTTCAAGGGATAGTTCACTTGGTCATTAAATAATGTATAATTTGGACTTCTCTGTGCATGCTCTGTGAGGTGGTGACCATAGACCTCCATTATATGACTGACAGACAAGAACGGTTTGACCTAAAAATATCAAAATTGAAACTACTGTGGAAATAAAGACAGCTACATCTTGGTGCCCTTGAAGTAATCTAAAACATACCAAAAAATAATTTTAAAGTGAACTATCAGCTTGTTTGTCTGTCTTTTCCCAATATGTTTCCTTTTTAAATTAAATATGATAGACCCCAAATGATGGTTTTTGTCATGAATGCTTTGCACTGACTCCTCAAGAGCGAATAGCACAACATCGGTAAAATTTCCAAGCACAACATCAGAAAACCCTTAGTTTTTGTATGTGTTTTGAATTTGCATCTTTGATAATTAAGTTGCATAACTATCAAAGTAAGTATAAAAATGCTGAGTTGTTTTAACCCAACTTTGGGTCAAATATGGACAAACCCAAACGTTGGGTTAAAAATGTAAATAAAAAAATTAACCCAATGGCTGGGTTTGTCCATATTTGACCCAAAGTTGGGTTAAAACATCCCAGCATTTTTTTTAGAGTGTATGCATATGATAAATTATGGAAACATTTGTGATTGGAAAATAGTGAACCCTAAGTGTATTTTTGGCCATTGAGAGAAAAGCATATGTTGTTTCTGTTTACAAACAATGCAAGCCAGACCAAGAATAATATCTCTATTGAGTGGAAACTCATCAAACTCATTGCACTACAGCTTTAACCTCACGTCGTAGTTTGAATAATGTTCTACTACTTATCTTTCAGCTTTTAATCATGTTAATGGAGTGTCACCAACTGTCTGTGTGTAACGTGGGTCTTTTCAGGCACCTCTCTCTCTCTCTCTCTCTCTCATTTGTACATGATCTTTTGTTCACAACATCTGAGACCGCTGGAGATGAGGTTTTGTTTTATCTGTTATATGTTTTTGGATGGTGTGTAATGTTTGCCTGGCAGTGCAACAAATTGTGAGGACACAGTTGTTGACAAGAGAGAATACAACACAGGTTTCCATTGTCTGTGTCGATGTCAATGTAATGAATATCTGACTTCAAAACTTAATTTTAAGGAAATCGATCGTGATGTGTGTGTATTGCAAACACAATATTTCATGTTGGTTGTATTGCATCTTGAATACTAATGGATCAATGTCTATTTAACTTGCAAGCTGCACTGAAAAATGTCTCGCCTTTAAAAGAGGTTTTACATGAATACGACTTTCGACTACATCGGTTACATGAATACCTTACAGCATATACACAGTGGAAATGTGGAAATAGTTTGTTTAGCTCGGCTCTGGGCTGGTACTCTGAAAATATACACTACTGTATTTGACCTAACACAAAAGGGTGCATATTACAACCTTAAAGAGCTGGAGTACTGATAAAACTCAAAGGTGTAACTTTATATTTGTGATGTAACGACTGTCTGTCTGTCTGTCATCTATCTATCTATCTATCTATCTATCTATCTATCTATCTATCTATCTATCTATCTATCTATGACTGTCTGTCTGTCTGTCATCTACAGTATCTATCTGTCTGTCTATCTATATGACTTGTCTGTCTGTCTGTCTGTCTGTCATCTATCTATCTATCTATCTATCTATCTATCTATCTATCTATCTGTCTGTCTGTCTGACTGTCTGTCTGTCTGTCATCTATCTATCTATCTATCTATCTATCTATCTATCTATCTATCTATCTATCTATTTATCTATATAACTGTCTGTCTGTCTGTCATCTATCTATCTGTCTGTCTGTCTGTCTATCTGATTGTCTGTCTGTCATCTATCTATCTATCTATCTATCTATCAATCAATCAATCAATCGATCGATCGATCGATCGATCGATCGATCGATCAATCGATCAATCAATCAATCAATCAATCAATCAATCAGTGATGCGCGGGTTGATCCGAAATGAGCGGGTGCCTGCGGTTAAACATTTGTATTAATATAGCCTAGTACTAGACACAATGTTTGATGAAATATACAGCCCTACACATTATTGGCTGCAATAACTGGCACGAAGATAACACACAAGCTCAGTCTAAACAGTTCTCGGTTCTATACTAGTGATTGGAGAACCGCGGTCCGCTGTCCCTGTGCGTTCGGTATACGCAGTATCAGCTGCTCGTGCTCATCACTTCTCTCAACAGTGGCACATGTCTCGGTTCAGTGAACTGTTGGAGTTACTGGAGTAAAATATAATTCAGGATATTGATTTATTTCGATTCGTAGGTGACTGTCAGGCATGTCTGAAAGTGAGTAACTTCAGTAACTTGTGGATCAGCACTGACGCAAGACGCGAAATGTTTCGAACGATTCAGTTCGATTTAGTGTACTGGTTCGACCGGTTCACTAAAAAGAACCGGTTCAAAAGAACGATTCGTTCACGAACCGGCCATGATCACTACAGTCTGCAGAGAGATGGAGGCGGCAAGAGAAAAGGTGAAGACTGGGGAGTGGAAGCTCCGCAAATACACAAATAGAAAGAGTAAAAGTGTGGGAGACATTTACCGAAATAATGAATGATGATGACCAAAGTGCTGGCTTTGCCTTTATGTGTAGTAGGCCTACGTCTTCTTGCGACGCTGTGTTGTTACACGTCTATGGCCCAATAACGCTCCGATGAGCATTTACTAATTTTTAAAAATGCGGTCAGAAAGCGGGTCGGGTACAATATTTTTTTACTTTTTTTTTTGCGGTCCGAGTTGCGGGCGGGTAGTTGAAAACGTCGGTCGGTTGCGGGTTGTTTATACATTGACCCGCGCATCACTGCTATCTATCTATCTATCTATCTGTCTGTCTGTCTGTCTGTCTGTCTGTCTGTCTGTCTGTCAGTCCGTCCGTCCGTCCGTCCGTCCGTCCGTCCGTCCGTCCGTCCGTCCGTCCGCCCGCCCGCCCGCCCGCCCGCCCGTTAGTTTAGGAGATTTAGCCGATCTGTGACTTTACAGTACTCTCCAGCTGAATATCAGCTGGACTGCATCATTCTAGAAGAGTTGCGGAGTTTAATTGCGTATTCTAGGAGACCAGCCAGGAATGAGTTGCAGGACCAGAATCTGAGTAGCTTCCCTGGCAAGAAAAAGGTTGACTTGTTGTTTTACAGGAGGATTCTGCATGTTTAAACCCATGGTGTGCAAGTAGTGACCAAGGTTCCTGGTCAGGATCAGGATTCAGGACAGATGACAGGATAGTTGTTCTGGTTTTGTTCAGTTTTCCCTTTACTCTAATTTTGACAGGAACAGATAGGAGTAGTAGTTGTTTTATAAGCAACATTCTGTCTCTGTGGGGAGATTACAAAGAACAAGGGAAACATTTTCCCACATTCTTTAAGTAATTGCCATCCTTCCTTCGATGTGGCAATGGATAACCTGCAGGTTTGTACTGTATACAGTTCAATAATCAATCAATAGTGTTGATGGGTGCAGTATTTCAAATCTCAGTGTTGATCTGTTTTTATGATTATGTTATCCACACGGAGCAGGAGATTTGGAGCGATTGATGAGACTTCGCTGACTTTGCAAGTATTTCAACTCCAATAACGTCACCTGTTGTAAACAGTGTGAGGACTTTGATTGTGCAATAAAAGTATTTATTTTAAAACTGTGAAAAGAAGTGCACCTTAGCATTATACCTAAATAATATATAACCTACAGTATATTCATTATTAAAAAAATCTGTTTGAATGTCCGCTGCGATATCTTGTCCTTTTTTACAGTCAAGGGGTTTTCCGTGACACGCTAGTTCGTCAGTTTCGTCTTCGAAAGTTTGAGTCCTTTCAATATAAAAGTCTTCTCTACTGACTCACTCATAAAGACAGTATTTCCCACAATCTAATAGTAAAATCACTAAAAGCATTCCTCCTGCTGGACAAAATAGTCCCTGACCATAAACCACAACAGAAGTTACATACATTATTTTAAAATAATGTATGTAACTTCTGTTGTGGTTTATGGTCAGGGACTATTTTGTCCAGCAGGAGGAATGCTTTTAGTGATTTTACTTCATGAAAGTTGCATTTTTTCCGGTTTTAATATTTGTATTGAGTGGCGACTGTTTTATAAAAGCAATAAGGTACCGAAGGCCAGTGCTGTATCGTGAATAAGTCATGGCTGAAGGGTTTGCACGCACATTCACTTTGCGTCATACCTAACAACGGCCTTCAGCCTTATTTCTAACAGTCTTATGGCAATCAGAAACAAAAGCTGCTCTCTGTGTGTCTTTCCTTTGGTTTCTGTGCGTTTAAATGTCAATTTTGTGAGCTTATTTTATCCATTAGATTGAAAGATCTGAAAAAGCTGATACATTTCCCACCCATAGACCCTTCCTTAGAAGAAATCAGGATAAAAGTGGACAAAAGAGACGGATTAAAAACAACAGGTAAACGAAAATATGTCTCCCTCGTCTACTTGTGATCCAATCGGCCAAAACACATCTTAAAGGAGTAGTTCACTTTTAAACAACCTTTTGCTGATAATTTACTCACCCCCATGTCATCCAAGATGTCCATGTCTTTCTTTCTTCAGTCGAGAAGAAATTAAGGTTTTTGATGAAAACATTCCAGGATTTTTCTCCATATAATGGACATCAGTGGGAACCAAACGGTTCAAGGCCCAAAAGACAGTTTCAGTGCAAACTGCAAACTGTTCAAAGAGCTTTAAACAATTCCAGATGATTTATAAGGGCCTTATCAAGCGAAACGATCGCTCATTTAAAAAACAAAATTTAAGTTTTATAAGCTCAAATGATCGCCTTGCTCTGTTCTGTGGTGCGCGTTCGTGACTCTCCTGTTCGAATTCGTTTATCAAAATGAATGAATCTTTTTTCTTGTCATTTAGTTCATTCAACGAACGAAATGAATGAAATGACTCGGAAAAAGTTTCGTTCATTAGATGAACGAGTTCGAACAGGAGAGTCATGAACGTGCAACACAGAACAGAGCAAGGTGAGCGTTTGTGCTTATAAAACTTAAACTTTTGTATTTATTTTTTAAATGAGTGATCGTTTTGCTTGATAAGACCCTTATTCATAGTCTGAATCGTTTAAAGACCTTTGAACAGTGTGCAGTTTGCACTGAAACTCTCATTTGGACCTTGAACCGTTTGGTTCCCATTGAAGTCCATTATATGGAGAAAAATCCTGGAATGTTTTCATGAAAAACCTTAATTTCTTCTCGACTGAAGAAAGAATAACATGGACATCTTGGATGACATGGGGGTGAGTATATTATCAGCAAAAGTTTTTTTTAAAGTGAAATACCTGGTGTAAACATGGACTTGGAGTCCAAGAAGAAATAAAGGGATAGATTAGAAAAACCAGTGGAGGTGGAAGAAAGGAAGGGAACGGCATATTTTGTAGATTGGGTTTCACCTCAACTGAAACAATAGGACCATTCACCCGCAGTGGGAGCTGAGATCATTCGCTCTCTCTGTGTGAGATTCAAACCACTGACCTACAGGAACATCCAGCTGCTCCGGAGAACATCATCCATGTGACAAGATGACATGTTTGTCTCATCCCATGACCTCTCTGTTCCACAAAAATCAAATGTCTAGAGAAAAGGGCTATCTGAGGCTAGATGTAGGAGCACCATGGGTCATTCCTGGAGGAATGTTGAACAGTAAACCCACAGTTTGCTTGGAAATATCAGGCATGTTTTAGTCTAGACATATAGTGGACAAGAATAAGTGCTGCTGTGAGTCTTAATTAGATTTTCAAGTTCTTTAGCCCAGTTTGTTTCCCTTGAGACTCTGCTTTGTTTGAACAGTTTTGAATGTTCTGGGAGTTTGAGTGCTTCATGTTCAGAGAAGGTTGACAGTCAACACCTGTTTAAACTTCCACAACTTCACATGACTTATTTTTGTTTTGTTTTTAAGCTAAATATAATGCACTGTAAAAATGAATATGCTTTATCTAATCAAAAAAAATCGTGGCAACAGATTACAAGCAATATTATTAATTAAATGTAACAAATTAGAATTGAGTAATAATTAATCAAATGAATTCCTTAAAAGTTAACCATTTACAAACTTACAACAACCAAAAAAAAAACAAAACATAAATTTAAGTCACCATTATGGTGATCGGTGTTTGTTTTAGGTTTGTTTTAAAATTACGATTTTCTAGTATATAATAAATAGTTCTTAATTAATCTTTGACGTCTGTCTGTTATTTTTGTTACATTTTTTGGTGTAAACTTTACTCATTTTAAATGGTTAACTTTTAAGGAATAATTTGATTAATTATTACTCAATTCTAATTTGTTAAATTTAATTAATTTTGCTTGTAATCTGTTGCCACAATTCTATTGATTAGATAAAGCATATTCATTTTTACAGTATGGTATATATTCCCTATGCTGCTGGTTTTAAATGTTGAAAATGATATCAAACATTCACTGATATGGTGTTTATGCATTCACACAAGTTCTCTCATCCAAATAGATGTGGATAATTTTACACTGTGGTTAATTTTTAATGCATTAACCCCGGAACGTACCGCACTAGCAAATAATTAATTGGAAAAGAGTTGCAGCCGGATAGCATAACACCATAACACTTTTAATCTGTGGTGTTTTCATTTTGTTTGTCCTCCATCAAGAATCCATTAGTGCTTATGTGAAGTATAAGACATCTCTGGGGTCTCAGATGTTGACCAAAAAAAAAGTTGACTTTGAACCTCAAGGGACCACACTAGGCTTTATGAGTAATATGGTGGGATCAATGGAGCTTCAATGAGGCTTTGAAATACCAGCCTCAGGAGAGATAGTGATGGTGACTTCAGCTTTGATCTTCCTTGAGATGAACTACATATTCATGAACGTTAAGAGGGACCACATTAATGAATGACTTGACATTTGCTAATCCTCGTAATGAAGGGAATTGGCATGTGTATTTGTTCTCAAATGTAAAGAGTTTTTTAAAAGAAATGTTCAAAAGGTATAATTCAGCATGATGTCCGGGCTCTTTAGACTGCGTGAGGAAGCAATAAACATATTTTAATTAGGGATTCTTTTAAAGATCAAGATTTCGAGATCTTAACAAATAGATTGAGGACTGAGTGAGTGCATGGATGAAGAATTCAATGTTTAATGAGAAGCAAAACGGGTAGCCTAGATCTTGAAATTGCAAATCCATATACACTCTTAAGAAAAATGGTTCTTAACAGTACCAAATTAGGGTTTTTCGGCTTGTAACATTAGCAGAACCCTTTTCGGTGCTAAATATAACCCTTTTTAAGGTTCCTTTGAAAGTGCGATCTTAAAAGACAACTCTGGTCAATTTTAACATTAAGCTAATTTTTTTGTACATTTGGAGTGCTGTCAGTACAGTAAAAAATATCCTCTTTTTAAAATTCGCACCCTGTTGACTTCAATGGGGCATGTTCTAAACAGCCATCCTTGATTTGTCATTAAGTACACAGCCATGCGAGACGAGTGGTGTTATTAAGAGTGACCACAGTAGATGTGAACGATATTAATAAAAATTATGTTTATTCAGCCAGCTCACATACCTGTATTTGCTTCCTGGTCGAAGTCCACAATTGTCGATTGTCAAGTTTGCGCACGCGATTATTGTTAACTGTTCAACATTTGGAAGAACTATTAATTTGAGCTGATGTTCTCAGGACACCACACAGCACCGTCATCGGCTGACAGCTGTCAGTCTGAGTCTCCACTGTTGCTTAGTTACCAATGATCGCGCTCGCAAACTCGACAATCGAGCCTAAGTCCCGCCCCTCCGCTTCCGGCTCATGGGACCTTATTTCAGAAAAAAATATGAATGGTAGTCAATAGCGATAGACAACTTATCTTTTTATTCCATCTGAACTGTGCCTTGAATTACACGTATGATGTTTGTCAATTTAAAAGATAATTCTGAAAGTCAAAAACGTCGCAGTTTGTCATACCACAGAAGAGTAACATTTAGTTTTATGTGAAAATCGCTCAATGAACTACATCTCCCGGGAAGCGAAACGAGATCCGCTGCTCGTGTGTGTGCAGTCTGGTACAAAACACTCAGGTATGACGGCGTAACGTTACGATTATAACGTAAGACTGTAGAAACAATGACAGACATTAGCCTCAGTAAAGTTAGCTTCATTCATTGAGAGAAAATGTGCACCTTTGGGGTTTGTAGTCTTTGTAATTACGTATTTTTACAGTCTTACACGTTACACCTCAACGGTTTTACATCAAACTGCGACTTTCTTTACTTTAAAATGTATCTTTTAAATTAACAAACATCATATGTGTAATTCAGGGCACAATTCAAACGACATAAAAATATTTGTTGTCTCTCGCCATTGACTACCATTCAATATTTTTCCAAACTAAGGTCCCATGGTGGTCGACCGGAAGGGGAGGGGCTTAGGCTCTCTATAGTTTTTGATAATAAATACTGTTATCATCTCTGTGTAAACTACAAAAACGTGAATTTGTGTAAACGGTGACGTCATGAGTGTGTGTACTGTGTTTTCAGTCTATAGGCGGATGGATCAGTGTAAACGAGTATCGTTTAAAGATGTCTGAACGTAAGAAAAATGCGAAGAAAAAACTTTTCCATTTTTAGTATCGTTGTCATGTAAACGTACCCTCTATCTGTTAGATTGCGCAATCAAACGGATATTTTAATTTCCTAACTTTATCATTTATTCAGGCTCTTAGTACATCTAAAGAATAGAATAGAATAGATTAAACCATTTCTAAATTAGCATTTTTAGATTAGCAATTTAGAAATTGCAAATCTCAAAGACTGTATTATATATTTAGTTAGCTAGTAAGTATATTCAGATTGCTGAATGGACATAAAAGATTTTGAGTCACTTTGACCCAGACACATGTTTAAAGATTAAAGGATTACATCTTTCTAATGCTTGTATGACAGTTTTCCTCTTATTTTCTGATGCTGTTTTTCTTTTTTTTTCACTGTTAGATTGACCGATTTATCCTTGATCTGGCTTAAAACAATATGTGACATCATTTTAAATCATTTTGACCTAGAAATCCCTCTCAGTTGTATCCATTTTGTACACAAATTGTAATCTTTCCAATGGTATTATAATTATTTTTCCAGTCCAAACTGTTGCCGAAATATAATCATATAATTTTGGCCGAGACTTCTTTAGTGTATCCAACTCATACTCTGTTTCTGGATCAAAGTGACTCAAACTGATGGAGCAGGTCGCAATACTCTACAGTATGAATAATATAAAAACAATACTGTCTAAAATGTAGAGCAAAGCTTTTGTCTATGTAACAATTTAAGGGCTTTGAGGAAAATCTGAAACGCAATTAAATCTAAAATGTTTCAGCAACAGCAAAAAGCTAAAAATAAACATACACAAATAAGTCACGTTTCAACTCGAGCAACAGCACTTTCTCAGTGGCTGACTAAAAGCCTTCAGCAAATTACAGCAAGGCAATCATAACAGAACCCTGGGAGGCCATTGTGGCTTTGACACGTGACCGCGGTTTAACAGGTCTGCGCTCTGCCGTTTGGTTCCCACACTCTGGTAAAGTGGACTGGTCAGTGTCAGTTCAGCTGTAACGGCTGTACAGTTCTCACCCACTGGTCTGTGAAGAGCATTGAAAGATGTACACTCCCTGTTTGCTTAGTGTTTGTACTGTCTTTAAGTAATGCTGTTGTGTGGTCTGCCATATTTTCAGAGGTGCTCCTACTCTTCTAATGGGTGTGCCTGATAAAAACGGGTCTTTGGTTTGAATGCTAAAAGCAAAGAGCTTTAAGAGGTCACCACGGTTATGGGAAAAATGGGAGGCAGGAGTTCATTTATCTCTGTTTGTATGTCGTTATGGAAATCAAGCTCAGTTTAGTTTTGTCTTGAAAATGCAAACATTATTTATTGCAAGTTCTCATTCTAATTCGTCTGAACAAGCACCTTAAATCTTGAGTAATAAACATGCATATATTTTGAATCACTTAACCTTTTTGTGTAAAAGTGTGCTTACTGTGTACTGTGTATTATACCTCAAATCTTATGTGTGTATATACTTGCAGATTTACATATATTAATTTAATGCTATTTTAAAGGCTCCTAATTTAGTTTTGGAGATCTACAGGTTTACATGCATCAAAGCAAAGGTTTTCTCACAATACACATTGCACATCCCCACATTTTTCAATGATTCTCAAACGAGTCCGACTTGTCTGAAGATTTATGCTGTGTCCCAATTCGCCTTATACTATGCCCTAAAATTATATACTCATTTTGTGAGGATAAAGTATGTGTAGCAAAAGCTTTGGGACATACTACTTCGTCATCTTTAACGGACAGCTCCGTCGTGTGCATCCTGTCATCGTAAACTGACATGTCAATCATTTCGTCACAGTTAAAATCCTCCATTCTATCTAATTTAATTTCCTATATTTCCTACAAAAGTTCACAATGCTGTTGCAATACAATATAATGTAGCCAACATTGAATAAATAATTTTTTGTCAGGTTAATCCCTCAAACCCCTTCTCATCTAAACCTCTCTACACAACCGACGGACTTGCGCGTCCTCCATGTCTGTAGTTTTTTTTTTTTTAGTTTGTAGTTCTAATCGAATCATCGTCCAACGCGCGATGGGTTGTGGGGAAATATCAGCCGTTAGAGTGTGCATTTCGGATTCTAACTGGAAATAGAAACCATAAGGGTCTCTTTGGACTCATTTCAATATACTACGATTTGGGACGTACTAATTCTATTTTCGAATACTATTTAGGACGGATATATGCGAATTGGGACGCAGCATCGGACGTGGAGCTCTCGGCAACGCCACGCCGATATTGATCCTCGTTTTAGTTCTCCTTTTTTTGTCCCAAAGTCTGCTTACAATGGTCCATAATGATTGAACGTAATAACAACAGCGTGTAGATAAATGTTACGCACTATGCATTTGTCCACGCCTGTCGCCATGGTTACGTCATGACTATGGAAACCGAGGAAAGCGCGGATATTGCGTCAATATCCGATATCCCGGGACGGCCACTTATTTAAAATTGGAATTTCTCTGAAATAAAAAAAAAATCTTTTTTGGGGGGATTATTGTAAGTACACAACTGCAGGAAATATAGTGATTTTTGGATATTTTGTTACAAAATTCCTACATATTGTACCTTTAATGGGTCAAAGACCTATTAAAAGATGGGGGCAAATTTGATTTCCAATAAGAATATTATTTTGAAGTATATTGTCTGTAATAAAAGTATGCTAAAGTGTACTTGGTTTTCACAAATGTGGATATTTTTTCCCTGTTTCCCAGAGCTCTGCCTCAGCTGTTTGGTTTAGCCAGCTGACCGTCTGACAGTAAGATCAAAACAACATTTAAATTGGGATTTGAATGTAAGCACAGCGAGCATGACTCTTATAAAGTGTGTCACGGCTGGTTATTTTTTCTTTGATCATTTTATGTGCGCTAGGAATACGAAACCTTTTTGGCCATGTTATGAGGTAAATAGATGTAGTTACCATGAAGTTCAAAAAGAAACAATGGGACGATATGAAAGCGATCAGACCAATCTGACATTGGATAAATTGTAATCTGGCACAGGATATCCATAAATTACCAGGTTTAACCCATATCCGTGCTGTATCCGTCTAAATAATGAACAAAAGTCAGGAAAGCACATTGTTTATGGTGGCTGCTTTTCAAAGCCTCCACCCACTGTCTCCAAACGGTAACATATCGTGTTATAGAAATACATTAAAAAAGTCTCATTCCAGGGAAGAACTCCATCACCTTTCCTTCTCCTTCGTTTTCTCCCGCGAGAGAGTGAGAAGCAAAGGTATGCGTGGCTTGAACAAGAGCCAGAAACGGATCTATTGTTATTCCATGCGCAGGTTCTGATGGTCATAAGCGTTTCTGGATCTGCCGTCTTTTGGGAATTGCAGACACATGCGCTTTCTCCATCAGAACCTGTGAGGGAGGACAGTGGAAGAGAGGTCACAAAGAAGGATATCTTCTCTTTCTCTCTCTTCTGAGCTGTAGATAAGGAGGGGTTAACTGCTGTAGACACAGAGCCTGCTGATCTGAAAGCCAGACGTAGGTTTAGAGAAGAAGAAGAAACTGTGTGTGTGTGTGTGAGAGAGAGAGAGAGAGAGAAGGACAACAAACACATAAATGAAACAATATTGCTTTGGCCATTTTTAAAACATGAGGTTTAAATCCCCCAGAAGAAGAGTAATAATGTTTGTTTGGTGTGTGTGTGTGTGTGTGTGTGTGTTTGTGTGTAGGTTCGGCTGCACTTTTTAAAAAGTGTTTCACTTTTTGGCCATGTTTTTTTTTTTTTTTTTTTTTTTTTTCAAATATGACTGACTTACAGTATGATGAGATTTGATGTGGTCCTAATTATTTGAAACATTTCTTTATTGGCTACAGTAAAAACATTGTCAAATATTATTAGAATTTGAAATAACTGTTTTCTATTTAATATACAAAGCTGAATTTTCAGCATCATTACTCCAGTCTTCCGTGTCCCATGATCCTTCAGAAATCATTCCGATGGCTGGTCTGCTGATCAAGAAACAATTCTCATTATTATGTATTTCAAAAACTGTTGTGCTGCTCAGTATGCGTCCTTGCTGAATACCTTTATTTAATTTTTAAAAATATAGGTTTCACTTTTGTAATATTAATTAACAACATGCACTTACTATAGGGTTAGGGTGAGGTTAGTTGCATGTAATGATACTATAAAAGACACTGGGTTGTTGTCTCAACCCAAATTTGGGTCAAATATGGACAAACCCAAATGTTGGGTAAAAAATGTAATTTAAAACATTTTAACCAAACTTTCACTTTCAACTACATTTTTGAATTACCTTTTTAACCCAACATTTGGGTTTGTCCATATTTGACCCACATTCCGGTTGAAACAACCCAGCATTTTTAGAGAGTAATGGTTTTGGACACTTAATTGCATGTTATTTACAAATAAATTAAAGTATATTATTATATTATTATATAAAGACTTAAATAGGATCTCTAAATATTACACTCTTTACTCAATTACTTGTGAAAAGAAGTACACTTTAGCATATTTTTTAAAATTATTACAGAAATAGTCAACTTAAGTGCAAAATGAATATAATGTTTTCAAACAGTTAAATGTTATTTACAATTAAATGAAAATATAGTTTGAATTTTACCCACCTATATGTAAAAAATGCTGGGTTGTTTTAAGTTAAAAAACTTTTAACCCAACTTTAAACCCAGCCATTGGGCTACATTTTTTAATTACATTTTTAACCCAATGTTTGGGTTTGTCCATATTTGACCGAAAATTGGGTTAAAACAACCCAAGCATTTTTGGAGTGTAATAATCTGTATATGAAATTTCATAATTACCTTGTCTTTGATGGATACAGTGTATTGTTAAATGTACACTCTAAAAAAAAATCTGGGTTATTTCAACCCAAATTTGGTTCAAATATTGACAAACCCAGTAATTGGGTTAACATTTTAAATTACATTTTTAACCCAAAGTTTGAGTTTGCCCACATTTTACCCAAAATTGGGTTAAAACAACCCAGCATTTTTTTTAGAGTGTATGCATAATGTACTGTTGTTGCTGTTGCTGATTATTACATGTGTGCACTCTAAAAATGCTGGGTTGTTTTAACCCAGCTTTGGGTCAAATATGGACAAACCCAAACATTGGGTTAAAAATGCAATTAAAAAATGTAACTCAATGGCTGGGTTTGTCCATATTTGACCCAAAATGTACTGATCCCAAACTTTTGAACAGTATAGTGCACTGTTAAGCTTTTGTTATCATACCCGTAAACTGGTTTAGGGTTCTGTTTGTCGCATGCATGCAAATCGTTTCATTGTCCACTTCGCCTCAAAATCCAACTACTGCACAGCACGGATTAATGCTTTCTGTTCAGTGAATGAAACTGCATTTTTTTATGAATTACATGTTCCACCAAGAAAATGAATCCACCCAGCGCCTTAAGTCCAAATCAGAAACCTGCTCAATTTTGCATTATGAAACTCTCTGGAAATGTGTGGCGAAAGGTCTGCTGGAAAAAGAGAAAAAGCTTTATTCTCTGATCCTTTTTTGTCGAGCTCCGCATTCATTCAAGTTCTCTCTCCCTCTCTTCTTAGTGTCTGATATTTATTTTACAGTCCCTCTCTTCTATCTGGCTCTTAAAAGCTCTTGCAGGAGCAGAAAATCTCCTGTGTCCAGCTTTGAAAGATATTTGCTTAAGCTGGAAATCCATCGCTTTGTATTGCTGTTTAAATTTAGTCCATTTCTCATCATGAAGTACCTAAAAACATTTATTATAGAAATGGGGCCTTATCCCATGTATATTTATTATTTTATCTGATATCTTGTGTGAATGATGAATGTTTAAGTTCATTTAGGATGACAGCCTCTTAGCCAAAATATGCAAAACACGTCAGCAGGACACTTAGTGAATTTGTTATACTGAACAGATCATACAGTAAGTTCATGTTCTGCTGAGTGATTGTGTGCATGTGTGTGTTTTGAAATGCAGAACATTTCTGTGATGGGTAGGGTTAGTGTAATGGGATAGGATATACAGTTTGTACAGTATAAAAAGCAATATGTCTATATGGAGAGTCGCCACAAAGATAGTGAACCAGACGTGCGTGTGTAAAGTGTAATGTGCCTTGAATAAGCTGAGGGTGAATAATCGATGTGTGTTGTGAAGCCTGAAGGGTTTGCAGTCTTAGCGCTTTCTGAAGAGAATAATCAAGAGAGAGCGAGACAGAGAGATAGACATTTTTGAAAATATGCTTCGGCATGGTTCCACATTATAGAAATGGTTTGCATCCCGCTCTGAATTAAGACTCAGAGTTGCGGCTGTGCTCTCGAATGCAGCGATGGAAAGCCCCTCTCTGAGATTAATGGCGTAAGTGTTTGTGCAATCACATATAGCAAGTCGTTAGTGAGGGTCGTTGCTATTAGCTTCATTAAAAGTAATGATGTATAGAAATGATGGCATGGGAAAATCCATTTTCCCACTCTCTTGGTGACTAAACACTGACCTCAAGAACAGAAATGCATGAGAAACCCATTTAAGAGCATTTCTGAGTAAATTATATTAAATAAAATAATGTTTTAGGAGTTTAAAACTCTATCAGATCTAATGATTTTAATGATTTATTTTCATTCTGCTATTCATTTTGCTTTGTCATTTCTTCTTTCACTTAGTAGTACATACATGTTTACTGGTCAAAAGTATGAAAGGAATCTGAGACAAGCTTAAATATAAAGGGCCCTATTTTAACGGTCTAAGCACATGGTGTAAAGCGCAAGTGCACTTAGGGTGTGTCCGAACGTGCAATAAACCGACAGATTCGCTATTTACATGGCGCAATTTTCTAGCGTAAAGACTGAACGCTTCTCCATAGTGCAAATGGATGCTCGTACATGAGGTTAAAGCGCGTAACCAAACCAGTTCACAGTATTAATATTTTACATTGTAATCATTTTATTTTTATTTGGCATGTTTGTGTGCTGCTACGTGTCCCTGTGTGTGTACGTGCGTTGTGGATCCGCCTATAGGCGCATAGTACTATTGCAATTTTTAAATAACAAAAAAAAAATACATTGCTCCATTGACTTTAGACCAGGTTCAGTTGGTATATTTCAGTGGCCTCAAAATAGCAACGTGCCAACAATACACCTCTTTTTCAGACCAGCATGCCAATGGGCGCAAATACATTTGCTATTTAAGCAACGTGGTGCATGCAGGACGTGAAAATGATAACTGTGTTGGGCTGAAACTAGCAAAAAAACAGCAATAGCCAAAAATGAATCCGCCAGCATCAATTCTATTGACAGCATCAACGAAAACTATAGCATTTTGTGTATTAACAACTTTAGAGAAGTACAAATGCCTATGAATACTTTTAGGTTCATAGAAAATTGATTTCATTGGTTTAATAGGTTAATTTTATTGTATTTAATCTGTGGCATTAAATAAAAATGTTTAATGCCATCATGTTTATTTAACATGTTTACCTCATTTAATATGTTAGCGGTTTCATTCTGTTCTGTGATTTCCGTTTTCAAAGATGTTTTGATGGATTTCATCACTTAAACCAGTTTTCATTATTTTTTGTCTTTAATAGTACTCAATAATGTAACAATTTTTTTTTCTGAATGTTTAATTGTTGAGAAGTGGGTGAGGTTAGGGGCTCAAATGTCTGTATAATAGTAAAATATAATTGTAATACAAATTAGGGCTGTCAAACGATTAATCGCGATTAATCACATCCAAAATAAAAGTTTGTGTTTACATAATATATGTAGGTGCACTGTGTATAATTATTTTATTTAAATAAATACACACACATGCTTTTATATATAAGAAATATTTGCATGTATGTACTGTATATAAATTTATATATATAATTTAAAATATATATAAATATCAATATTTTATGTATAAATAATATTTTTTTCTTAAATATACATGCATTTTGTGTATTTATATATATACAAAATAATTATACACAGTGAGTGCACCCACATATTATGTAAACACAAACTTTTATTTTGGATGCGATAAATTGCGATTAATTGTTTGACAGCACTAATACAAATATAAAGTATTCATACAGGTTTTTACATTTCTCAAGCTGTGCATAAGTAAATACCTTTATGTTTTATATGTAGTCAGTACATCCATATGGTATGTTTCAGTGTACTGTATATCCAAATGTATGTGCAAACATTATGAAACCTTATGAGATCAGACTTACTGAACAGCACACAAACACATAAATCCAAAATATGTTATGTTATATATAATTTTAACTTACACAATTCAAAGTAGCTTGAATACCGCTCTTGAGTCTTGACTCAATATATCCATTATTTTACACAGTGGGACTAGTGAAGTAGAGGGGGTTGTTTTTAAGATTGCTTTCCTGGTCCGGCCCTGAGGGGTGTATAGGGGTGGGTACACAAATACTCTGACATTTCACTCACCCCAGTGTTAATCAGACTTTCTCCTCACTCACTTAACCAGGGCCAGACTTACTACAGCATCTTGCTTCAAAGCCACTCTGCTTCTTCGTGTGTGTTCTGTGAGAACTAGGGCTCATAGACTCATAGTTGTTGTTTTTTTTTATACGAACAAGAGCCTGTTTTGTGCCTTAACCTCTAAGGACTGGTTTTCCCAGACAAATGGTCTTCTGCTCTAGGGTTTACCACCAGTGTACTAGCATTTTGGACAAAGTAAAAAAGTTTGGCAGAGATTATTACTCCAAGTGTGTTGTATTTGATGAGAATTCACTTTAAGACTTGAAAAAGGCTTGAATAGTACATTAAGAAAAAAGGATTCAGGTGTCATATTCCCAATCTTAGATATCAATATGGAGGACAGTGTTTATCTCTGTGCGAATTTGCTGTCTGTCCCTTTCATCTGAATCAAAAGATCTCCAGATGCTGTAATGCACAGTGTCTGAATATGATATGTGATCCATGCAGCGTCGGTATGCATGTATACAGTCAAGTAGTTCCTGACCCATAAATGTATCTTTGGGATGACCGCTTCAACTGAATTGGATTTGAGACCTATGGTTCAGGAAGAGTACTTTCCATAAGTGCTCTCAAAGACTGAATAATGAATTTTAAATATGTCAAACACAGACTATACATTCTGCACCAAGATCCTTGTTTCCAAACACAGCTGGAAGTGTTGACCGGTAACATATAACAATAATTTTTCTCTCTCTTTTTTTGTGGAATGCTGTTATTAAAGGAGTAGTTAGAAGAAATCAGGACAAAAGAGACGGATTAAAACACCAGGTAAACGAAAATATGTCTCCCTCGTCTACTTGTGATCCAATCGGCCAAAAGACATCTTAAAGGAGTAGTTCACTTTTTAAAAAAAACTTTTGCTGATAATTTACTCACCCCCATGTCATCCAAGATGTCCATGTCTTTCTTTCTTCAGTTGAAAAGAAATGATGGTTTTTGATGAAAACATTCCAGGATTTTCTCCATATAATGGACTTCAATGGGAACCAAACGGTTCAAGGTCCAAAAGACACTTTCAGTGCAAACTGCAAACTGTTCAAAGGGCTTTAAACGATTCCAGACGATGAATAAGGGTCTTATCAAGCGAAAAGATCGCTCATTTAAAAAATAAATAAAAAAGTTTAGGTTTTATTAGCACAAATGCTCGCCTTGCTCTGTTCTGTGATGAACCTTCGTGACTCTCCTGTTCGAAATCTTTTTTCGAGTCATGACTCGAAGGCTCCTCTTTAAGACCCTTATTCATCGTCTGGTGTCGTTTAAAGCCCCTTGAAGCTGAACCGTTTGGTTCCCATTGAAGTCCATTATATGGAGAAAATCCTGGAATGTTTTCATCAAAAACCTTAATTTCTTTTCGACTGAAGAAAGAAAGACGTGGACATCTTGAATGACATGGGGGTGAGTAAATTATCAGCAAAAGTTTTTTTTTTTTTTTTAAATGAACCACTCCTTTAAGGGTGTGTTCACATGTAGTTCAGTCCTTTCGGTCCAGACCAAAAAAGAAAATGATACATTTAGTCCAGGTTCGCTTGCCGTTCACAGTGTCATTTTTAACACCCAACATAAAGATACAAAAAAAAAAGGCTTTTATGTAGTATATATTTAGTGACTTGTCATACATCCAAACCAATGCTGTGTGTGCTGGACTAAATGTGCTCGTTGTATGTGTGTGCCTGCATATGATGGAGCTGACAATGCGTGAAGAGCTTATAAAATGGGTAAAGGAGTCAAAACAGCATCAGGAATCACTCAGTCACTCACACACTTTTCTGCTGCGAGGAGACACAGTTCCCGAACTGTGATGGGCAACACCGCAACTATGATGAGCATTCTGTCCTTTTTATGGTCGCATCTTGTGACATTGTGTCCTGTTTTTGGTTCATTTGTGACTTTGGTCCATATTTCAGTCAAACCACACCAAAGTTAGTTTGGAAGCGAACCGAGACTCAGCATTTCAGTGGTCTCAGTACGCTTGTTTGGTGGCACCAGGGTTCGGATGGAAGCCTTCACACTTATTCAAATGAACGGCACAATCAGAGCAATCGCACCAGAGTTCGTTTTAATCGAACCAAACCTAACAAGTGTGAGTCTGGTTTTACTTTCCAGAGGTCCTAAACCGAGACGAACAATACTGACTCCTGCCAAGTTACAAACAGCATGAGAGCATATAATAGCAAGCTGAATGCTTGAAGACATGAATGTCTGTTACATGTTTACCAGTTCATTATTCTCTTCTCGGTCCTAATCACAGCTCTAATTCATATAATTATCACATGCAAGAATTTGAGACACTGTTTACAGAGCAGCTAGTGGGCGAACAGATTTAGTTCTGCAAGATATGACGGGGAGCGGCTCGAGACCTGAGAACAATATTCAGATATTGGGATCTTGTTGGCGGAAAATAGCAAATGTGGTTTACAGGTGGTGGGTGGACTGTTCCAGGAAACAAAATAAAGCCAAATAAATGAGAGAGAGAGAGAGAGAGAAAAACACCCTGAGGATCTTCTTCTGATTTGACCTTGCTTTACCTCAGTGTACATGAGAAAAGTTGAGTTGTGAGATCAAGGATTTGAACATCAATACTGATGGTGAGATTAAATAGACTATAGTTATATTCAATTTAAAGGTCAAAATAAAGTCAAATCAAATTGTTTAAAAGTAAACACATGTACCCCATTCCTAGAAATCTAATCTTCAGGTTGGTTTTATATTGAAAAAAAGATTTTAATTCATGTTTCATTTTACTCAAGACTGTAGCTATTACACAGATCCAGGGTTGTATTTTTCACATTGAGTGTTTCCATTGTATGAATGTTTTTGTAGAACATTTGCAGTGTATGAACAGATATGTCCAAGCTCTTATGATTGTCACGAGTATCTTACTAACAGTTAATGATACATTGTAGATGTATCATTGTGCATGTGCACTGAAAAACAAATCCACAGATTGCAAATCATTTAACCATTTGAGACCTCTCCGAAAAGTTATGATGTGAAATATTTGCTTTTAATGATCACCACAACTGGAGACAAATTGCATGGCTAACGATTGTCAAGTTTTATGAGTCCTAGTCCATAGTATAATAAAAAAGTAAATAATAAAAATAAACTCTTAGAAACTCTGTTACACCACCCACTTCAGTGCACAAAGTAGGTAACTGATGTTATTGGTTGTGTTAGACATGTGCTTCATCTGTATTTCATTCACAAGGGTGAATTTTTAATGATCTTTTAGAAATCCACCCATTTCCTCCTCAGGCTGCTCCTGTGTAACCCCCATTACGACCATATGCAGACCGAGACCCACCTCAGTGTTCCCCCTTCTCTGTTTTCTTTACAAAACTAGATCTGCTTTTGTTCCTTACCATTGAGGATACTTTAACCTCTAGTATAACTAGGTCTGTTATCATTCCGGTACACAGTGATTGTTGATGTTGCAGAGTTTTCACAGACAGACTTCAGGTCATTTGAGTTTTTCTACGCTCAGTCAGGTATGAACATTGCTTGTTTCATTCAACAAGGTTTCTGGAAACTGTACATTTGCACATTTACATTCATTGACGGTTGTATATTTACATTTTATATATATATATATATATTCACATAACAATGCCCATTAGACACATTTAACACATTTAAAAGCTTATTTTTCATTCCAACATATATAATAATTTAATAATAATTTCTTTATATTTCTTTAATTAAAGTCACATGCGTTATTAGGATATTAACATTTGTCTTTATATTTTGTCTTTCATTTTTTTTATAGGCCTGGTTTTAGAGAGGACATTTGGGGAAAAAAGAAAAAAAAAATGCTTAAGAGCACAATAGCTTTTACATGGCATGATAGCACATTACCCTCAGCTCCAGTAGAACCAAGGAGAGACCCAGAAATATATCAGAAAACAATATGAAAAAGTGGAAAGATCAGAGAAAAGTTGGAATAAGAAAGTCCCGAGAGATGTGAGTGGGACTGTTTGGTCTTTGTTAAAAATTCTCTAGTTTAGTTTGCTTTTTTATGTGGGTAAAATATAAGCAATACAGTTTGTTCTAACTCATCCTGCATTCATAGTTTGGTGGGGGTGGAGAGTCACTTGGAGTTGCGGGGGGTGGTGCAGCAGGGCCAAAGACCCAAACCATTTCCATACATGCTCTTATGAGAAACATACGTTACGTTCTGGTGAAAAAGCACAGAGACTGTTGCACTTCCCCCCCAATCCCCCCAAAATACACACACACATTGGTCCTGCCTGTGCCAAAAACATCTTTTTCGTCTCCCCCTTTAGTCACTCCTACCCTTCTTCCATCTCTCCAACCCTCCCTCTCTCTCTCTCTCTCTCTCTCTCGCTGGAACGTCAATGGTGAGATTGTAAGTCCTCAACTTAGGCACAGATCTCCACTGGACAGGAGAGAGAAAGGAGGGTGGTGAGAAATGAAATAAAAGAAGGGAAAAGTTTAATATAGGTACAAGTCTAAGAAAAATGGGCATCTAGGGCATTGAAGAGTATTTTAGCGTATTGAAAGCCACCTAAAAAAAGGGAAAAAGAAAACAAAGGAGAATAGAGTTGGTGTGAGGTATGGGCTGTCCGGTTCTGTGTGTTATTCTGCTGTCCTCACTATTTTGCCTCTACGGCGCGCAGACTCTGGACTTGAGGGAACGGGATGCGCTCTGCAGCGAGGATGGATGCTACGTGCTCTACTTTCAGCGCAAGATCTTCCTGGAGGCCTGGCGGAGCTGCAAGGAACAAGGTGGGAACCTGGCCACCATCAGGCATCCAAAGGAAGCAGAAATGGTGAAGGAGCTCTTCTCCAATGTGGAACTGAGACCACACCACAGAGGCAAGGCAAATATCTGGATTGGCCTTCAGAGACAACCCCGACAATGTTCTCCGACCCGGCCCTTGCGTGGCTTCTCGTGGATCACTGGAGATCAGGACACCCAGTACACAAACTGGCTAAAAGAGGATTCGGTTAATACCTGCTCTTCCCCACGATGTGTGGGGATGCCCTACAGCACTGCAGCCCACGAGCAAGGGGATAATCTAAAATGGAAGGACGGACCTTGTTCGATTCCAGTGGACGGATACCTGTGCAGGTACAACTTCCAAGGCATGTGTACAGCTATTGCTAGTGAGGGAGGTGGGAATACACTTTATACTACCCCTTTTAACCTGCTGAGTACCCTCTTAACGCATGCCCCGTTTGGATCAGTGGCAACAGTACCATGTCCTAATATGGATGACCAGTCAGTTCTGTGCTCCTTAAAGGATGATCGAACTGTAGGTTGGAGCAGGGATCCACCCTTTTGCTCTGATGTGACTAAGACAAGCTGGTGTGATAAGGACAACGGAGGTTGCCATCACTTCTGCATTGAGGGTGACTCGCACAACTACTGCGAATGCACTGAGGGTTTTCTCCTGGCTGAGGATGGGGTAAGCTGCTTTCCGTCTGACCCTTGCAACGGGGCTCCGTGTGAGTTTGAGTGCTTGCCTGTAATGGACGGCTACCGCTGTGCTTGTCCTGATGGCTACATGCTGGCACCTGATGAACGTGGATGTGTCGATGTCGATGAATGCCTACAGAGTCCCTGCGAGCAAATCTGTGTAAATGCACCTGGTACCTTCGAATGCCGCTGCCGGGATGGATACCGACAAGATGAAGAGGGTGCCTGTGAAGATGTGGATGAGTGTTTGGATGAACCGTGTGAACATGCTTGTGAAAACACATTGGGTTCCCATATTTGCCACTGCCATCTTGGTTTTGCCCCATTGCAAGAGGACCAGAGTCGCTGTCATGATGTTGACGAATGCCAAATTGAGGGAATATGCGAACAGATGTGTATCAATTATGAAGGAGGCTTTGAGTGCTACTGTAAGCTTGGTTATAATCTTCAACCAGACTATTATTCCTGCAGACCCATCGGGGAGGGCCTGGAGACTTCCACAACTACCGTCTCTAACCCGTTTATTACTTTTAACCCCGTTTTGGAACCAGAGGATCCTGTCTACCCATGGCGCCCTCCATCGACCTCTGAGTGGGGAATACCTCTGAACTGGCAGACTGAGCTGCCCAATGTGGAGACTGTTCCGACAGACCTGATTTGGACAACCGAAGTGGAACCTGAAACAACTACACCGAATGAAAACTCCCCTGAGGTCATTGACGTTGACGAACAACCCGTTCAAAATGCCTTTTTTACATCGACCATTCCGACGCCCACACCACCAGACTATTATGAGGATGAGAGCACAACGGTTCCCACAGACCACCCTTCCACCACAGCTTTAGGTGGGGCCTGGAATTGGCTTTGGTTCAGCTCAACCCAATCAAAACCTGAGACACGGGAAACTGCAAAGATCCCTTTACACTTCAATGAAGATGAAGAGTCTTATTACCAAAACCATGGTTATGAAGACAGGTATAATTATGATTCAACCACCTTTGGTCCAGGGCAGCAAACTTCCACCCTGTTACAAATGCAGTCACAAGGAATAGAGGAGGTGAACAACAGTGAGAAGAGCCAAGGGACCAGCTGGTTACTAGTTGGATTGCTAGTACCGCTTTGCATCTTCATTGTGGTGATGGTGGTCCTTGGCATTATGTATTGTACTCGCTACACGGTTAAACCACAGAACAAGAACGCAAGCGATTGCTATCACTGGATTGCCGGTGCTGGTGATAAAGCGGCTGCTGACATATCTGGTAGCGGAACTAAGTCCCATGTTTAAGCAAGTAGGACTGTGACTGAACAGTGTGAAAATGTAAATAAACTTGGTTTTGTAGCTTTACAGTAGTGGGGGAGTTCCAAGAGGAATTCGATGGATTGAGGATAAGCACCCCATCTAATCCCTGTGACATTTTTAATCCGTAATTATTTATGGATGTTTATCTGGACAGTTTGCTATGCGAGAAAAGGGAGGTGGGGGGCAAAGAGGAATGCTTCTAAAACCACTAAGCCTCATTCTCTGCTGACCTCCAAGAGGCAATAAAAATTGTTCTACTGTTGCTCGCACTGATCTCTTGGTTTGCGAAACAGTTGCTTAAGTCACATGGCAAATAAGAGAGCATGCTTAAAAGATGAGGATACTTTCTTGAGTAATGTGGGTTATTTATTTGTAATTTGAAACTTTCCATCAGAGTAGCTGTGCCTGTGTCATTCAAGTGAGTCATGTCTTAAGAGATTTGTTCTGTAAAGAGCCATAACTACAGTCCATTTTGACAATGTAAAGATTTTCATTCCCTGTGGTGATCCAAGCCACGAAAAAAGGCTTTCTATCACATGTCTTCAATGTTTTGTCACAAAACTGGGCCTAACAAGAAAATTCCTTCTAAGAATTTTTTGTCTAATGTAAGTAAACAGTCCTTTAGAGCAGTGGTTTTCAATCCTGGTCCTGGGGACCAATAGTCTCCCTTTTTTAAGGACCCCGTTCTCATCCCAAGGCGTCATATACGGCGCTTTTGCCAAAGCGTAGACATCCAACACACATGGCACCCTTTAGCGTCAAATGAGACAGAGATATATATGGGGCAGAAGGCGCCTCCTAGTGGTCTAACCCTAACCCTACTCCATACCTAAACCTACCATAACCGAAGCGTGACGCTAAAGGGTGCCATGTGCGTTGGATGTCTACGCTTTGGCAAAAGTGTCGTATATGACGCCTTGGGATGAGAATGCGTTGATTTAACACACCTGATTCACTATTCTAGCCACTTTTCTAACCACTGCTTTAGAGGCTAGTCTGGTCATAATGCCACATACTGTAATGAGAGTGAGGTTGGTCATACTTTACAAACAGGTTAAAAATGTCAGGACAAGCAGCCAGACAATGGTGTACCAATGACTTTTCTTTGATCAGTTTGTAGTGTTATGTTTTGATATGCTAAGTGAAAGTGCGAAATTTTCTACTTTACTTCGTTTTTTTTTTCTCTCAACTGTTTATTAAAGTGCTCAACAAGGCTTAAATGTTGGTGTCTTTATTTTCTGAGACATGCAATACTTGACTTTTGATATCATGGCTTAAACATGCCTATAAAGGGATAGTTCACTTTGAAAATAATTTTTGGTATGTTTTAGTTTACCTCAAGGGCATTCAAGAGTGTCTTTGTTTCCGCAGTAGTTTCAATTTTGATATTTTTAGCTCAAACTGTTCTTGTCTGTCAGTCATATAATGCAGGTCTATGGTCACCACCTCAAAGAGCATGCACAGAAAAGTCCAAAAAAGTTTGTTTTCTCAAACGAACCGCTCGTTTCGTGTCTTAGGCCATCAATGTGTACTTACATTTACGAGTCATTAAATCATGTTTAATTTGGACTTCTCTGTGCATGCTCTTTGAGGTGGTGACCATAGACCTCCATTATATGACTGACAGACAAGAACGGTTTGACCTAAAAATATCAAAATTGAAACTACTGCGGAAACAAAGACACCTACATCTTGGATGCCCTTGAGGTAAGCTAAAACATACCAAAAATGTATTTCAAAGTGAACTATCCCTTTAACATCAATAGACGCTGTTGCTGTTTTAACGTGTAGAATTGGCTTTTTTCTAGGGTTAGGAAAACTATGTGATAAGGGTTTACTCTCCGTTGCATAAAAGTAACAATGCCTCCATCCTATTATTTTCTCTCTTGTTCCATGTGGATATACTGAAGGGGTTTTCAGTGACTGACAGAGGTACTATGAAGGTACAGAACCGTACCAGCTGATTATCCAATCAGATAAATCTGGACAGACATCAGAGACCTCATGCTGTGTTGTGGATAATTGGCGTGCTCAGCCTTCACATCATCACAGGAAAAGCACTCCAGTGTAATCGCTCAAAAACCGACAGCTTCCTACATTTTTTTACTGTTGTAACTTTAGATTCTTCTTGGTTCAAAACTGAGTGCAGTAAGATTTTAAAGAAATCAATTCTATTGAATTATAAGTGACAGTAAAGCGTTCAACATTGTTGTTTGAAAATCCGTTCTATTCATCAGAGGGAAAAAAATGCGTCTAAAAATATTAACTGGTTTCAACACTTCTAATCAAAGAATTGTAATTGTTAAATTGTAGTAGTATTTAAATAAATGCAGCCTTCTTTTAAATATTTTTTGACTACGTGTTCAGATCAGATGTTGTAAAGAATGAACAAAAAAAGCATTGTGGCTAAATATCTTTATGCAAGTTAAGAGCTTATAGGAAAACTATAAAACCATTTATAGCCACATATATGCTTCCTTAAAGGCATTTAACTAATTCTTCCAATAATCCCTTTAAATACTGCAATCAAACTTCCACAATAATTCCTAATGTCAGTTTAACAAATGCTTGCAGTAATGAGTTTTATTTCAAAGGCTTGCTGATTGTTTGTGTTTGCTTCGTGCCCGCAGGCACTCTCACTTTCAGCCCAGTGATAAGCAGCTGGGGAAAGATTTCAGCAACTCTTCAAAGGAACATTTTCGAGTATTTCATGGCCATTCCACATTCCACAGACGCCTCTTTTAAATTCAGCAGTGCATTAGGAGGGGGAATGGACCGCTTTCTGTTATGTATTCCAAAGTGTGTTCGGCATTACTGGCTCACGTGTGTGTTTGATTGCATGCATAACCAGTCTCATTCTCTCCTGCCTTTCCTGATAAACAACCTGCCAGCTTTATTAATTAAGGAAGAATTATTATTGGAGCGCCGTTCCTACATTTCACGCCACATATAGAATCCGAAGTCAATTGCTCGTTTCCAGCACCTATGGAGCGTGATAAGGCTCATTAAAAACACCCGTGATTTCAGTCTGACTTTCCATATCTCACCCGACATGGAATATTGGCAAATGTGTTACTGTAAGCATGTCTTAGTGTATTGGGATGGACAAAGTTTTTGTTTTATTTTCTCAGAAACCTAGCAAGCTTTTCAAATTCCAGTATTACCATGAAATAACTTTAATGCGGTATTCATTTGATGTTGAGGTCTGTTCCTTTTCATTCTGTTCATTTTCATCATTCCACTTCTTATGTAAACTTGCTGGCAATTTGAATGAATCACGTACAGGCCGGTTTCAGCTATGCTGTATATGTGGCCAATAAATCTTCGCATGTAGTCTTATGGACTCTCTTGGCTAGCTGCTGTAGCCTAATGCTTGTCCTATGGTCGGTCATGTGTGAAAGTGCAGTGTGAAATTTGAGGAGGCAAAGTGCGAAGAGAAAGGACGATTTGGGGAATCCAAGGGAATATTCAGAGAAGGAAGGAGAGATGGGTGCTTGGAAATGTGTATTTTGCTCTTCTAATCGTAGTTACTGTAATAAGGAGCCAGGCTTAATATCTATGCATGACACCAAACTGGGCTTCTCGTAAACTAGTTTCCAACTTTTGTTTTATAGCTTTTAGTTAACTATTCAGAATTCACATTTTGGCAGTCAGATACTTTAACTAAAGGACTTTTAACATAATGCATTATGTATGTGAGTAAATGGAGCTAAAGGGACATGTACACTCTCAGAAGGTACTGTACAAAAACTGTCACTGGGGCTGTACCTTTTCAAAAGATTAACTTTTGTCCATTTTAGGTGCTAATATACATTTTAGATGTTAACCTAAATTTTAAGTGCTAATAAGTACATTTCAGGTGCTAATTTGTACATTTTAGGTGCTAATTTGTACATTTTAGATACTAGCAATATGGACATGAAGAGTTCAGATGCAAAAGCCTCTAAATGCCATTTGAAATTTTCTTCTTTAATGATGATTTTTATCAAGCTTGTATATTTAAGTTCAGTAATTTCACTTAAATGACAATTAATAGATAATCTTCATTGCTATTAAAGTGAAATTACTGAAATTTAATATACAAGCTTGATTAAAATAATCGTTCTAGAAGAAAATTTCAAATGGCACTTAGAGGCTTTTGCATCTGAACTCTTCACATTTTAAGTACTAATATGTAAATTTTAGGAATTAATAAGTACATTTTAGGTGTTAATATCTACATTTTAGGTGCTAATATGTACATTTTGTACATTTTAGTCATTAATATGTACATTTTAGGTGCTAATATACATTTTAGGTGCTAATTTGTACATTTTAGGTGCTAATATGGACATTTTAGGTGCTAATTTGGACATTTTAGGTACTAATATGTACATTTTAGGTGCTAATAAGTACATTTTAGGTGTTAATATCTACATTTTAGGTGCTACTATGTACATTTTAGTTGTTAATATGTACATTTAGGTGTTAATATGTACGTTTTAGGTGTTAATATGTACATTTTGGGTGCTAATATGTACATTTTAGGTGTTGATATGTACATTTTAGGTGCTAATATGTACCACTAAGCCAAGGTACCAATATGCAGCCTTTGGGTACAAAGGTGTACCTTTTGAAAAGGTACAGCCCCAGGGACAGCTTTTGTACCTTTTTTTCTGAGAGTGAATAAGATGAGATGCAAAAAGAGAGAGAGAGAGAGATGTAGCTCTCAGTGAATGTGTATGATTTGTGCATTCATAATAGCCAACGCATTCTCACCCCAAGGCGTCACCTTTGACCATGCTTCAATATTTGACGTTTTAGGCGCCCTTTAGCGTCACTTACATGACGCGATCCTACGGCGTCATCTAACTGACGCTAAAGGAAAGCGTCAGTTAGAGGACGCGGTTAGGTTTAGGTCTGGGGTGGGGGTAGGGTACACGCGATCCTAGGGCGTCATCTTACTGACGCTAAAGGGCGCCTAAAGCGTCAGATATTGAAGCATGTCCAAATGCTTCCCAAGGCGTCAGTTAAGTGACGCCTTGGGGGTGAGAATGGGCTGTAATAGCATGAAATGTGAGATAATACTTAACTGACAAGACTTAACTTGAGATTACGGTTGATCTATGATGTTCTTCAACGCATTCTCACCCCAAGGCGTCACCTTTGACCATGCTTCAATATTTGACGTTTTAGGCGCCCTTTAGTGTCACTTACATGACGCGATCCTACGGCGTCATCTAACTGACGCTAAAGGAAAGCGTCAGTCAGAGGACGCGGTTAGGTTTAGGTGTGGGGTGGGGGTAGGGTACACGCGATCCTAGGGCGTCATCTTACTGATGCTAAAGGGCGCCTAAAGCGTCAGATATTGAAGCATGTCCAAATGCTTTCCAAGGCGTCAGTTAAGTGACGCCTTGGGGGTGAGAATGGGCTGTGTTTTTTGGTGTTCAGGTATGTTTTAAGTGTTGAAACAATAAAAGACAACTAGACCGATTGGACATGTCTGCAAGATCTACATATGAAGAGTTCAGATGCAAAAGCCTCTAAATGCCATTTGAAATTTTCTTCTAGAATGGTCATTTTTATCAAGCTTGTATATTTAAGTTCAGTGATTTCACTTAAATGACAATTAATAAGTAATCTTCAGTGCCATTTAAGTGAAATTACTGAACTTAAATATACAAGCTTGATAAAAATGATCATTTTAGAAGAAAATTTCAAATGGCACTTAGAGGCTTTTGCATCTGAACTCTTCATATTTATTTATCAAAATGATTTGTATTTACAAGCAGGGATTATGACTTAAAATGCCGCTGAGTATATATTGAGTGTCTGTCAGCAAAGATCTGTTGGAATGTAAGTGTGCTTGTGTGTGTGTGTGTGTGCACTATCCACCACTGACTTCCTAAATTAAGTTAAAATTGCTCAATATGGTGGAATTTTATGAGTCAACTTCATAATCTGCTCTCAAGTGAATCTTTTCTAAACCTCCCAAAAAGGCAGACCAATGTTTTGGTGTAAAATACATTATTCACGTGCAGTTAAACTACATGAATATCTTCCATGCCCCAAAACATCATCAGTGAGTTGTAGGTTGTCTGAAACATTGCATGCTTTTACAATTTTCCTTTCAGAATTAAGCAGATCAGACAAAATGCAGTCATGCCCTATATTTTCTAAAGCGCTTGGATAACTCGCCAAGATCATGAAATTCCTTTTGAGTAGCTTTGCTTTGATCCGACACGAGCATCACTTTCTCTTTCCAAGTCACTTCAGCGAGGACTGCCATTCTCAAAGCTTTTTGTTTTCAGGAAAGTCAACCGATACTCCAATCCCACATTCTTTGCTTCGGTTTTGTTCTGGCTTCTTAAAGTGCTAATAACACGCCTCGTGATGCCTTGTGTTTATGGGACAGAGGGATTAAAGATCTACAATTAGAGATTTTTGAAAATATGGTTCCTGCCATTCAAGCCAAGGTCTCTCTGTTTTCACAAGCTGCTGAGCAGATGTGTAGATCACAGGGTTTCCCTTTGATCCGTCAATCAACCTTAAAATCACATTCATTTTCCACGGCACACTGCATAGCAGCAGCAATTTTACAAACAAATAGATCATGTCCAATTTAGTGTGTCTATACAAAGCGACAGCTACAGTATGTGGAGCTGGTTTTAGTGTTTTTGCTTCAGGATATGAATATCATTGTTGTTAAATATTAATACCAATTATTCAGGCAGCAAACATGTTCCTATATTGCATTTTAAGACTGTGTTATCTTAATTGCATTGACATAACAAAGTTTAGTAACTTGGAAATGCTCAGATTTTATATATATATGAAGAGTTCAGATGCAAAAGCCTCTAAATGCCATTTGAAATTTTCTTCTTTAATGATGATTTTTATCAAACTTGTATATTTAAGTTCAGTAATTTCACTTAAATGGCAATGATAATTACCTATTAATTGTTATTTCAGTGAAATTACTGAACTTAAATATACAAGCTTGATAAAAATCATCATTAAAGAAGAAACTTTCAAATGGCATTTAGAGGCTTTTGCATCTGAACTCTTCATATATATATATATATACATATATATATATATATATATATATATATATATATATATATATATATATATATTACAGCCCGACCGATAAAGGATTTTGAAGGCGATATATTTTGAATACAAATATTTTGGGGTTTTAAAATCCGATATTCTGATATATTGGCTGATATTTTATTTTTTTTATTAAATATTGTTGGATTTCACACACGTGTAACAAGATACTTTTTCTCTATGTCTAAATGTTCAATCCTCGCAAGTATAATTTACATTTTACAATGCAGGGACTGTAACTAGAGATATGCTAGTTATAAATACGGTAATCATTACTTTATTTAGGCAGAAAAAGTTCATTGTGGTTTCCAAGCTCATTAATGTTAACGTTAGCGGCCTTTCACTGATGATATTGGCATTAGCTTGCTTTGTGGTTAGCTAGTCTATGATTAGCCATAATTTAGCAATAGATAACGTCATACTGCATATTGTAAAACATACATTTTCAATATAAAAGGCCAAGGAGAGATGATTGAAGCGTGTTTCGTCCATTTTTATTTTATTTTTTAAATATTCATTTATCGGCCATCATAACTGCCGATACCGATATTATGGAAAATGCCTAATATCGGCCGATAATATCGTCCGGCCGATATATCGGTCTGGCTCTAATATATATATATATATATATATATCACAGACATTTTGCCAAAATGGTCTTACAAATGCCAAAATAAATGAACCACAGTTTCAGGGCAACTGTCAGAAAAGCTACAATTAACATCAGTATCACTTTAAAATTTTATAAAGTAATGTTTTACAGGATATATTCTATGTATCAATTTGTATGATACCTCCTTAACTTTGTAATTAAATATTGATTAGGTATAAGCCAAACCTATTTCCACAAAATATCTTCTGTAAAATGATTCCAATATGAGTAAATATAAGGCAAAGACACATGATTTCTTTGGAAAAACTCTCTTATAAATCAGATATTACCTACATAAGTATTTACTATAGTGGGGACAATTGTTGAGTATTAATTATTTTTTGATGTTTAAACAGCTTTCAGATTTCAGGAGAAATTGCTGGTGTGCCTAAAAAGAGTAGTTCGCCCAAAAATGCAAATTCTGACATCATTATCTCACCCTCATGTTGTTTAATTCATTTAATTGTATGGGTAAAAACAGCTGACGCATTGTTTGAAATATCTTCTTTTGAGTTCCATAGTAGACAAAAAAATGCAGGTTTGGAACAACATAAGGGTGAGTAATATGAAGAAAAAAAAATGCATTTCTTTATTGATCTTGCCATTTAAGAAGCATGGCAGTAGATTTTCAGTTGTTCATAGAAACTCGTGTTTTGGATTCAAAGGCTAAAGGTGAAGTGACCAAATGACCCTACTCTCAAACACAGAGAGAGTGAGATCGTGAGATTGGCTGTTCTGCTCTTGTGTTTCTCTGTATCCTGGATCTGTCTGCCTGTCTAACTAGCATGACCTTGGACCAGACTTAACCCCTTAGCATAATGTAAAATCAATGAGTCTGAAAATAAAAAACAAGAGATTAGAAACGCATGTGTGATGATGCGAATGGGCTGTTGTTTAAAAATAGCAAGAAATATGGATTTAACATTCTGCACCATGACATTTTCTCCAATAAAACCCACTCCTACACTCTTAGAAGAAAAGGTTATATATCAGCGCTACGTATTTGGAACCCCTAAAAGGTTCTATACAGAACCCTTTTAAAGGGTTCTTTGGAACCAGGAAAAAGGTTCTATTTGGAACCTTTTGTGTTCATTCATTATCATTTGTTTTGTCCTTCCCCGATTAAATATTTCATATCATTGACAAACATCAAGACCCTAAAATGTATTTATGAATGCATGTGAATGATCACAAAATTCAAGATATGGGGGTTAGAAAATGTAGATATTTCTATCATTTTATGTATTTCAATATCAATATCACATGAAGAGTGCCATTTCAGTTTTTCTCCTCCAAAAATCATCATGATTAAAATGGTGATATTAAGTTACTCTGAATGAATAAAGAACCTTTGTGCCAAAAGAGTTCTTTCTTGTCATTATAGAACCTTTTTTAGCATAAAAGGTTCTTTGGAGTTGAGTAAAGAACCCTATGCTTCATATATAGCACCCCAATGAACCCTTTTTTCTAAGAGTGTAAGTTGCTTAGGGGCAATTGTTAATGAATTCTAATGTAATTCTAGAATCTTCTCTTTGTACATGAGACTCGGGGGATCCTCTTCTATCCTGCAGTTATCAATCCATAGTTATTGCTTTGCCAGATACCTGATTACATGCTAGTCTGGGGATTTTTGAATGCTCTTGTCTATAATTAAGATTTTTTTGGCAACACTTTATTTTGATGGTTTAGACATTCTGTTGACTATAAGTAACTTTGCAACTACGCCAACTTATTCTACTAATTTAAAAGTCTACTAATACTCAATGAGAGTTAGTTGACATGTAGGTGCAGCGTTGCTTATAGTAAAGTATAATATTTTTCAATAATTTATAGCACAGATTGTTAAAGTGAAGCAACATCTGTGGTGTAATCTAATATTTCCTGTGCAGATTTTCCCCCTTTAATTCCTGTCTAGACAATCACATAAATGTAGCTGAGGTGAATCCTTGGGAGTTTTTGTCTGACTCTGAGCAACAATATTTTCTATTTATTAGTAACAAACCCAGATGTTTTGGGGTTTTTTTAATTCTCAATTGAAGTCTTTCGACAATGCAATATTTATATCCTTATGAATAAGGAAGGATGCAAGAGGCAGCACACTAATGTATGAATATCGTGAGTGACATACCCTCTCAGCGATTTCTTTTTTAACCCGAGCTGCTGTTCCTAGAAAGAATTTGAAAATTCATTTCCTTAGGAATAAAAAAAGATGACATACAAGAGAGAAAAATGAAGATGTGACAAATAATTGAAGTTCAAATTGACACTAAACAGTAACTGCGCTGACACAAATGGATACAGTACATTTTGTTCAAATCCTTTTATATGTGTCCTTCCGAAAATAATCAGAAGAGTAATTTCCAATCAACATGAATGTTTCATATAATTATATTTAGCAACATTCATCAGTTAAAATTAGAATTAATTGTCATAATAAACATTTCTTCCTCCAAGTAATACTTCACTTGTGGAACTGCTGTTTACAGTTTCCAGGCAACAACTCGGCAAGTTCAAATCGAATGTGCAGTCGTGTGTGCGTTTATATTTATTTATAGTCACTAAAGCTTTGAATGCGACTCGTCCAAGTTGTAACCAACTGATATATAGATTCAAGGTCAACAGCCAAAAATAAGTGCATTACGCTCGGTTGTGGGTCGAAAGATTTCCTCAGGTGTCTTTGTGTGCTTGTAAATTCCATATCAGAAATTTCTGGTTGATTCTGTTGATTAAATAAGTGGCTCGGGACAAATGTTCATTCAGCTGTGAACGAGCGATGAACAATAAACAGTATCTAAACTATGGAATTATGTAGTAAACCAATCATGAGGAATCATTTGATTGCCAGTGTCATTTACGCTTGGAATGTTTATTGGTGGAAATATGACTATACGTAAAGCGAGTGGTTTCTAACAGAGATCGCCTGACTGGACTATCTTACTTAGGAAAGAATGTTTAAATCATATTATCCCTCTATCATCCGAGATTCAAACACAATACGTTATCCGTGTGTCTCCTAATTGGCTCCACCGGTCCGAGGCTGAAAATGAGGAATCGTTCTCTTTATATTTATGGCACGTATTTGGATTCACTCCTTTTGGTGGAGGTCCCCAGTTTGTCTTACTAATTCCTGCTAAATGACTCTCTGGAAACTTCACTGGAACATAATAGAAAGGTTAAGTAGTGCTTTAGGTGAAACCAGATGTGGGAGGGTCATAAAATCTGCATTTCTTTAACCCCTTAACTGTCACCATCCCGATACCGCAACGCCTAACTTTATTTCACTACATACCTATTAAATCCTAATCTAATTATGACTAATTATATATATCGCTGGAAAGGTCTAAGACTTCTAAATAGATATTCTACCCCTGTTTTGTGTTACAAATTATGTAGGAAGAGCAATTGATGAATTTATGACAAGAGTGCACCTCAAAAAATCTGCATCATAACAGGAGGTCTGACCTTTGTCACACAAAAAGTCGATGCACCCACTTTTAATCATGGAAACTTCTGTTTTTATCCCAAACGTTCATAATAAAACATATAATCTAGTATTTTTCAATGAAAAATAAAAATTATAGTATAATATTATCCTCTAAAAATTATAATATACATATATTATCCTCTAAAATATATAATTTTTTATTATATCACATATTTTAGTAGTTATCATTTATCATATCATTTGAAAGCTTATAAACTTAGAATTCATCCTGTGAAAAACGCTTTATAATTGAACGTTGTGTTACCATAGAAATTGTACTTATTTTATCAGGCTCCTCCCCTTTTGAGTATCATTATATTTCAGAATTTATGATCAAAACCTTTTTTTTTTTTTTTTTTTTTCTTTGGACAGAAATGTATTAATTTGTTAAGGCAGAATTTATACAACTAAATTTAATTGAATTCAATGGCACCCGGTGGCTATTTTTTTGTACTACGCCTAAACAAAATCTCATGGGATCTTCAATTTTTGTGATATCAACTTCAAATTTGGAACTAGATTTATGGCTTTGATTTTATAGTAATTTTAGAGTAAAAAAATATTTTGTAAAATATATATTTTATATACGTAAAATAAAAAATATATAGTACAGTATATTTGATTTAGTGTAAATTTAAACTTCCATAACTTTTTCATACTTAAATTTTTTTCCAGTGTTTTTATTAAAACAAGACCAAACTTTGGTATATATTCCAAAGCATTCTTGAATTACAACAATTTAAGTTTGAATAGTGCATTTTAACCCCCATTCTCAAAAAGGGGGGTGACAGCTAAGGGGTTAAACGGCACATACTCCATGCTTTGACCTCTCTTTCCAAGAAAATGCTTTAAACGGGAGGTCTGTCTATATCTTAACATTTACAAAAAATATTGGAAAATTGATGTGAACTCCTCTGTAATCTTGGTGCTGTTTACAGTACTGGAGGGCCGGTCTGAAATTGAGGTGGTTGCCCTCATATCTGTGAACTGTTTTATTTTTAGCCTTTTCTTTCAATCACAATGTCATAATCTGCCACTTTCCCTATGATTGATTTTCTCAAGCACCTCAGGGGTCTCAGCGAGGTCTGCAATGCAGCATTTTCCAATGGACCGAAGCCAGATGGGGCAGCTTTTTTTGCCCGCTTATACCTCTAACAGAATGATAAGGACATGTAGACAGTACAAGAGTACTTGACCTTTATTCTAATAATATAACTGGGCAAGGTGATTGTGTTCTCGCCTCTGTTTTAGACGGTGTCATGCTGACAGTTTGGAAGGAGGGTCAAAATGTAGCATGGGAAAATATGATTGCACCCCGGGGTTTTAGAGATTGCTGTCGTATTTAATAATTTGTGCTGATGATAATTCTTGCCACTATCACCACGAAGCATTTTTGGACGCTTTTCAGAATACGCACAATAGACATTAGCAGTATGACAGATGTTTCATGGTAATGTTATACTCATGCTGAAGACCACTGAGGAAATGTCACCATGATTGAGTCCATTGTTTCCTCCATGTGGTCCCTTGGGATTGTGCACATGTTCAGTCAGCATTCGTCCTCGCTTCTGCTTCATTGTTGGCCAATTAACACAAACTGGCTGAAAAGGACAAGGAGAAGAATGATCTCACATTTGAGCAATTTTATTATAAAAGAAACAATCTGGCCTAACATTTAAATGTCATTACCATAATAAAGGCTGAAGAAGATTAGTGTGGACAGTGTTAAATGACTGCCTCAGTTGTGATATCACAGATCCATTGTTTTACTGAGTCATTAAAACTGAAGCCATTGTCAATATAATTGCACATCATGAACATGAAAAGTGGGTAAGTGATCTTCTGGTCACACTTTAGATTAGGTTACAATTCTCACTATTAACTAACTGCCACAGCAAACTCATAACACTGCTTATGAAGTTACAAATCCTCCATTATTTATTATTATTATTATGAATCTTTCAGCAAAATCATTTACTTTTAGTTAACAGCCACCTCTGAACTCTCATCATAAAAGCAGGTTGGTCTTTTTGCAGTTATCTAAACATATGAATTATTTTAACATCAGCTGTGTCTTGTTTTTTTGCAGAGCATATTATGATGATTCTGCAGTCCTATTCAGTTTCTTTTAAGGAAATAATGTTGTCCACCACCACTTTTATTTCATGCTTGCATAAATGGCCCATTAGTTGCTTTCACAACACACAACTCATTTGACATTGAATGACAATATTTGCTACAGTAAAACTTTGCGATCAAATGACTCATAGTAGAGTAAATTAAGTAGCCCCGCCCGTTTCCAGCGCTGTTCTCGTTGTGTTCATGTTGTGTTTTCTGTTCCACAATCGCAGCCTTTTCTACGTTTCACTAGTGGTGGGCAGATCGAGGCTTCATGAAGCAATGAAACAGTCGAAGCAAATGTGCCATATTGTTTCGAGGCTTCGAATCAATCTGACACCCCTCTCCACGGTGACGCCATCATTACGATTATCAAAATGTTCCCATAAACTGTCCTGTGTTTCTACTGGTGTTGATGAAGATGATGGGCCTGATGTTAACATTTATGGCTCTGAATGAAAATGAAAACAGGAATTAGTAACAAATACTAAACTGACTGCACACATTAAGTATAAATTCCATGAATCAGATTACATAACATAACATAGACTGAAAATGCTCACCAGGAGTTGTGTCTGAACGCATCAGTGAAGCACAGTGTGATGTGTCTGTCTGTTATGTATCTATCAATCTATATCTATTAATCTATCTGTCTATATATGAAGAGTTCAGATGCAAAAGCCTCTAAATGCCATTTGAAATTTTCTTCTTTAATGATGATTTTTATCAAGCTTGTATATTTAAGTTCAGTAATTTCACTGAAATAACAATTAATAGGTAATTATCATTGCCATTTAAGTGAAATTACTGAACTTAAATATACAAGTTTGATAAAAATCATCATTAAAGAAGAAAATTTCAAATGGCATTTAGAGGCTTTTGCATCTGAACTCTTCATATATTTCTATCTATGCATCTATTAATTTGTCACGATATGTAGGGGAGACCAGGGACAGTTGTAACACTTTTTGCAATTTTTAGCAATACATCAAAAACCATTTATACTGGAATATCCAATTTGTTATATTACAAACTTCAATCAGTCTACTGCTGAAACAATGTATTAAAGTGGTTTTATGAAATATGTATAGGTTGCAAAATTAATTTCAATATAGTATCTCCACTGTTACAACCGTCCCAGTGTACAGGGACGGTTGTAACATGTCTAAAATATAGGCTACATAATGAATTAAATGATATAACCTACTCAAAATGGAAAATATTATGTATCAGTCATGTTATTGTGACTATTAATTTATCCAGTATCCAACTCTGGGAAGTGTCTTTGATCCCTGACTCCTCTTCTTGTGGAATCGGTGCAGGGTCACATGGCAAATGCCATATGATGACATTTTACATTTAATTTGCTATGCACAATGCACATTTTACTTTTAATTTGCACATTAAATGGAAACTATGCAGTTTTTTTTAAACTTAATTAGTTTTTAAAATATAAACGAAACTTGGTTGGTGATACAGGGACAGTTGTAACGGGGCGTTACAACCGTCCCAGTATCACCAACCATGTTTTCATCTCATGTGAGCTAGCTTGACTGCTAGTTTGACACTTGTTAGCCATTTCTATTTTTAGCTGAAAAAACAGTGATTCTAATAATACTTGTTTGAATTAATAAAATTTTTATTTTATAACAGCATCCAAAAAAGTACATCAGAAAGAAAAGTAATTTTTTTACCTCAAAAACAACCTTTTATTGATAACTCTGCCAGAAAGTTTCAACTGTAGCTCCCTTTTGGAAAAAAATGGTGGGAAACTACCTGAGCATGAGCAGAGTGAGTCTCATCACTCTAGGTTGTTTCTGATTGGAGGAATTCAAAGTGTTACAACCGTCCCTTGTTACAACTGTCCCTGGTCTCCCCTACTCTGTCTCATTGTGTAAATTTAAATGGAAGCCTAAATATAACTAAACAAATCGCACTATATGTCACTATATCACCAAAAACCCGCTACCTCAAAACCAAACTCCTCTCACAAAAACCCAAGATGTGAAAATGCGTTGACTTCACTTTTACACTGTGTGTTCTGTTCCCGACCGACCTATCAATCAACCCCTAATTTGGCGGAGCACTCCACCTAATGAAACCATGGACAGTAAATGAAACACTCAGAAGCTTCATTTAGCCGTAGTCACGTGACGTGGGTGTTTTGAATCACGCTTCGGATCAGTGTTTCGTATCATCTGCGCTTCGGGATCTCGCAAAGCTTCGGAACGTCTTTTTCGCTTCAGCCATCCCTTGAAACGGGCCTCGCAACTGAAGCGGCCTCGGCTTACCCTCGAAAAAGTGGCTCGTTCCCCTCCTGCCAGCACGACAACCAGACGCCAGGGTCTCTGTGTGAGTTCGAATTTAATCTTTATAAAGAATATAGCTAGTTAAGCAATATCGTTCGAGCAACAGTGCTGTTTTCCCGAATATCGGAACGTTTGCAGATGTTATATTGATTTTATACAACAGTTCAGTAAGCAAGAAGTTAATATTTGGTGACTTGGGCCTACAGTTTAGACAAATCCACCACAGCGGAGCCATTGCGCGTCCCCGAGCAACACAACGATGTTTTGTTACCGGGTTTTTGAACAAATAATACCTGAATGAACTTGAAGCCGTTTTGAACGAATCCTTTGACTGAATGATTCAATGACTCGCTCGTTAAAGGGGTCGTCGGATGCAAAATTCACTTTATTGTGTTTGCATCTGTCTTGCAGTGTCTGTGGACACAGCCACCATACAATGAAAAATGTCCATTCACTCTTTTTTTTTTAATTCTCAAAAAGTCTAAACACTCTTGGATACAAATTGAGGAATATTAACCAAAGTAATGTTGCAAACTTTACTTGAAAACCCTAAAGAATCATACCAACTTGTGGAAAATGGGCATCCGGTGACCTCTTTAAATGAATAGTTCACTTTTAAAAAAAACTTTCTGATAATTTACTCACCCCCATGTCATCCAAGATGTCCATGTCTTTCTTTCTTCAGTCAAAAAGAAATTAAGGTTTTTGATGAAAACATTCCAGGTTTTTTCTATGCACTTTACTGGGTACCAAATGGTTCAAGGCCCAAATGAGAGTTTCAGTGCAGTTTCAAAGGGCTTTAAACAACACCAGATGATGAATAAGGGTCTTATCTAGCGAAACGATCGGTCATTTAAAAAATAAATAATTCTTTTAAAAGTTTTATAAGCACAAATGCTCGCCTTGCTCTGTTCGTGACTCTCCTGTTCAAACTCGTTCATCAAAATGAATGAATCTTTTTTCGAATGCATTTATGAATAGACTATTACGAGTGAAACAAGATAACGTTATTGAATATAACAGAGATAATAAAGGATTTTTATGTCTTTTTTTAGTCTTTTTTTTTTCTTTCTCATATGTGGACCTCCAACTGTTTCCCTGAAACAGGCCTCCGAATTGCAAAGGATGCCTTTGGTCTTCCTGTTTGTATTCCCACAGCATTGAGGTAAGAACTTACGGATTTATGAATAAATGATTTATGAATGAACCGCTCATTTGAATATCTTATAAGGTCTATAAATGTATGTTTTCCATTAAGATTGCAGAAATCATACTCTGGAAAACTTTGCATGCTCCTGAACATTTATAAAGCGCTAATGCATTACAAAATGAATTTTAATGTCCGTTAATATTCAGAACAAATAGTCTTAAGGAGGCCGCTGGCTCATTTGTTTGCATTAAGTCTGTATTTCTCCAATTACAGTTAAGCTTCAAAGAGATTCTGTAGCCTTGGGACTGAGCATCTATGCTAGCAGATACATTCACTGTCTCAAGCTGCCTTCATGTTTTACCTCGAAGACAGAAGAGTTTAGTGTTGCTGTGAGATTGGCTTGGTAATGGGCTTTGGCATTGATTCAGAAAATCACTCCGATACAACTGTGGAGACCTTATTTAGTTCCACTGCATGCTTTTCACATCCATACGCTAAAATTTGTCCAGGTGTTTTATAATTGGTTTAAAGTTAAAAGGTTTTAGCAACCTGACCTTTCTGTGATTGAGGGCGATACGTCGTTGGTCGTAATAAATGCTCAGCACCGTGGGTATTACTTTGACAATCCGGTCACCAGTGTAGGTTCTTCAGGGGATTCAGTGTGATTAGTTCTGTCCATCTTGATCAACAGTAAAAGGTTTCAGTAGCAGGACTGAATATATAAACAGCACCATCTTGTTGCGTTCAGCCTCATACAGTTGTGCTAATGTATGCCTGTTTCTTTTCTCATTTATGGACCTCCTGCCGCATCGGAAGACCGAACTAATCAACAACCTAAAAAAACAACCTAGAAACACGGACATGAACAGAACAGATCAAACTCTAAACATGAACAAATAAACTCAAACAGTGACAGGTATAAGCCATGAACTAAACCAATGCTGCGAGGTGAATCATAAAATCACACACTTGAAAAATCGGAAATACATAAGTACAAGACACTATACTTTATGGCTTTAGTGAGGGAAAGGACTACAATCCCATGAAGCACTGTGAACCGCAAAATCAAATTAAAAAACAATGGAGAAATATCAAACTAATTATTTAAAAATGTCGATTATTTATATTAAAACATCATATTTTAAGTTTATTGTAAAATATGCATAAATATTCAAAAAAATATTTTGAGAGTGTAAGGAGACCAGCTTGATGATGCCATTCGCAGTGCTTCATACGAGTGGGCGGGGCTAAATAGAACGTTTTGCTTGTTTCAGCTCTCTGATTGGTCTGTACAGCGTCATGAGTGATATAGTTTTTCAACAGGAAATCTGCTATTAAACACGATTATTATTAAAACTAAGTTAAAATAATGTGGCTTCGACAGGGTTAAACACCATCGATTACCAACCTCGTAGCTCACAGTACGTTTGCCTTTAAAGGTTTATAAGTTATCATTAGAAATTCATTTGAATTTCCCTATAGAGAAAAAGAAAATGAATGGAGGTTTAACTATTCTATTCATTTATGTTCATTCCAAAATAATTACTTAATTTACTCTTTTGAATGCTTACATACATAATATTTCACATAAAATTTTTGACCATCAGTGACTAAAGTACAACATTGTGTGATACAAAGTGGGAAGATTTAAAAAGGTTATCCAGACGTGTATCACGAAAGGCTATATACAGTCATGGATGCACAAGGAGGCAGTGCATTATATTAACTAAGGGTGTGTAAACTTCAACAGGATCATTTGTGTAAATATTCAGTCATTTTTGTCTGATGGAATATGACTGAATAATGTAATTATTCAGTTTATAATATAAATATCTGCTATGTTCAATAGTTTCATCAGTATCCAAACGAAACGTTAAATGTCTTGCAGTTTCTGTAACTGAACTGTAATACGCAACACATGTGGAAAAGAAGGCTGCGCATTTGAAAAATGAATCAGTTTGCGGTTTCACTACATGAATCATTTATGTCGATTTTATTAATTCCCCTTAATAAAAGTAGTTCGGCTATGTGATTTACCCCGAATCAAAGAAACTTTTATTTGAAGCAAAGTTTTGTAAAAGTGAACACCTTGTTAAAGTTTGATAGAGGTGGCTCAGAGGTTGGTCTCAGTGATTCCTCTGGCATAGAAATTGAATGAGGAAAACAGTGGCAGTGAATTACAATCAGAGCACTGTGTGGAAAGATGTTTTTATTTCTATTATTATATTCTGTGCCCAGTATACAAGTTTTATGTAGGCAGAATCAAAGTTTTTTAAATATAAATTAGCACTTTTATTCAGCTAAAGGATGCATCAAATTGTATAATATTTCGAATAATTTTTCGATATTACTTGATTATTGTAAATGCAGTTTTTTTAGCATAAGAGGCTTAAAAAACAGTAGTGTATATATAACAAGGTTAGATACTTACTGAAATGTTGAGTGTTTTGTCAGTTCCAAATATTATTCTATCAGTATTCTGGTAACACTTTACAATAAGGTTTTATTTATTAACATGAGTTAACTACATTTATAGTTCACATGAACTATCAATTAACAATACTTCTACAGCATTTATTAATCTTAGTTGATGTTCATTTTAACATTTATTAATACATTTTTTTTTAAATCAAAAGTTGTTTTTCTTAACATTAGTAGTTGAACTGTGAACTATCATGAACAAACAATCTATTTATTAACTAACACTAATGGAGGTTGTGAGAAATGCATTGCTCACTGTTTGGGCTGTTGAATGCTTGAATCTGATTGGTTTACGAACATCGAATTAAACTGTGCAATTATTTTCAGGGAAACCCAGGACTTGAATGCAATTCATATCCATATCACTTCGCCAAATGATTTCAGTTATTTCAAAGGTCGTTCCAGCCTTCAATAGCAGAAGAACCAAAACCCACAATGACACTGACCAAGCTAATAAATATAGTAAACAATAGGATCAAAATGACAAATTATCCATTGTGGGGGTTTTTTTTGGCACAAAAATGTTTTGGTTTTTTTTACGTACGGATAGCACATACTCTTTTTTTTTTCTGCTTTCTCTCCATTCAAACGCACACACATTCAATACAGACAAGCACTCGCACAGAAACACACTCGCACAGAAACAGCGCTGCTTTGCCGATTTTATCATTAAAATAGTTTAACAACATAAAAGCTAAAGTAATAACAACGCTGTTCTTGAAGCAGATAAACATATTTCATACGCACTTGATAACTCTCTCTCATAACTGCATTATTAACCGCATTAGTCTGCTATGAACGGTTCATACGGTTATAGCTCTAAAATTACGTTTTGGAATAAGCAATGGAGGCTAATGGGTCAAAACCCTGACAAATGTCTTGAAATACAACATCAAAACAATGTCTTGAGGTGTGGTATCTCTTGAACGCTATCTCACGACCAATTCGTTCGAATTTGTACGAGTGATTGAAAAGTGGCTAATTCGTATTAATTAATGCGACCTCACTCATACGCAGGGTTAGGGGTAGGTCGTACGAATTGTTACGAATTAGCCACCTCATTAAAAATTCGTATGAATTGCTGTGAGATCGGGTTGGAATTACTGACTCTGGGCCGTTGAATTATTAGGTGGTATTACTTAATACATTAACTAATATTAACAAATGAGACTTATTATAAAGTGTTACTAGTATTCTGTTTGTAGATTATAGCGAATATTGACTAATGACCAGTTGACCATGTTTGAACGGAGGGGAAGAAACTGTTTACATCTGGTTATTGTCATGATAGTAGCATCATCTTGAATGAACTGATTTTTCTGAATAATGCTACACAATACTGCAGAATCCACAATGAAACAATTTATAAACGATGAATTATTTTTAAGTCTGTTCTATCATTCACTCGCCCTTCCCCTTCTCCCTTCCCCTCTCTCTCGCTCTCTCTCTCACTCATCTCCACTAATTTATTCACTTATGTGGCCATGTGTCCTTATTACTGGCTTAGCAGATGCTGACATTAGTATTAACACTGTGATTTGAGCCTGCTGCAGTGGATGATTATAAATGTGGGCCTAATATTGCGACTGAAGGTCAACTCAGTGTTTACAAAGAGCATTAAAAAGACTGACATTGTAATTTTGAAACATAATTGATACAAGAGGGAGGAAGCATGCATGTGTTTCTAAGAGGATCATTCGGGAACACTAGATCTTTTCTGTTTTGATGCTATAGCTAACTGCTTACACTTAGTTGACTTCTATTTTAAGAATTCTACTTGAATGTTTCATGCATGCTTTATGGCGCTTTTCCATTACCAGTACCAGCTCGATTCGACTCGGCTCGGCTAGCTTTTCACTCCGTTTTCCATTTTAGACAGTACCGCCACAAATAGTACCCGGTCGTCATAGCGATGCCTTTCGTTCCTCAGGTCCCCATCAAACTCTCGCGGGATCCTCTCTTCGGCAACCAAACAAAGGAAGGCCTGCACCTCCTCGTTTGACCACGGCGTATTCTTCCATAATAATAGTTGTAAGTTTAGTAACTATCTCTGGCCAAGCTATTTAAAAATGGCGGGGTTATTTTGGATACTCCATCTGGCGCGTGCAATAGAGTGCCGAAGTTATGATGTCACTTTGTAGGCCAAAACGCGGAAGTGAGTTAGCATTTTAGCACTTCCGGTTCCCTCGCTCTAAAGTCTATGGGTTTTATGAATGGGTTTTTGCTAAATCACCTGAAATAAGGTCTGTGGTGAACAAAGCCTCTAAATATTTTCACGTTTTAATAAACGACATAAAATACACCAGTTATAACCTGGTTGTGGTTTTCTAAACTTTATTGTGTCTGCTTGTGGTTTTTTTAAACTTTATACAGGCTTCAAAATGCATCAATTTTGGATTAACTTGTAAAGATTATCTTGATAGACAAAACATGTAAGGGTCACAACTCTTTGTTAAACACAGATTTTATTTTTTGCGATTTTCCAAAAGTCTATGGGGAAAATGCATAGCTTTTCGATCGAGGGAACCCATGCGCCGCTAGCTTCCGAGTTGTCCTACAAAGTGATGTCATAACTTCGGCACTCTACGATGACGCAGTGAATAGTGACGATTCTCTGACCAATCAGCAGTCGACATTGTTTTTCACTTCACATTTTAGTATGGCCTCAGCTTGCTCAAAACCTCGCCGGAGGTGATACAAAAAAAAGTACCCGAAAGTAGGTACACGTACAACTTTTACACAGTGAAACCAAACAAAGGCGAGCCGAGTTGAGTCGAGCTAGTATTGTGTAGTGGAAAAGCGCCATTAGTGCATAGATAGCTTGTTTGCGGTTATGAAATACTAGCATTCAAACCTTTGAAAATCAATACATTTGCATGACCAAGCATGCTAATGAAAAAAAATAGTCACTAACTGCAACTTGATTGGACTCAAAATTCAAATACACATCCTTTGTAGATGAACATAACACATCATGCAGACAAAAAAAAGAGAAAAACTAGATCCTTCATCCGACTTCTTATCATCATTGGAACAATGCATGTTCTGGCATGTGTTTTTTTAGTTGTGTATTCCACTTTCCTGTGATTTATTCATTTGTTTGTAGCTGGCCTGATTTATTAGCTGAACACATGGAAAAGTCTCCAATCCACTTCTACATTGAGTCTCTTTAGGATGTGTTTGCTTTGACCATTAAATTTTCTTATGGAGAAACATGACGTAACTACTCCTCTGTGTCTGTTTACTCCTGCTTAAAGGCAGTTTGAACTGTCAGGAGATAAAAATGAATCATGTCGCTAAACAAAAAACAGCTGTTTTTGCTGGATTTACAGTGTATCTATTTTTGTGTGCGGCAGCAACTTTCTAAAAGAAGAGTTAATGCATTGCGCAAACCTATGTCATAAGGGAAAGGAATGGGCAAGCTTACAACTTGAAACCAATCCATGGCTTTCTTATTTGAGGGGTAATGAATTGCTTGAGCAGACGAAGGGGCTCAAAATGATTGAAAATGATGCAAGAAGCAAAGATAAGCGGGCTTAAAAGCGGGTAGACTTGGAACTTGAGTCTGTGTCAAGTTCAAGTGAATTAAAGTAGGATTTGAGAGAGGACCTGTTTCACAGTGCTTCTGCAACCAAAATTATTATTCAAAATGTGTTGCAATAGTGCTTCTCTAGACAATCAGCAGACGCCTGACTAGATTCACTCAACTTTTTTATTCACAATTTGGACCCACAACACAATTTTAAAGCAGGGTGAACTGAATAAAATTTGGCCATTTGCCTCACAAAAAAGAAAACCATTTAAGCAAGAACTAATGGATTATTTTGGTTTGGTGATGTTGTGCGTTTAGGTATGCATTCAAAAGTAGAATCCACAAAGTAACAATTTTAACATGTTTCATATAACATTGATCTACAATTAATCGACAATTAACATTTTTACATAAAGATCACAGATGTAAGAGTATGGGGGATTATTGTTGTTCATTATAACATTTTCAGGGCAATCTTCACCAGTTCTTGATGGAAATCCAGTAGTATTTTTAAGGCAAACTGAGATATAACACGTCCACATTCCCTTGTGACTTCATCTTGAGTACCAAATATTCTGACCTTGCTCTCCATTTGGGTGACCCTGTACCTTCTACAAGGATGCGGTCACATAAGCAGCATTTCTTCAAAAGTTCTCAGGCCAAAAAATCAATAGTGTATTGGGAATCAATCTATAAAGCATCACTCACACAGAGGTTGCTTTCAAACCAAGAATTTTCTGATGGTCAACACAGTAAATTTGTGTAACCAACTTGAATCTGATGTGAAGCCTGCATGTGGAAACGTGTGTGGGTTTTGAATGTGGAGTCTTGCAAAGCAACGGTAAATGTGACCGCACTTTGATAAGGGGTAAATTATGGAGCCTCATGTTGTCAACTAATCCCTAAAGCTGCGGTTGAATTAAAACAATGCCTACACATCAATTAGAAATGAACGATATTTAAATATTAAACAAATATTTGGTTTATCTATACAGATGCACTGGACTGTCTCCTCTCTTCATAAACGGAGAAGAACAAATGTATGAACAATGCATGAATTACCATTTTCTGGGATTTTATCTTATTGATTTTCTTTTGGTTATTGTAGACTAAAGGCTGTAATACACTACACAAATATTTTACAGATTTTTGCCCTGAACAAGTCAATGCTAGTTGCCCAAAGCCAGAGAAAATGTGCAGATATTTGGCAATTGATCAATTTCACAGAAAATTGCATCTTGATCTTTAAACATGATTCAGTCCAGTCGGAGGATATCAGACATGTTTGATATTTTGAGCCGTTTTCAGAATACATTGGTTTAATTTGTCTTGTACCTCATTTTCAATGAGGCGAAGGTTTCTTTGTGAGTTGGTTGTGATCGGAACAATGGGCTTTATGCCCAGCTGCACTACTTCCTGAACTTCAGCCAGCTCCTTGTTTCCTGTCTGCCATTATTGGCCAAATTGATTAAAGGGTTAGTTCACCCAAAAATGAAAATTAAGTCATTAATTACTCACCCCCATGCTGTACCAACCCCGTAAGACCTTCGTTCGTCTTCGGAACACAAATGAAGATATTTTTGATTAAATTTGAGAGCTGTATAACTACCACATTGGCTCCTAAAGGACTGCCTCTTGACGGCCCAGAAAGTCAATGAAGAAAATGTTTAAATATCCCAAGTGACTACCGTGGCTCAACTATATGTTTATCAAGCGACGCGAATACTTTTTGTGCGAAAAAACAAACAAAAATAACGAGTTTATTCGACTATTTCTTTTCTTCCTTGTAGGCCAGAACGAGACTTCCTTAGATTTCCACGACGCATGCGCGAGAATTGCGATCTGAAGTGGTGTAAGCTGATGTGAGCAGATCGCAAATCTCGCGCATGCGTCGTGGAAATCTAAGGAAGTCTCGTTCTGGCCTACAAGGAAGAAAAGAAATAGTCGAATAAACTCGTTATTTTTGTTTGTTTTTTCGCACAAAAAGTATTCGCGTCGCTTGATAAACATATAGTTGAGCCACGGTAGTCACTTGGGATATTTAAACATTTTCTTCATTGACTTTCTGGGCCGTCAAGAGGCAGTCCTTTAGGAGCCAATGTGGTAGTTATACAGCTCTCAAATTTAATCAAAAATATCTTTATTTGTGTTCCGAAGACGAACGAAGGTCTTACGGGGTTGGTACAGCATGGGGGTGAGTAATTAATGACTTAATTTTCATTTTTGGGTGAACTAACCCTTTAATTCAGGTGTACCTGACCTCAGTAGTCATGGCAACAATAATCAGACACACCTGAATTAATCAATTTGGCCAATAATGGCAGACAGGAAACAAGGAGCTGGCTGAAGTTCAGGAAGTAGTGCAGCTGGGCATAAAGCCAATTTGAACGTCTGTGATCCTCAGTTGTTTAGTGTATGATGCCTCATTTTAATCTGAAACCACTCAAAAAGTTGTTTTACCAATTACAAAAAGCCTGATTTCCGTGTAATGTATTCCAGCCAAGGAAATACTGGGGTAAAGTAGCAATTGTAACAATGTGAATGCAATTACTATTCTTTAATTTGACCTTGTAATTGCTCAGAATGTTTTTTCTCAGAATGAATCTTTGTTAATTTCCCTTACAGGAATAGTTCACACAAAAATTTTAATTATCCCATAATTTAAATTTACTGACCCTCAGTCCATCCTATGTGACTTTCTTCTTTCAGACGAACGCAGATTCGAACTCACAGCGATTCGTATGCATTTTATTTTATTTACGACCGCACTCGTACAAATTCGTATGAATTATTGTAAAATATGTATGAAAAAAGTGTGAAATGTCATGAGATCAGACACAAAAAAATCGTGGGTTTAACATCAAAATGTATTGTCTGGTGTTAAAAAGTATGTTTTTATAATGTAACCTTCTCCACCTTGGTCAGTTGAAGGATAATTCATGCAATTTTATAGTATTTATTTGAAAGAATTAAAGAAGATGTCTATCCTTGTATTATTCAGCTGGTTGAGATTGATATGGGATTTTGAAAGTAATTAGTAATTAAATACTTTTTAGAGATTGTAATTAGTACAGTAATCTAATTACACTGTTGAAGAGGTAATTAGTATAGTAATTAATTACTTTTTTTAGAGTAACTTACCCAACACTGATTATACGTCGGGTCAGAGGTCACACTTCTACCAGAACTCAACTCTCTCATTAACACCCGTACAGCCACTGCTGGAAGCTAGGGATTATAGTTTATAAAGTTTTAAATTTGGGCACTATTCTTACAAAAACCCATTGCTGCACTTCGCAAGGCATTTATTAATCCACAGGAGTCGTATGGATTATGTTTATGATGGATGGATGTGGTTTATTCAATTCCATTCCAAAGCTGGCAAGAGCAAGGCTATTATTTAAAATGACTCTGATTGTGTTCGACTGAAAAAAGAAAGTCACATGAATTGAGGGTGAGGGTATGAGCTCTCACCCAGTGTAATTAGTGAAGTAATGAAGGTATAGTTCACCCGAAAATTAAAAATTCTGTCATTCTCACCCTCATATCGTTTTAAACATTACTTACTTTGTTTTTTGTCCAATCAATGGAAGTCAATTGTAACCTAATAAAGCACCTTCCTTTCTGTTCCACAAAAGAAAGAAAGTCATACAGGTTTGTATCGACATGAAAGTAAGTGTGGTGAACAATCCCTTTAAACTCCAACACTCTGACTGAATAGCCTCTCACAGAGTTGTTGTACGGGACGTGCAGGTTCCATTGCGAAACACCATGTCGGAGGCTAAGCACTCCTTTGGAAAGTCCCTTGGGCCACATGTGGTCTGACGCCGTAGGGCGACGGCGCAATAGTCCACCTGCTCGGCATCCATCCCGTTCTCCAGCCAGCGGAAGCAGATGATGCGCTGGAACGAGCGGCGGAAGTTGTCCGACACGAATCCGTAGAGAATGGGGTTGGCGCCGCTGTTGGCGTAGCTCAGAATGACAAATAGCTGAGTCACCATGGGGTCCGGCGGCTTGCAAAACACACTGATCAGCTGCACAATGTAAAACGGCATCCAGCAGACCACGAAAACGGCGACCACCAGCAGCACCATGCGTGTGATCTTCTTTTCAGAGCGCCGGCGCTGCAGCCAGCCCGCTTTGAGGCCCACGGCTCGCATGCGCGCCACAATCAAGCAGTAGCACATGCAAATGGCCGCCACTGGGACCAAAAAACCCAGTAGGAACGTGTAGACCACAAACGCTTCCGACCACAAGGCCTGAGGCCATAGAAAGTTGCAGTCCACTCCACCGTCCTGCGCCGGGACCGTGTCTGCAAATATAATGATGGGCAGAATCACAAGCAGCGAAAGTACCCACACGCAAACGTTGACCACTTTTGCGACGGTCGGGCGACGGTAGCGAGCCGCTTTGATCGGGTGTACCACGGCGATGTAGCGGTCCACGCTCAACACGGTCAGGCAGAAGATGCTCGTGAACATGTTGATGCCGTCCACGCTGAGAACCAAACGACACATGAGCGAGCCGAACGGCCAGTGGTGCACCGCGGCCGAGGTCGCCAGGAACGGGACGCTCAGCATGAAGAGTTCGTCCGCGATGGCGAGATTGAGAATGTAGATGTTGGTGGCCGTCTTCATCTTGGCGTACTTGAGGATGACGTAGATGACCATGGCGTTCCCTGTGACACCGACACAGCACACCAGTGCATAGATGGAGGGGATGATGATCTTGCTAGCGTCAGGTTCAGATTCATAATAGTCATAGTCACTGGTCGAGTTGAAAGGCGGACCGGTTGAGAGCATGAAGCTCTCGCTGCCATTGTATCCAGCAAGCTCCGCCATTTTATATTGTATTGTATTGTGTTTGATATGTTTACCCAAATTGGGCCTCTCAGTTTGAGATTTCCAGTCAATGTCTTAATGGTGTTTTAAAGTCAGACATTCTCAAAATGTTAATGGAATATCTCCAAGAATTGTTTTTGAAGTGTCCTTGAAAATTTTTTTGTGCCAAACCAATAGTCGGGTCCTTATGTCGACCCAGCAGGCTCATCTTCGGTTTTTAAGGGATTCAGCTTCAGAACTGAAGTACTGAGCAGACAAATTGACATCTGAAGGCGAAATTGTTGCATCTGCAAAATTTTAAGTAGGAGCATTCTTCTTCAAATCCCAAGCAAACTTGTGCTCGTCTATGAGAGTGTGCAGGTGTTGAAGGGCACGGCTCACTGAGCATCTTTCAATTTCTCATTCTTGGCAGGGGAAAGGCATTCCAGCTCATTAAAAAGAAATTGAGTCTGTGAATCAAAGTATTACGATGTTACACTCCACGTGGTCTTGCCTCAAGAACAATCTCCCAGTGGAGAATTGATCCACAGCATATTGTTGAATCCAGTTTAGTTCATCTAGAGTTGAAGTTGTTCCATCGTACCATCATATAATCGATGGCTGGAGGAGTTTTAGAGGTCTATCACAGTTTGCTTTCTCTCGTTGATGTTTCTTGCTTCAGGCGTCATTAAGACCTATAAAAAGAAAAACCTTGTTAGTTAAAGGCACTGATGCTCACTCAAAAAAAAAAAAAAACAGATAGCATTTGTTGAGGTTTACACTTCGAACAAAAATAATTATTTGCCAGATATTCACCAGGATTATTTGAAATTTTGGTCCACGACATTCTGCTAGCTAACTTTGCAACTACATGTCAACTAGCTGTAGACTGCTATCTACACTTTATTTTGAGACATTCTACTCACTATAAGTTACTTTGCAACATGTAGTCTAAGTCGAACCCTAACCTAACAGTCTACAAATACTCTAATCAGAGTGTGCTGACATGTAGTTGCAAAGTTACTCACAGTTAGTAGAAAGCCTAAAGTGAACTATCGAAATACACTCTCAGAAAAAAGGTACAAAAGCTTTCACTGGGACCGTACCTTTTCAAAAGGTACATTTTTGTCCATTTTAGGTGCTAATATGTACATTTTAGGTGTTAATATGTACAATTCAGGTGCTAATATGTACATTTTAGGTGCTAATATGTACATTTCAGCTGCTAATATGTACATTTTAGGTGCTAATATGTACATTTCAGGTGCTAATATGTACATTTTAGGTGCTAATATGTACTTTTCATCTGCTAATATGTAAATTTTAAGTGCTAATATGTACATTTTGGGTGCTAATATGTACATTTTAGGTGCTAACATGTACATTTTAATTGTTAATATGTACATTTTAGGTGCTGATATGTACATTTCATGAATATGTCCATATTAGGTGCTAATATGTACATTTCGTCTGCTAATATGTAAATTTTAGGGGCTAATATGTACATTCCAGGTGCTAACATGTACATTTTAATTGTTAATATGTACATTTTAGGTGTTGATATGTACATTTCATGAGCTAATATGTCCATTTTAGGTGCTAATGTACCACTAAGGTACCAATATGCAGCCTTTGGGTACAAACGTGTACCTTTTGAAAAGGTACAGCCCCAGTGACAGCTTTTGTACCTTTTTTCTGAGAGTGTAAAGTGTAATGAAATACATTTTAGTAATTTATCTTATTTAAGGCATTTGAATGGAAAAGATTTGAGAAAAATAGAATTCGGTTTTGAGACATCAGTTCATCCATGTCTGACTGTGTGTGTCTATATTTCTATGGTTATAAAATGGATTCAGAAATTAGAAGTAAGATATACTTGTCATCCTCGTGATTATGGATGTATGAGTATGTGTGAAGGCTCTCTCAGCTCTGTTCAATTACAAGACATGAAGATGCCAAGACACCTTTGACATCAGTCTGTTTGCTCACAAAGAGCAAACATCCTGCGGTAGGACTCGGCCATGGCGGTGCCAACTAAATGAGAAAGTAATGAAAAGGAGAGGAGAGACTGCACAAACCCCTGCTCCTCCTCACAGCTCAAGCTGTGCAGCTCCTGCCCCTGATCATCCACAAGGCAAATGCAGTGTTAAGCACAAATCTGGCAAGCCAATAAATGGTTGGAATACAAATGGTTTTGTAATGTATAAAAACAGCTAATGCTGAAGAAAACAATTGTATTATTGCTTGTAACAATCCATGCCGCGGTGTGTTTTTCATTTCAAGCCATTTCTAAACCAAAATAGGTCTAAATTGCACTTGTATTTTTAGCCCGAACATTTTTTTTTCTTTCGAAAATTGACCACTCAGGTAATTTCCTCAAATTTCCTCATTTTTTGCTTTCAATATTTTTCTGTTTTCGAAAAAACGTACCTGTATACGCAGACTTTGTGACATTAAATTCTGCCCCCTGTTTATTATAGTGAACCTGCTCTGTATTGTAAATGCTATTATATGTTAACAAATGTGACATGACTCAATGTGTTTTTCAATTCAAAGGAATCTAAAGGCTTAATGCACATATTTATATGTATCATAATAGCGGCTTCTTGTTTACAGAGAATTCTATGGGTCACCATACAGATATAATCCGATAAGCGCGCACACACACACAAAAAAAGATTCTGTCCTTTAAGTTAAGTGCTTTTACTTAACCGTTATTTATTAAATGCAGGAGAAAGAGAAAATACATTATTTACAAACCATTTCAGAGCTCTGTAGAGCATTCACTGCGGTGTATCCACCTGCTGCTCATGCCAAAGCAAGAGCCTTTTCAAGAAGCAATGGACATTTCATGTGTTTTTTTTGGTCATATAGGTGTGAAGTAGTGCTAGAAGGCTTAAAGAAGCATGGGGTAGAATAGAAATGAGGATGGATCTAAAGCGAGGATGAACAAAGAAAGGAAATTGTGATGGGGATATGGACAGTGAGCAGATACAGATACACAAACATTGAGAAGCAGGAGCAGAGAGGATGGTGAAATAAAAAAGAAGGACTGTGAAAGAGGAGCAGGTCACAGGTGGACCGTCTCACACCCAGAACCAAGTGTGAGTTAAGACATACTGGAGGAGCTCATGATGAAAGATAGAGAGGAAGATCAAGGGAGTGAAAAAGAGGGAAAGAGAACAAGTGAGAATGGGTTCACAGTGAGAGGGAAACTCCACCACTGCTCTCTGACGTTTTCCTCAAGCTGCAGTCTCTCTCTCTCTCTCTCTCTCTCTCTCTCTCTCTCTCTCTCTCTCTCTCTCTCTCTCTCTCTCTGAGGTGACAGTAATGATCAAAAATCTAGTTTAAAAGTGCAAAGTACTTAGAAATATATAAAGAAATATATCATTTTAAAAATGTATACCATTTTTACCAAGCTTTTTTTGATTTAATGTCAAAAATGTCAAGTGATGCCTCCATTGCCATAACCTACACTTTAAAACATTATTGTTGGTTTAACTTAAAAAAATGAAGTAACCTGGTTGCCTTAATTTTAAGTTCATTGATATGGACAAATTGAGTTAATAGAATGAAGGAGATTGATTTAATCATCAGAAACTCAAAATATTATGTTATCTGAACTACATAAATTATTCTCTTTTTTCTGCAGCTTTGATTCATTTTTAAATATATCAGATTGGTTATAATGAGCATAGTTTACCTTTTGTCCATACATTTTCAGTTTTCAAAACTGTCCAAATATATTGATGGTTTCTTTATAAGCAATAGCTTCAGATTAAATCACAGCAATGGACCATGATTTGTTACTTTCTAATTCTTGCATCTGTAGCATAGTGCTTGAATGGATATTGAAATTAATTGTTATTTGTTTGTTTGCTTTTTTTACTGAAGGGAAAGAGGGAAACACTTGTTTGTGTTCAATGTTGTTATGTTTGACATTTAAACGAGTTTCTGTATTGTTAAAATGTTTGTGGTAATCATTGTGCTGAAGAGTTTGACAACATGAAGGTAATCTCATAAGCAATGTTTGTCTTAAAGGAGTAGTTCACTTATAAAAAAAAAACTTTTGCTGATAATTTACTCACCCCCATGTCATCTAAGATGTCCATGTCTTTCTTTCTTCAGTCGAAAAGAAATTAAGGTTTTAGATGAAAACATTCCAGGATTTTTCTCCATATAATGGACTTCAATGGGAACCAAACGGTTCAAGGTCCAAAAGACAGTTTCAGTGCAAACTACAAACTGTTCAAAGGGCTTTAAACGATTCCAGACGATGAATAAGGGTCTTATCTGAAACGCTCGGCCATTTAAAAAAAAAAAAGTTTAAGTTGTATAAGCACAAATGCTCGCCTTGCTCTGTTCTGTGATGCGTGTTCGTGACTCTCCTGTTCGAACTCGTTCATCAAAATGCACTGAAACTGTCTTTTGGACTTTGAACCATTTGGTTCCCATTGAAGTCCATTATATGGAGAAAAATCCTGGAATGTTTTCATCAAAAACCTTAATTTCTTTTCGACTGAAGAAAGAAAGACATGGATATCTTGGATGACATGGGGGTGAGTAAATGATCAGCAAAAGTTTTTTTTAAAGCGAACTACTCCTTTAATGCCAGTGACAACAAGTAATATCTTTGTTAAATTAGTTACATGTGCTATTATAGCGAAATGGATAAGACTGGTTCCAGGCCTACAATTCCAATCATAGCGACTTAACATTTTTGAGAAATCAACTTAAATATTTGTGTAGACTAGCCTATATGTTTTAAATTGAGTTCCTCTAACTCAGTGTAGTTTGTTGGTTGAACACAATTCGTTTTGAAGTTGTCACAACTCAAAAAAAATGATGCAAACGGATACAACAAGCGTTGTTTGAAAAGCCAATCAAAGTGCCTACTCAAAGCAATAAACACTTTGAAAGAGTAGAAATATCTGAGTTTGATATTTTATCTAATGTGATTTTGCAAACCAGTCTGTATAAAATTAGATTTCGCAGTGAATATAAAGTGAAAATTATATGGAAAACAATGCAAATTGGTTTCAAGGGTTGTTATTGCAATTAATATTTGTAAAGCCTAATTTACAAATGCATCCTATGTGTGTCATCCTCCCACAAATGCACCGTGTTTTTCCAAGAATGTGACATTAGTTGAAACACTAATATGGACGTATAAAGGGTCTGAATACAATGCTTTTAGCACCTCTTACTGAACTCAAAGCATTTGGATAAAACAAGAGCGAGTGGCTGTAGTGAACAGGCGACACACACTCTTAAAGTAGGTAAAATGGTGGTGACGTGTATTTTTCTGGTGTGTCCGTTTCATTTTAGACTAAAAGGGCCATAAACAAAGACAGTGCTTCAGACCTTCACGGTTGGCTCCCGTTAATCCAAAGTGTGCGTGAAGGACATCTATAAAAACACATGTTTATCTGTTTTATCATATGAAAAAAAAAAAAAACCTAGCCCTGAATTGGACTGCTTATAAAATTATTAGAAGACGATCTGACGTGCATATTTATAAATGATGCTGGAAGCCAACATTTTGCCCATTTTTTTCCATGTCAAAGGTCTGCGTCTTTTCTTCTCTGAGGTTTTGTATTGTGATCTTATGATATTACTTTTTTCTTGTCTTTTGACATTTGAATGCAATTTCCACACTCTCCTAATTATTATTACGATTATAGAAACAATTTTGGGCAATTTGTGGCGCAAATGTGGAAAAGAGGAACAAAAGGAGAGCATTGGCCGTCACGTGTTATCGTGTCGCTTATTTGCAGCATTTGACCATGAGTGAGTCTGGAACCGCGAGATGCATGGGGGAATATTAAAAGCCCACCTCTGTGTTTGTACCCCTGTCACGTCTGTGTTGTACAGTGCCTCATGCTGACACACAGCACTCGACTCTTACTGTCTGTATGAGGGAGTGTGTTTTGTTCATTTAGTGTACAGCTACAAGAGAAAACGAGAGTGATCGATCAAACCACATGCTGATGCGCATTTAAAACATTTATTAAGAAAACTCACAGTCTCCACCTTGTGGCGACATCAGGAGGTCTGGACTGTATTGCAAAAGTCATACAAAACAAGTCAGTTGCTGTGTACATTTACTGACATAACGTGAAATTATCAATATATTGTTTTTAATAATGTTACTTCCAAATTGTATCTTCACTGTGGATTGAACTACAGTATATGTGACTTAAAATAGGTATTGCTGGTTGACTTTTTGTACATTGATATATATATATATATATATATATATATATATATATATATCACACACATACTGACGTTTAAAAGTTTGGCATCTCTAAGGTTTTCAATGGTTTTAAAATAACTATCTTCTATTCACCAAAGCTGCATTTATTTGATTTAAAAACATTAATATTGTGAAATATTATGACAATTAAAAATTACTGGTTTCTATTTAAATGAATTTTAAAATGTAATTTATTCCTGTGAATTATTCCTATTTCCAGCATCATTACTCCAGTCTTCAGGGTCACGTGATCCTTCAGAAATCGTTCTGATATGCTGATTTGATGCTCAAAAACATTCATTATTATCAATCTTGAAAACTTGTGTACAATTTAGTTTTTCCGGATTCTTTGATGAATAGAAAGATCTATTTCATTTATTTGAAATAAAACTTTTTTGTAACATTATAAATGTCTTTACTGTAACAAAAAAACATATAAAAAAAATCTTACTTACCCCAAACTTTTGAACAGTGTATAATAATACAAAAGCTTTCTATTTTACGATAAGTATACTGTTCTTTTGAATATATATATATATATATATATATATATATATATATATATACACACATTACACACACACACAATAGATATATATACACAATATATATATATATATATATATATTCAAAAGAACAGTATACTTATCGTAAAATAGAAAGCTTTTGTATTATTATACACTGTTCAAAAGTTTGGGGTAAGTAAGATTTTTTTATATGTTTTATATATATATATATATATATATATATATATATACTGTATATATATTGTGTATATATATCTATTGTGTGTGTGTGTATATATATATATATATATATATATGTGTATATATGTATATGTGTGTTTATTTAATATTATAGCTATTATATACATAATATTAAATGTAATCATATAAATTGTTGTTAAATTTAGTTATATCATGTATATATGACCATGTACATGTAACCTCACAACAACAATAATAATAATTGTATTTACAATAGATGGCTGGATGGATGGATGGATGGATGGATGGATAGATACGGATGTTTCACCAGATTGTTGTCCTTGTAACAGATGATTAATGTGATTCACGGAGATCAGGAACTTCACTGCTTTGTTTTAATGCTTGGACATGATTTCCATTTTCACCTTATCGTTCCTTGTAACAGCAGAAGAGGTCGATGTGCGCCAGTAGTTTGTACACAGACAGTCATTCAGTGTAATGAGACTCTTAGTTCATCAGGTCAGCCAGAACTCCTGTGGTTCATTCATTGGACACACACATTTCTAATTTCATGCTTCCTTTAGGCAGCAGCTGATATTTATTAGTTAGCTTTCAAGTACACACTAATAATTATATGCAACAATTATAATCACTTTATTGCAAACTTGTTCCTAAACTACCAACTGTGTCAAATGAGCTCAAGTGAAGTTTGAGCATATCTGACAGTTAAGCGAAATCACTCGACATTACTATTCTAAATCAACCACTGAAATTGACACAAGAACTGATTTCAAAGTTGTTTTTTGTTTTAAATATACTGATTTATGGTTGAATTTACACTAATAGCTTTGGGAATATTATAAGTGATTTAAAGTGAGTGTCTGTATTCATAATAGTAATATAACGTGTAGTAATAATATGTTTCAATTTCCTTTAAAGTCTTCCAGACAAGTATTTACAAGAGATCAGCAACTTCATGATCAGGCTTTAATCACATTATTACTACTAATACACACTTTAGAAATAAAGCTTCCAAAAGACAGGTTTTGCAGTGATGTCATCAAAGAACCTCTCAGCAAACAGTTCTTAAAAAAACCCTAAAGAATCAGAAGACCGTAGAAAAGGTTCCATGGATATTAATGGTTCTTTATGGAACCATCAATGACAATAAAGGAGGATATTTGTTTTTACACAGATCTTGGTGATTCACAACAATGCAAGAGGGTTTGACTGAAATGACTACTTCAGATTAAAACGCAGGACTGTATAAGCAGATTAAAATAATCTTGAATAATATCTCGCTCATCTTCACAGTGACAAAGTGTTAAACCCCGCAGAACGTGTCACAAGTGAGTCAGTTCACAAGTGAATCCGTGTAATAACAGACACTTTAATATCACACTGTAAAAATGAATATGCTTTATCTAATCAATAGAATTGTGGCAACAGATTACAAGCAAAATTATTAATTAAATTTAACAAATTAGAATTGAGTAATAATTAATCAAATTATTCCTTAAAAGTTAAGTTTACATCAAAAAATGTAACCAAAATATCTCACTATCAGACAGACGTCAAAGATTAATTAAGAACTCTTTATTTTATATTGCCAACACTGAAGACACCTGATGTTAAGGAGAAAAACATAATTTTAAAACAAACACCGATCACCATAATGGTGACTTAAATTTATGTTGTTGTTTTTTTGTTATTGTTAAAAGTTAACCATTTAAAATGAGTAAAACTTACAAGGAATTTATTGATTAATTTATTACTCAATTCTAATTTGTTAAATTTAATTAATAATATTGCTTGTATTGTAATCTGTTGCCACATTTTTTTTATTAAATAAAGCATATTCATTTTTACAGTGCAATGCTATAGATCCAGTATATGAGTTAAGAGAAACATTTCTGGTACCATTTGTTATTTAGAGGTACTGATGAAGACAATAAAGGTTAGGAAACATTAGAAAATATACATTGTGTTTCCAGGTGAGTGTGAATGCGTTTGCATGAATAAAGGAAACTGCTCGCTCTCTCTCCCCTCATACACACGTCTAAAACATCGTGTCCTCCTATATTGTTCTCATATCAGTCCGTCAGTATTGTTCAAGTGTTTTTTCCCTCGCATGCAAGTCATTGAATGATCAAATCAGTACTAAATTGTGTAAATTATGGATAGTTAACTCCATTTAAAGTAGATGGATATAGTATAGAGATGAAGTAGTTCTTTACCTGTTGTGATCCTGATGAGTGAGCTGCTGATGTGTCAGTCTGTTGGAGCAGGTTGTTCAGTATCGTCCTCATGAAGCTGAAGCATCTTCTCGTCTCCAGCTCTTTCATCCGTCCAACCCTCTATTGCCTTTCTGTCTCACTCATTCTGCCTCTTATTCTCTCCCTGCCTCCTTCTGTCTGTCTCTCTCCCTTGTTCATGCGATGCCTTCACATATTCTCCTTGATTCAGTGGTTGTGCTCTCTCTCCGTCTGTGTCTTCTCTCTCTCTATCCTCCCTCTAATCTCTCTGTCTCATTACATAGACATTTATTCTATTTTCAGGACAAACAGCAAACTCTCCTTTCTTTTTGCTCTATCCGTATCTGTCCAGATTCATTGTTTGATTGATCGTCTACCTTCACCTAAAACCTATTGTGCCAAGGTGCATTAAAACCCAATTATCTGAACACTTCAAACTATCCTTTTCACTCTAAAAAATGCTGGGTTGTTTCAACCCAATTTTGGGTAAAATATGGACAAACCCAAATGTTGGGTTAAAAATGTAATTTAAAAAATAACCCAATGGCTGGGTATGTCCATACTTTACCCAAAATTGGGTTGAAACAACCCAGCATTTTTTAGAGCGTATTAATGATTGATAAATGTTCTTTTGGTTGTCTTCAGGGTGTAAGAAAACGGATCGAGATAATGACAGTGGGCGGCTGATACTGAACTGTGAAAATAGTCTTTTCTGTCAAAATTATATTGTTCGGTGCCAGGGTTTCGTGTCAGTGTTTTATTTTCATTTGCAAGTTTACTCTTACAGGAACACACACTAAAAGTGGTCATATGATAGCAAAACAAACAGACTACTTGTTCGCATTTTGTGCATCATACACAGCCCATTCTCACCCCCAAGGCGTCACTTAACTGACGCCTTGGGAAGCATTTGGACATGCTTCAATATCTGACGCTTTAGGCGCCCTTTAGCGTCAGTCAGATGACGCCCTAGGATCGCGTGTACCCTACCCCCACCCCACACCTAAACCTAACCGCGTCCTCTAACTGACGCTTTCCTTTAGCGTCAGTTAGATGACGCCGTAGGATCGCGTCATGTAAGTGACACTAAAGGGCGCCTAAAACGTCAAATATTGAAGCATGGTCAAAGGTGACGCCTTGGGGTGAGAATGTGTTGTCATACATGCGAGAACCAATGCTCATTAATGGAATTTGTGTTGTTGAGTGAATCATATCCTATTTTAAATACTTTGACTAAGACAATAATTGAAATAAAGTACACTTTAAAAAAATGCTGGGTTGTTTTAACCCATATTTGGGTCAAATATGGACAAACTCAAACATTGGGTTAAATTTCATTTAAAAATGTAACCCAATGGCTGGGTTTGTCCATATTTGACCCAAAATTGGGTTAAAACAACCCAGCATTTTTTAGTGTACAAGTACAAGTTTTATACAGGTCTGTTGCTTTGATTCTGAATCTAATGTTCATAAAACATTAAACAGAATTTTAACTAATCATAATTTGGAGGTAATTTCATTTTTGTGCTTCAAAGATCTTTTCTGTCCACATTTAGAGCATGATTGAGTGTAAATGAAAAGCAGCTTAAGAAAAAACACTTACCTTCCACTGTCTGAATTTACAGAAGAAGAAATAAATCATAACTCAAGATATAAAACGGCTTTCATATCCATTTAAAATGATTGAACGCTATGTGATGTTGCATTAAAAATGAATGACTGATGTAAAGCACAGGTTTAATGGGGTATATTGTCATAATGAAGTTATGTTTTTAATAAATAGCTACAATTCATCATTTATTCATGAAATAATTCTTGGCATATTTGTACATATTTTTCTTGACACACATTAATGTCTTAGAGATATATAGCATTATCAGAGCAGCGCCCAGGTTGGACGAAGCATGGACTTACTGAAATAATAAAAGCAAATGCATTAGATTATGCTCGACGATAACCTTTCAGAATTCATAGAAATGCCTGAAAATGTGTAGGATTTATGATTGTGCCTAGATACTTTAACCAAATCTGCATTAGACCAGTAGAGACAGAGTGGTACAAATACATATATTAATTCAGGAGATTTTCTCAGATGAATTTTCATTTTGTGCCGTTGAAGATTATATTTTTGGATGCATTATTGTTGTTTTTTTCCTGCTGTCATCAGTGTGTTTAACATCAGTCAGCTCTTGTGCTCAATCCCCTTCAGTCGAATGAATCTGTCATAGGCTATAATTGAAGAATGCCAGTTCAGAACAAGAATACTGTCTTTCTCATGACGCCGATACCCTTGTGGCTGATTGGATTTTATTACCAATTTCAGATAAACTCTTGTCATCCATTCAGTATTCATCATATAACTTCGTAAACAACCTCAATTCATTCTTATTTCTACAAATAGCGTATCTTACTGGAAATGCCACGAGCATTAAGCAAATATAATGCTTTTCTTTGGAAAACTGGGAGAAAGGATTGGTATTGCTTTACATATGCACTGTATATTGACAAATGGTTTGGTTTGGTTTGTCCATATTTGACCCAAACATAGGTCCTCAGTGAGATTGTGTAGAAAGAGACCATTGCCTCTTTAAATCGGTACCACTACATTATATAGGCTATAAGTGAAAAGAAGCCTACTGATACTTCAATTAGTACATGATGTAATGATACCATCTTTTTGCTGTACAGTTCAAGTCGGTGCACTTGTTCTGCTGTTTGACTGTTCAATTTCTCATTAAGGCAATTATCTAATCTATTGTCATGAGAGAGCTCTTCGTGCCTTGGATGTGCATCCCACAAATCTCCATCAACTGCAAGATGCTATCCTGTCAACATGGGCCAACATTTCGAAAGAATGCTAATGATCCTTTTGGTGAGTGTATATTGACTCAGGTCTCGGGATTTTTTTTTAATTTTTTTTTTTTAGATCAGATAGTTACTTGCCCTGTCAGTACATTTACCAGCCCAAGTGTCGTTAAAAAATTATTGCGAAATGACAGTTTCCATTAATCGGTTATGCAACTAAAACGTAATTTTTTCCTCTCGCAACAAGTCATTAAAAAAAATCATGGCAACAGAGGTTGGTTGGTTTACGTAAATCCCATTATTTTAAAGATGAGATGTAGGCATGTTATCTAAGCATTATGAGGTGTTTTATCTGTTTTAAGGTCTTGATAAATTGTTAAATTTCTTTGTAATAATCCAGTATTCCTGTAATAATTTGTCTTTTATGAGTTTAATAAAGACCTCTATCTTGTCTACTGTCCAAACATACCGCGTCATCTTTAAAGAGTGATCAACATTTACGTACACTGTTGACCTGTAAATGCATGAAAAAACAGTTTCCAGCCGTTTTGCGAAATATTCCTTTTCCGATTTTTTTTTTTTTCTTTGACGAAAGATATTATTTCTGATATCATTCCGAAAATATTCCTTTACCGAAAAACCACCTCATGCGAGCGTAAAAACTGAGTTTCACCTCATGCGAGCGTAAAAACTGATGGGAGTTTTTGCTAAATTTACGTGTTTCTATTGAGCGTTTTCAATTTGCGCAATTTAAAGGGTAATGGAAACGCGGTTATTGTTTTGAGCTATGTAATCTTCCGATACCAACATTTAAAAAAATCCTAAATTCCAATTTACGATATCACAGAAAAACGAACTAAAGTTTAAGTAAACGGTCAATAATAAGAACCAATAAGTAACAAGCACAAATAAATACAAGAGAACAAAGATACAACCAAGTACCCTACTTTCCAGTGCGTATTTGTGGAAACTATTATGAAGTAAATGAAGAGTTCAGATGCAAAAGCCTCTAAATGCCATTTGAAATTTTCTTCTTTAATGATGATTTTTATCAAACTTGTATATTTAAGTTCAGTAATTTCACTTAAATGGCAATGATAATTACCTATTAATTGTTATTTAAGTGAAATTACTGAACTTAAATATACAATTTTGATAAAAATCATCATTAAAGAAGAAATTTTCAAATGGCATTTAGAGGCTTTTGCATCTGAACTCTTCAAATATACACTCTAAAAAATGCTGGGTTGTTTTAACCCATTTTTGGGTCAAATATATAAGTCATTTGGTTACATTTTTAAATTGCATTTTTAACCCAATGTTTGAGTTTGTCCATATTTGACCCAAAATTGGGTTAATACAACCCAGCATTTTTTAAAGCTAGAAGTAAAGACAAATTGAATTTGAATTTATTGACAGGATAGCCCCTTGAGATGCAACATCTCATTTTCAATGAGGTCCTAAAAACATAAGTAATTTCCAACACAGACAACATAAAACACAACAACATTACAAAACAAGACTACAAAAAAAAAAAGCTCAACCTGCTTCTCACAGTTTTGTGGGCTTCTACACCCAACATAGTTTCAGTAGTTTCATTACAGAATTACAGAAAGAGCAGTGAGGTTGTCTCTTTTTTTGTTGTTGTTTGATTAACATCATAAATATAGGAAACAGAAGGTAAGAATATGAGGCTGTCACTTACCTAAATGCACAGATCTGTTATATTGACAGATTCTTAAATGTTTACGTTCCTTAAGACAAATTTATGTCACAAATTTATGTCACATAACCATCTGTGTTTACATGGATACTAGTCAAGATGAGAATCTTTCACACGATAATTTTGCGTATGTTTATTTTTGCTCAAGAACCACAGCTTACGCTTAAATTGCTATAAAAATCACTTGAATGTTTAAACTGAAAAGACTTGAACACATGAAAATTATAAACTTTATTGAGGAAGCAGGGTGGCCGATCCATCAGATAGGCCATTATAATTTTAAGAGTGCTGAGACAAACAAAACTGAACTCTTGGCTTTTTCATCCAGCCTTTAAGCTATTTTCCCCTTCACTAAATAATAATAATGAAGTCTTTGTGTGGTATATGTGTGGCAGAATTGTAATTCCTGTGTGCTTGTGGATCACAGGGGAGAAGGAGAAGCATATCATAAATGTGACAGAACTTAAACATTTTTCTTTTTTACTTAGAATAATTCTGATTAGTCAACAGGAACATATCTATGCTATATTATAATATGAAACATGACTTGATGGAAAGCCACCATCTTTTTTATGTCATATACAGGGAAGAATAGGCATTCATTCCCAGTGTGTTAGTTTATTGTATTCATGCAACACATTGCAATGGATTTCATCAGATAAATGCAACATTTTTGAAGTCTAGAAAGCAACCATAAATGTTTGCCTTGGCGATGTGGCACGTTTTATGCATCACTGAGGATTTTGTATCAGTTAATGGAGTATAACTGCAGTCAGGTGTAGAAAATTATGGGTTTTAACAGGCGTGCAGATGTCTTTTAATACTGCGTGCAAATGAATTGATGTTGTATTGGTGTATTTTTAGCTGAATATGTCCATGTAGTTGAATCATAAGTGCATTCATACCATCAAGCAGTCACGCTTTTTAATTGATCTTGGCCCTGTCATTGTGTCATGCTTGTGTCAGCGTGTAGGTGAATGTTCAGTACTGAATAGAAGTATGCATTCCCATTATTCATGCCTTCATACACTCAGGTAAAATGTTCTTGCTTTATAAAAGGATGAAGAATTGCTTGTACATGCACAAAACATCTCTTCATTTTTATCTGACGAACATAACCTTTTAAATGTCCTACCATCAAGGTTATACATGAGTTAACATGTCTAAGTATTTAAGCATGATGCATCATAAATGCAAACTTTAAAAATATGCAGTTCTTGATTCATTCCATACAGTTGTTAACTGCTGACGTGTTTTTTTCTGAAGTGCAAATATTAAGCTTTGGAATGAAGTAAAGTAGTCTCCCAAAGAATAAAAATACCATGCATGCAGAGACATTAATGCATTTTCATTTAATTTTCAGGGAAACTGATAACATGATCATACGAGATGATGTGATAACATTTGGTCATAACGATGATAACAACACAAGATCGTATGATCACCATAATATGATATGGCTTATGAAAACCAAGAAAAGTACCTTTTTTTCTAAAATGTAATTGTGTCTTGATAATGATATTTAGTTCACAATTTAGTCCATGAGCCAGGGCCTCAAATTTGGTCCATCTGGGGGACAAAGTCTCATAGTGATTTTTAGCAAGGTATTCACCCCTAGTACTAGAAAAATCACAATAGCAGTCTTTTTCAGCTCATGAAGTTACTAACCCCCTAAAATAAATTCTGTTTTTGAAATCTGGTGTAGATCTGGTTTAGGCTCATGCTAGGGATATTGTGAATATTCTATAATATGTTGCTTGGTATCATTGTAAAGGGGGCTTTCATTTAAAGGGATAGTTCACTTTTATAAATTTTTGATATGTTTTAGCTTAACTCAAGGGCATCCAAGATGTAGGTGTCTTTGTTTCCATAGTATTTTCAATTTCGATATTTTTCAGTCAAAGCGTTCTTGTCTGTGCAGACCGAAGCGCCCGTGCCTTCAGATCACTTGGACATGGCTGTGATTACAAGAGGTAAAAACGATATAAATACTGTTCGTTTTCTCACACAAACCGCTTGTTTCGTGTCTTAGGCCCATCAATGTGTTACATTTACGAGTCATTAAATCATGTTTAATTTGTACTTCTCTGTGCATGCTCTTTGAGGTGGTGACCATAAACCTCCATTATATGACTGACACGGTTTGACCTAAAAATATCAAAATTGAAACTACTGCGGAAATAAAGACACCTACATCTTGGATGTCCTTGAGGTAAGCTAAAACATATCAAAAATTAATTTCAAAGTGAACTCTCCCTTTCAGCCCAGTACTGAATCTGTCTGACAAACACAGAGGTCACAAGACTTCTTTCAACCTGAAATAACACACATTTTTTCACAATTTCTGCCAGGGACCCAAAACTCAACAACT
>NW_024121876.1:22144234-22227428 GCF_016745375.1 Pimephales promelas | reverse complement strand
AAAAATGGAGGCTCTAGACCCTTCCAGAGCTGAGATATCGAAACTCAAAATTTCGACCCGAAAAAAAAACGACAGTGTTACCCCTTTCGTTTTTTTTCATTTTTGGGCGAAAAATTAAGTTTCTCCAATCTTCTCAAAACTCTGGATTATGATAGAGGGCTGTGAGACTTTGACCTGAGTGCAAAAATGGAGGCTCTAGACCCTTCCAGAGCTGAGATATCGAAACTCAAAATTTCGACCCGAAAAAAAAACGACAGTGTTACCCCTTTCGTTTTTTTTCATTTTTGGGCGAAAAATTAAGTTTCTCCAATCTTCTCAAAACTCTGGATTATGATAGAGGGCTGTGAGACTTTGACCTGAGTGCAAAAATGGAGGCTCTAGACCCTTCCAGAGCTGAGATATCGAAACTCAAAATTTCGACCCGAAAAAAAAACGACAGTGTTACCCCTTCGTTTTTTTTTCATTTTGGGCGAAAAATTAAGTTTCTCCAATCTTCTCAAAACTCTGGATTATGATAGAGGGCTGTGAGACTTTGACCTGAGTGCAAAAATGGAGGCTCTAGACCCTTCCAGAGCTGAGATATCGAAACTCAAAATTTCGACCCGAAAAAAAAACGACAGTGTTACCCCTTTCGTTTTTTTTCATTTTTGGCGCGAAAAATTAAGTTTCTCCAATCTTCTCAAAACTCTGGATTATGATAGAGGCTGTGAGACTTTGACCTGAGTGCAAAAATGGAGGCTCTAGACCCTTCCAGAGCTGAGATATCGAAACTCAAAATTTCGACCCGAAAAAAAAACGACAGTGTTACCCCTTTCGTTTTTTTTCATTTTTGGGCGAAAAATTAAGTTTCTCCAATCTTCTCAAAACTCTGGATTATGATAGAGGGCTGTGAGACTTTGACCTGAGTGCAAAAATGGAGGCTCTAGACCCTTCCAGAGCTGAGATATCGAAACTCAAAATTTCGACCCGAAAAAAAAACGACAGTGTTACCCCTTTCGTTTTTTTTCATTTTTGGGCGAAAAATTAAGTTTCTCCAATCTTCTCAAAACTCTGGATTATGATAGAGGGCTGTGAGACTTTGACCTGAGTGCAAAAATGGAGGCTCTAGACCCTTCCAGAGCTGAGATATCGAAACTCAAAATTTCGACCCGAAAAAAAAACGACAGTGTTACCCCTTTCGTTTTTTTTCATTTTGGGCGAAAAATTAAGTTTCTCCAATCTTCTCAAAACTCTGGATTATGATAGAGGGCTGTGAGACTTTGACCTGAGTGCAAAAATGGAGGCTCTAGACCTTCCAGAGCTGAGATATCGAAACTCAAAATTTCGACCCGAAAAAAAAACGACAGTGTTACCCCTTTCGTTTTTTTTCATTTTTGGGCGAAAAATTAAGTTTCTCCAATCTTCTCAAAACTCTGGATTATGATAGAGGGCTGTGAGACTTTGACCTGAGTGCAAAAATGGAGGCTCTAGACCCTTCCAGAGCTGAGATATCGAAACTCAAAATTTCGACCCGAAAAAAAAAACGACAGTGTTACCCCTTTCGTTTTTTTTCATTTTTGGGCGAAAAATTAAGTTTCTCCAATCTTCTCAAAACTCTGGATTATGATAGAGGGCTGTGAGACTTTGACCTGAGTGCAAAAATGGAGGCTCTAGACCCTTCCAGAGCTGAGATATCGAAACTCAAAATTTCGACCCGAAAAAAAAAACGACAGTGTTACCCCTTTCGTTTTTTTTCATTTTTGGGCGAAAAATTAAGTTTCTCCAATCTTCTCAAAACTCTGGATTATGATAGAGGGCTGTGAGACTTTGACCTGAGTGCAAAAATGGAGGCTCTAGACCCTTCCAGAGCTGAGATATCGAAACTCAAAATTTCGACCCGAAAAAAAAACGACAGTGTTACCCTTTCGTTTTTTTTTCATTTTTGGGCGAAAAATTAAGTTTCTCCAATCTTCTCAAAACTCTGGATTATGATAGAGGGCTGTGAGACTTTGACCTGAGTGCAAAAATGGAGGCTCTAGACCCTTCCAGAGCTGAGATATCGAAACTCAAAATTTCGACCCGAAAAAAAAAACGACAGTGTTACCCCTTTCGTTTTTTTCATTTTTGGGCGAAAAATTAAGTTTCTCCAATCTTCTCAAAACTCTGGATTATGATAGAGGGCTGTGAGACTTTGACCTGAGTGCAAAAATGGAGGCTCTAGACCCTTCCAGAGCTGAGATATCGAAACTCAAAATTTCGACCCGAAAAAAAAACGACAGTGTTACCCCTTTCGTTTTTTTTTATTTTTGGGCGAAAAATTAAGTTTCTCCAATCTTCTCAAAACTCTGGATTATGATAGAGGGCTGTGAGACTTTGACCTGAGTGCAAAAATGGAGGCTCTAGACCCTTCCAGAGCTGAGATATCGAAACTCAAAATTTCGACCCGAAAAAAAAAACGACAGTGTTACCCCTTTCGTTTTTTTTCATTTTTTGGGCGAAAAATTAAGTTTCTCCAATCTTCTCAAAACTCTGGATTATGATAGAGGGCTGTGAGACTTTGACCTGAGTGCAAAAATGGAGGCTCTAGACCCTTCCAGAGCTGAGATATCGAAACTCAAAATTTCGACCCGAAAAAAAAAACGACAGTGTTACCCCTTTCGTTTTTTTTCATTTTTGGGCGAAAAATTAAGTTTCTCCAATCTTCTCAAAACTCTGGATTATGATAGAGGGCTGTGAGACTTTGACCTGAGTGCAAAAATGGAGGCTCTAGACCCTTCCAGAGCTGAGATATCGAAACTCAAAATTTCGACCCGAAAAAAAAACGACAGTGTTACCCCTTTCGTTTTTTTTTCATTTTTGGGCGAAAAATTAAGTTTCTCCAATCTTCTCAAAACTCTGGATTATGATAGAGGGCTGTGAGACTTTGACCTGAGTGCAAAAATGGAGGCTCTAGACCCTTCCAGAGCTGAGATATCGAAACTCAAAATTTCGACCCGAAAAAAAAAACGACAGTGTTACCCCTTTCGTTTTTTTTCATTTTTGGGCGAAAAATTAAGTTTCTCCAATCTTCTCAAAACTCTGGATTATGATAGAGGGCTGTGAGACTTTGACCTGAGTGCAAAAATGGAGGCTCTAGACCCTTCCAGAGCTGAGATATCGAAACTCAAAATTTCGACCCGAAAAAAAAACGACAGTGTTACCCCTTTCGTTTTTTTTCATTTTTGGGCGAAAAATTAAGTTTCTCCAATCTTCTCAAAACTCTGGATTATGATAGAGGGCTGTGAGACTTTGACCTGAGTGCAAAAATGGAGGCTCTAGACCCTTCCAGAGCTGAGATATCGAAACTCAAAATTTCGACCCGAAAAAAAAAACGACAGTGTTACCCCTTTCGTTTTTTTTTCATTTTTGGCGAAAAATTAAGTTTCTCCAATCTTCTCAAAACTCTGGATTATGATAGAGGGCTGTGAGACTTTGACCTGAGTGCAAAAATGGAGGCTCTAGACCCTTCCAGAGCTGAGATATCGAAACTCAAAATTTCGACCCGAAAAAAAAACGACAGTGTTACCCCTTTCGTTTTTTTTCATTTTGGGCGAAAAATTAAGTTTCTCCAATCTTCTCAAAACTCTGGATTATGATAGAGGGCTGTGAGACTTTGACCTGAGTGCAAAAATGGAGGCTCTAGACCCTTCCAGAGCTGAGATATCGAAACTCAAAATTTCGACCCGAAAAAAAAACGACAGTGTTACCCCTTCGTTTTTTTCATTTTTGGGCGAAAAATTAAGTTTCTCCAATCTTCTCAAAACTCTGGATTATGATAGAGGGCTGTGAGACTTTGACCTGAGTGCAAAAATGGAGGCTCTAGACCCTTCCAGAGCTGAGATATCGAAACTCAAAATTTCGACCCGAAAAAAAAAACGACAGTGTTACCCCTTTCGTTTTTTTTCATTTTTGGGCGAAAAATTAAGTTTCTCCAATCTTCTCAAAACTCTGGATTATGATAGAGGGCTGTGAGACTTTGACCTGAGTGCAAAAATGGAGGCTCTAGACCCTTCCAGAGCTGAGATATCGAAACTCAAAATTTCGACCCGAAAAAAAAAACGACAGTGTTACCCCTTTCGTTTTTTTTCATTTTTGGCGAAAAATTAAGTTTCTCCAATCTTCTCAAAACTCTGGATTATGATAGAGGGCTGTGAGACTTTGACCTGAGTGCAAAAATGGAGGCTCTAGACCCTTCCAGAGCTGAGATATCGAAACTCAAAATTTCGACCCGAAAAAAAAACGACAGTGTTACCCCTTTCGTTTTTTTTCATTTTTGGGCGAAAAATTAAGTTTCTCCAATCTTCTCAAAACTCTGGATTATGATAGAGGGCTGTGAGACTTTGACCTGAGTGCAAAAATGGAGGCTCTAGACCCTTCCAGAGCTGAGATATCGAAACTCAAAATTTCGACCCGAAAAAAAAAACGACAGTGTTACCCCTTTCGTTTTTTTTCATTTTTGGCGAAAAATTAAGTTTCTCCAATCTTCTCAAAACTCTGGATTATGATAGAGGGCTGTGAGACTTTGACCTGAGTGCAAAAATGGAGGCTCTAGACCCTTCCAGAGCTGAGATATCGAAACTCAAAATTTCGACCCGAAAAAAAAACGACAGTGTTACCCCTTTCGTTTTTTTCATTTTTGGGCGAAAAATTAAGTTTCTCCAATCTTCTCAAAACTCTGGATTATGATAGAGGGCTGTGAGACTTTGACCTGAGTGCAAAAATGGAGGCTCTAGACCCTTCCAGAGCTGAGATATCGAAACTCAAAATTTCGACCCGAAAAAAAAACGACAGTGTTACCCCTTTCGTTTTTTTTCATTTTTGGGCGAAAAATTAAGTTTCTCCAATCTTCTCAAAACTCTGGATTATGATAGAGGGCTGTGAGACTTTGACCTGAGTGCAAAAATGGAGGCTCTAGACCCTTCCAGAGCTGAGATATCGAAACTCAAAATTTCGACCCGAAAAAAAAACGACAGTGTTACCCCTTTCGTTTTTTTTCATTTTTGGGCGAAAAATTAAGTTTCTCCAATCTTCTCAAAACTCTGGATTATGATAGAGGGCTGTGAGACTTTGACCTGAGTGCAAAAATGGAGGCTCTAGACCCTTCCAGAGCTGAGATATCGAAACTCAAAATTTCGACCCGAAAAAAAAACGACAGTGTTACCCCTTTCGTTTTTTTTCATTTTTGGCGAAAAATTAAGTTTCTCCAATCTTCTCAAAACTCTGGATTATGATAGAGGGCTGTGAGACTTTGACCTGAGTGCAAAAATGGAGGCTCTAGACCCTTCCAGAGCTGAGATATCGAAACTCAAAATTTCGACCCGAAAAAAAAAACGACAGTGTTACCCCTTTCGTTTTTTTTCATTTTTGGGCGAAAAATTAAGTTTCTCCAATCTTCTCAAAACTCTGGATTATGATAGAGGGCTGTGAGACTTTGACCTGAGTGCAAAAATGGAGGCTCTAGACCCTTCCAGAGCTGAGATATCGAAACTCAAAATTTCGACCCGAAAAAAAAACGACAGTGTTACCCCTTTCGTTTTTTTTCATTTTTGGGCGAAAAATTAAGTTTCTCCAATCTTCTCAAAACTCTGGATTATGATAGAGGGCCGTGAGACTTTGACCTGAGTGCAAAAATGGAGGCTCTAGACCCTTCCAGAGCTGAGATATCGAAACTCAAAATTTCGACCCGAAAAAAAAAACGACAGTGTTACCCCTTTCGTTTTTTTTCGTTTTTGGGCGAAAAATTAAGTTTCTCCAATCTTCTCAAAACTCTGGATTATGATAGAGGGCTGTGAGACTTTGACCTGAGTGCAAAAATGGAGGCTCTAGACCCTTCCAGAGCTGAGATATCGAAACTCAAAATTTCGACCCGAAAAAAAAACGACAGTGTTACCCCTTTCGTTTTTTTTCATTTTTGGGCGAAAAATTAAGTTTCTCCAATCTTCTCAAAACTCTGGATTATGATAGAGGGCTGTGAGACTTTGACCTGAGTGCAAAAATGGAGGCTCTAGACCCTTCCAGAGCTGAGATATCGAAACTCAAAATTTCGACCCGAAAAAAAAACGACAGTGTTACCCCTTTCGTTTTTTTTCATTTTCGGGCGAAAAATTAAGTTTCTCCAATCTTCTCAAAACTCTGGATTATGATAGAGGGCTGTGAGACTTTGACCTGAGTGCAAAAATGGAGGCTCTAGACCCTTCCAGAGCTGAGATATCGAAACTCAAAATTTCGACCCGAAAAAAAAACGACAGTGTTACCCCTTTCGTTTTTTTTCGTTTTTGGGCGAAAAATTAAGTTTCTCCAATCTTCTCAAAACTCTGGATTATGATAGAGGGCTGTGAGACTTTGACCTGAGTGCAAAAATGGAGGCTCTAGACCCTTCCAGAGCTGAGATATCGAAACTCAAAATTTCGACCCGAAAAAAAAACGACAGTGTTACCCCTTTCGTTTTTTTTCGTTTTTGGGCGAAAAATTAAGTTTCTCCAATCTTCTCAAAACTCTGGATTATGATAGAGGGCTGTGAGACTTTGACCTGAGTGCAAAAATGGAGGCTCTAGACCCTTCCAGAGCTGAGATATCGAAACTCAAAATTTCGACCCGAAAAAAAAACGACAGTGTTACCCCTTTCGTTTTTTTTTCGTTTTCGGGCGAAAAATCAAGTTTCTCCAATCTTCTCAAAACTCTGGATTATGATAGAGGGCTGTGAGACTTTGACCTGAGTGCAAAAATGGAGGCTCTAGACCCTTCCAGAGCTGAGATATCGAAACTCAAAATTTCGACCCGAAAAAAAAACGACAGTGTTACCCCTTTCGTTTTTTTTCGTTTTTGGGCGAAAAATCAAGTTTCTCCAATCTTCTCAAAACTCTGGATTATGATAGAGGGCCGCGAGACTTTGACCTGAGTGCAAAAATGGAGGCTCTAGACCCTTCCAGAGCTGAGATATCGAAACTCAAAATTTCGACCCGAAAAAAAAACGACAGTGTTACCCCTTTCGTTTTTTTCGTTTTCGGGCGAAAAATCAAGTTTCTCCAATCTTCTCAAAACTCTGGATTATGATAGAGGGCTGTGAGACTTTGACTTGAGTGCAAAAATGGAGGCTCTAGACCCTTCCAGAGCTGAGATATCGAAACTCAAAATTTCGACCCGAAAAAAAAACGACAGTGTTACCCCTTTCGTTTTTTTTAGTTTTTGGGCGAAAAATCAAGTTTCTCCAATCTTCTCAAAACTCTGGATTATGATAGAGGGCTGCGAGACTTTGACCTGAGTGCAAAAATGGAGGCTCTAGACCCTTCCAGAGCTGAGATATCGAAACTCAAAATTTCGACCCGAAAAAAAAACGACAGTGTTACCCCTTTCGTTTTTTTTTTTCATTTTGGGCGAAAAATCAAGTTTCTCCAATCTTCTCAAAACTCTGGATTATGATAGAGGGCCGCGAGACTTTGACCTGAGTGCAAAAATGGAGGCTCTAGACCCTTCCAGAGCTGAGATATCGAAACTCAAAATTTCGACCCGAAAAAAAAACGACAGTGTTACCCCTTTCGTTTTTTTCGTTTTCGGGCGAAAAATCAAGTTTCTCCAATCTTCTCAAAACTCTGGATTATGATAGAGGGCCTTGAGACTTTGACCTGAGTGCAAAAATGGAGGCTCTAGACCCTTCCAGAGCTGAGATATCGAAACCCAAAATTTCGACCCGAAAAAAAAAACGACAGTGTTACCCCTTTCGTTTTTTTCGTTTTCGGGCGAAAAATCAAGTTTCTCCAATCTTCTCAAAACTCTGGATTATGATAGAGGGCCGTGAGACTTTGACCTGAGTGCAAAAATGGAGGCTCTAGACCCTTCCAGAGCTGAGATATCGAAACTCAAAATTTCGACCCGAAAAAAAAACGACAGTGTTACCCCTTTCGTTTTTTTTTTTCATTTTCGGGCGAAAAATCAAGTTTCTCCAATCTTCTCAAAACTCTGGATTATGATAGAGGGCCGCGAGACTTTGACCTGAGTGCAAAAATGGAGGCTCTAGACCCTTCCAGAGCTGAGATATCGAAACCCAAAATTTCGACCCGAAAAAAAAACGACAGTGTTACCCCTTTCGTTTTTTTCGTTTTCGGGCGAAAAATCAAGTTTCTCCAATCTTCTCAAAACTCTGGATTCTGATAGAGGGCCTTGAGACTTTGACCTGAGTGCAAAAATGGAGGCTCTAGACCCTTCCAGAGCTGAGATATCGAAACTCAAAATTTCGACCCGAAAAAAAAAACGACAGTGTTACCCCTTTCGTTTTTTTTCGTTTTTGGGCGAAAAATCAAGTTTCTCCAATCTTCTCAAAACTCTGGATTATGATAGAGGGCCGTGAGACTTTGACCTGAGTGCAAAAATGGAGGCTCTAGACCCTTCCAGAGCTGAGATATCGAAACTCAAAATTTCGACCCGAAAAAAAAACGACAGTGTTACCCCTTTCGTTTTTTTTTTCATTTTCGGGCGAAAAATCAAGTTTCTCCAATCTTCTCAAAACTCTGGATTATGATAGAGGGCCGCGAGACTTTGACCTGAGTGCAAAAATGGAGGCTCTAGAGTAGACCCTTCCAGAGCTGAGATATCGAAACTCAAAATTTTGACCCGAAAAAAAAAAAACGACAGTGTTACCCCTTTCATGTTTTTTTTTCGGGCAAGAAATTAAGTTTAAAATAAAGCTGTAAGGGTTATATGGTTACAAAAGCAAGAGAGGACATTTTTTTCAAACACATCTAAATGTAGATTTATCCATATATCAAATTGTCCTTTAGCCTATAGTTAATTATATTTCATCTATAAAGATCAACAGTTCACTTTGTATACCTTACTTGTGTGGGAGAATTTGCTGCTTGTCCACAAAGTGTTTTCTCGGAAACGTCTTTCAGTCACACACAGCCCTGCAATCTCCTGGAGAAACGGCGAGTCAAGCTGGCAGTGTGTTATTAAAGCGTTGAGATTGCTGACTGTGACTTGTCACCCTCTAATAAAGAAAATAGTTCCAATGTCTGAATGTTGTTCTTTATCTCTTGTGTCTCTTGTGATACACACGTTCACCTCAGCTTTTTTTCTGATGCAAACCTGAGAGGCATTTCCAGGAAGAATGACAGCAGCAGCATTCAACCTGTCAAAGACATTCATTCAGCCTGTGTCAATAACTACTTTTGAGTTGTGACCATAGCAATTTAATAAGGGGAAACAAAACACACATCACACGCAATGTTATTTTTAATGTGCTTTGATAAATGTCATATCATTAATAACCGCTTATAGACTAAATAACTAGAACCATAGCTTAATATTATTTATTAGTTACAGTTCAGGTTGCCTTGTAGAGATCATTCAATTGAGAAATAAAAAAAATGTACCTTTTTGTCCTATTTAACATTCAATATTTTGATATTAACACTATGGGGAAAAAAAAAATCAAAGATCCATCTGATGCATTGCTTGCATTTCCAACACTTCATTCAGTCATTCCCATCATTGTGTGTGTCCTGTAGTTAGCCATATTTTTCCATTTAGGTAGTATATTTTTTCCCAAACGCATAAGTTGTTAAAATACAGGTAGACATATATAAACAAATTCACTAATATAAATAAAAAACGCGTTAATATAGTGAGATCACAATTGGAACAAATTGAAAATACAGATACACTGACTCCCAGGTGATACCGATGCAGTAACACAAGCCATCCGCAGGATGGCAGCACTCACAACGGCACTTCTTTAACCGTGCTCGAGAGGCTGTCTTTTCAAAATGACACTGTAAACTACCTGATTTTTCAATAACATGATTTTGAGTTGCTGAAACTACGTTCAGTTGTATTAAAAATTGTATTAGATCAGTTGTATGGTGGTCAACTCTTACAGAAATTAGTATCATCTACATTTCACTAGCGTTTATGGTAACTTGATTATTGGATTATTTGATTACTAATGACTGGATTTGCATTCTGATACATATCATGGTATTCTTCGTACACTGGTGTTCAAGAGTTGTTGTTTTTAGGGAATTCGTTCATTTTTTCTAGCTGGTAAACAAAACTGCATGCGTCTTCTTGCGGAAGAACATTGTAGGCGGAACTACTTCTCTCTGTTTATCTATGACGAGTCACGCAGGTACTGGACTACTCCGCAGCGGTTGTCTTCTCGCCCGGACTGAAATAGTCCAAGCATAAACCCTTATTATACGCGTATCGTAGTGATTTAGAATAAGACAAAAACACGGTTTAGAAGATGGATTCATGATGTTATACTTAAAAAGTGCAACTTTAAGATGGTCAAAAGTGATAGTAGCAAAGGCATTTGTAACGTTACAGTTTCTCCATTTCAAGTAAATGCTGATACATTTTTATTTTACGACTAAATTGCATTAAAATGTAATAAAACCTGAAAACAGTTTTAATTTGTATTAATATTTCACAATATTACTGAATTTATGATCAAACAAATATCTTTCAAAATCATTTAAAAACCTCAAACTTTTGAACAACAGTGTACATATTGTTACACTGATATAATTCAATACAATTTGTATATATCTAAATGACATTCCATGACAGTCTGATACCATGGTACTTTTTTGTAAAGTGTGGAAAAGGTCATGTCAAATGGAGTCATCATAATCATCATCATTATTTAATTTAACTTACACGGTTGTTAAATTAGTTTTGTAAGGCAGTTAATCTGGCCTTGTGGACCTACTATCTAGTACTAAAAAAATTTTTACAAAAAAAAAAAAAAGTTTACAAAAAGTCTGAATAAAAAGATGAATTCATCTTGAAACACCATGTATGGACATTCAAACACACTTTATGTTTGAAGTTGGAAGATATTATTGCGCAATGTTTCAAAACCGAGCAGCAATGTACCGTTAAACATGACTTAAATGAGAAATATGCGCTAAATCATACAGCTTCCTGTTCATGATGAAACCTGATCCAGTCATAGCGACATTTCTCACGTCTTTCTTCGGCCAATCGGGTTTGAAATTGATCCTGAACCAGCTGTTGAGGAAGTAATGGACCGCTTTTTGAACAGATCTGTCACCTGGCTATCACCCAGTTTGCACCTTGTCTTCCTGCGCCCACGCTGGACTGTGTCCGCTGGGTAACTGGGTGGCGGGCAGACAGCGATGACTCTTATATGTGCCCAGGTGCCTGAAGCTCCGCCCACACTGGTAGCAAGTGTATGGCGTAGCGCCGCTGTGAATGCGCATGTGTGTGTATAAGTTGCCCAGCTCTTTGAACCTGCGGCCGCACTGGGGACAGGCGTACGGGCTCTCTCCCGTGTGCACACGCTGGTGCCGCTTCAGTCCGGACAGCACTGGGAAGCCCTTACCGCACTGCGGGCATGGGAAGGGGCTCTGGGCTCCGCTGTGACTGAGGCGGTGGCTCTTGAGACGCGCGGCGTGCCGGAAACGCTCTCCGCACTCGGGACAAACGAAGGGCTTCTCGCCGGTGTGGATGCGCTGGTGCTGCCGCAAGTTTCCCAGATAGTTGAAATGCCGGCCACAGTCCCCGCACTCGTAGCCGCCCTCCACTTTCTTCTCCCGCGCGCCCCTGCCGGCGACTCCTTCCGGGCCTCCCGGAGCTCGTCCCGCCTCGCCCGAGTCGCCCTCCCCGCGAGAGGAAGAACTGCCCGGCGGAGACTGGAGAGCGCTCTCCTCGTGATGCACCAGCTTGACGTGTTCCTCCAGGAAAGAGGAGTCCGGGCAAAGGGTCCCACAGTAGGGGCAGATGAAGGTGTGAGAGGAGAACTGCTGGCCTGGAAGAGAGCCACGGGAAATCAACTCATATTTCACTATCACATCAAGAGGATTTAAAGAGATAGTTCATACAAAAATGACAATTCTTCTTCCATAGAACAGGCATTATTATTACGGTAACACTTTACAATAAGGATCAATGGTTAACTATCTATTAGTTAACGTGAACTAAGAATGAACAATACTTCTACAGCATTTATTAAACTTAGTTCATATTAATTTCAACATTTACTAATATATTATTAAAATTAAAGGTTGTATTTGTTAACATTAGTTGATGCGGTAACACTTTATAACAACTGCACATTATTAATCATTAGTTAAGCATGAGTTAACAGTTAATTCATCATTTATAAAACATTAATAGTAGGGCTGTGCAAAAATTAATTGCGATTAATCGCATCCAAAATAAAAGTCTGTGTTTACATAATATATTTGTGTGTGCTGTATATAATTATTTTGTATATATAAATACACACACATGCATGTATATATTTAAGAAAATGTGTTATTCATATATAAAATATTTATATATATATATATATATATATATATATATATATATACAGAATTTAAGCGCAAATAAGTCTTAAATATATACATGCATGCATAGGTATTTATATATACAAAATAATTATATACAGCACACACAAATATATTATGTAAACACAGACTTATTTTGGATGCGATTAATCGCGATTAATTTTTGCACAGCCCTAATTAATAGACATTAATATGCAGTTTATAAATATAGCTATAGATGCTTTTTTCTTGATTTATAAGCATATCTATAATGCGTTTAATGATTGTATTTTCATACTTTGTTAATGATCAATTAATAATTTCTAAATGAAGTATAACATTATTTACAAACCAGTTGTTTAAGAGTTTGTCAGTCATTCATAAGATCACTTAGAAAGTGTAAGTAAATGTAGTAAATACAGGTAGTTATAAAGCATTTAGTAGTGGTCAGTTAACTATTTTTGTGAGCTAATCTAAAGTGAGGACTATTCATGCTTTGTAAAGCATTTATAAAGGAGATTTAAAGACTCGTATATCTTCTAAACAGTAAAATGTAACAAACACAACGCAGTGATACAGAACATTGAAATATTTAACAGCCTTTAAAAATGCTTTACAAGGCATGACTAGTCCTCACTTTAGATGAGCTCACGAACATAGTTAACTGACCACTACTAAATGCTTTATAACTACCCAAATCAACCCTTAATTACAGCATTAATTCATGTTAATAAAGCATTTATTAACACATTAAGTAACCATCACTATATGTCTGAATAATAAGATGTATGAATGTACATTTAAATAGTTTATTAATCATTTACTTACTCGCTCGGTAATCGTGAACCACTGAAAACTCTTAAATAACTGGTTAATAAAAAATGCAATTCTTCATTTAGAAATGATAAATTGATCTTTAATAAAAGGATGAAAATACAATTATTAAACAAATTATAGATATGCTTTTAAATCAAGAAGAAAGCATTTATAGCTGTATTTATGAACTGCTTATTAATGTCTATTAATGCTTTATGAATGATGAATTAATGGTTTACTCATGCTTAACTAATGATTATTAGCGTGTAGTTATTATAAAGTGTTACCGTTGATGCTCTGTGAACTAACAATCAGTGGTGGAGGAAGTACTGAATCTCAGTACTTAAGTGAAAATACAAATAACCAGATAAATATTTACTTTAGTAAAAGTAGAAGTAACACAATGACAACCATACTTAAGTAAAAAGTAAAAAGTACCTGATTTTAAATGTACTTTAAGTATTAAAAGTAAAAGTACTTGCATAATTTATTTTCTTAATGTCTATTTTCTAATGATTAATAAAACATTTAATTCTAACTCATTCAACCTAATACTCCTATAATGATGTTCAATAATGATGAAAAAAAATGTCACCATTTCTGAAACAAGCTTGCAGTTAGGCAATATACACATCATGCTTATCCTTACTATACGTTAATAACTATGGCAGTAAACGCGATTAATTTATGGTGTAATACTGAACCTCTTGGCTTGCCATAATCCTAACCAAACGTATATTACACATGGTGCATTTCCTACGCATGTAAAAACTAATTTTCGCGTATAAATTGCACTATAAACACACTGCGTGCGAGACGCATTTAGTGTGACCGGGTTGATATATCTAGAGCCTCCATTTTGGCACTCAGGTCTAAGGCCCATGGCCCTCTATCAGAATCCAGAGTTTCAAGAAGATTGGAGAAACTCAAAATTTCGACCCAAAAAAAAAAAACGACAGAAAAAATACGTTTCTCTAATCTTTTTGAAACTCTGGATTCTGATAGAGGGCCATGGGACTTAGACCTGAGTGCAAAAATGGAGGCTCTAGACCCTTCCAGAGCTGAGATATTGAGAATCCAGAGTTTCAAGAAGATTGGAGAAACTAAAAATTTCGACCCAAAAAAAAAACGACAGTGTTACCCCTGTCGTTTTTGTTTTGTTTTGTTTTTTGCGAAAAAATAAGTTTCTCCAATCTTCTTGAAACTCTGGGTTCTGATAAAGGGCCATGGGACTTAGACCTGAGTGCAAAAATGGAGGCTCTATGGCGACCAAACGTCACTGGTGAGACAAACGTGCAAAGGACGGACGGTCAGATTACGTTTTGGCAGGGGAAAAACTGATCAGAAAATGTAACCGAAGTTGTAGAAATGTAGTGGAGTAGAAAGTATAATAATTGCTGCAAAATGTAACGAAGTAAAAGTAAAAAGTATGCGCTATTTATTCTACTTAAGTAAAGTAAAGATACGTGAAAAATGTACTCAAGTAAAGTAACAAAGTATTTGTCCTTCGTTACATTCCACCACTGCTAACAATGAACACCCAGATTTTTATGAACTAAAACTAACTCCTATCTAACTCCGTATTTCAGTACTTCACAGTTCACAGTCTTTGTAATATGTTTTAGCAATACATTTATAATGTGTTTAGAATTTTTTTGTTGTCCACTTTACAGGGACTTTAAGAAAGAGTAGCCCTCAATCGGGTCATGGGGTCTATACGACCCCAATCGACTTTTACTTAGTAAAAAAAAAGGTTCCCTTCATCTCAGTGGAATAATATTTTGTGACTTTTCATACATTATCTATCTATACGCACACACAAAAAACTGGGCTTGATTCAGTTGTTGGAAATGTGAAAAAAAATATATATTCTTCATGTGTCAAAAAAACAAAAAATCCGGCATAATCTGAAAATTTTTACATGGAAATGAAGGCCTTGTACAAGAGAGCATAAATGCAATGCATTATAACAAAAATAATATTTCATATGCAAGCTAATGGTGTAGTTGAGGAATTGTGTGGTATATATGGATGGATACAAAAGTACTTTATATCTCCAAAAACACAACATTAATGAATAGATGAGAAGTAAACAAAAAATATATATTATTATTTGTATGATTAAAAATTTATATTTTTTGTACAATTACTCAATCAATTGTTGAGGTCGTATAGACCCAGAAGTGTAAACAGGAAACGAAGACCATTTGAAGGTTAATAAATACTGTGACAAATGTATTGCTCATTGTTAGATGATACATTATAGACATTTATTAAAGATTTAGTTCTTGTACCACTGGTTCCAGAAACATTACGCACCACAACTGTTTGCAAAACTGATAATAAAAAATAATATATCTTTCTTGAACAGCAAATCAGCCTATCATAATGATTTCTGAAGGATCATGTGACTCTGAATGGAGTAATGATGCTGAAAATTCAGCTTTGATCACAGGAATAAAAAATACAAAGAAAGGAGTTATTTTGAATTGTAATAATATTTCACAATATTGAATAATATATATATTTCACTGCATGTTCACTGCATGTCAAATATTTCACTGCATGTTATATATTTATTTATTATTTTTTTTATATATATATATATATATATATATATGAAGAGTTCAGATGCAAAAGCCTCTAAGTGCCATTTGAAATTTTCTTCTAAAATGATAATTTTTATCAAGCTCATATATTTAAGTTCAGTAATTTCACTTAAATGACAATGAAGATTACCTATGAATTGCCATTTAAGTGAAATTACTGAACTTAAATATACAAGCTTGATAAAAATGATCATTCTAGAAGAAAATTTCAAATGGCACTTAGAGGCTTTTGCATCTGAACTCTTCATATATATATTATATATATATATATATATATATATATATATATATATATATATATATATATATATTAGGGCTGTGCAAAAGTTAATTGCGATTAATCGCATCCAAAATAAAAGTCTGTTTTACATAATATATTTGAGTGTGCTGTATATAATTATTTTGTATATATAAATACCTATGCATGCATGTATATATTTAAGAATTATTTGCGCTTAAATTCTGTATATATATATAAATACATAATCTATATTATACAAATATAAATATTTTATATAGGAATAACACATTTTCTTAAACATATACATGCATGTGTGTGTATTTATATATACAAAATAATTATATACAGCACACACAAATATACTATGTAAACACAGACTTTTATTTTGGATGCGATTAATCGCAATTAACTTTTGCACAGCCCTAATATATATATATATATATATATATATATTTAATCTTACCAACCCCAAGCTTTTGAATGCTAGTGTATCATATGTATCATGTTACATAAAAGAAAGTAAGTAATATGGATTGAAAACATCATGAAGGTGATGATAAATGAATCAACTTTCATGTTTAGGCAGAAGTATAAAAACAAGTGATTTTATTTTAAATGCAAATTCCAGGCCATACTGTGAATGATTCACCGATGTATTGTATTCCAGAGAAAATGTGTAAATAAATATGTTATTTTGGATAATGTTAACCAATAACCAAATATTTAGTTTACACCATTTAAACAAACTTTCTATCTTCTACATAGACATCGGAATTAAAGCTACGTAGTATATCGAAATAATAAAAATATCACATTTGTACATATCGAGATATGCATATTGCAATGGCTTGCAATATCAGAATGATTTAAATAGGCTACTTCAAAACCTTGTGAAAACTCAAAGTTTTAGGTCATCCTAAAAACAGTCCATTTCATCAAGAAGTTATAAATGGCGTTATGGTGTTCAGTTTGTTCTTCCACTTTAATACAATCTTACAGCTCGAAAAACATGTATGAACATCAGAAGCTATGTGGAAGGATACTGAACAACTTACCGAAATGAATCATGTCTCATTTAATCTCTTAATCAGAGTTTCAACAGCAAAAAGACAATATGTTAACGGTGTATCTACATTAGGAAAGTTATTCAATGTTTACAGTTAGTTAATTAGCTACAAGAACACCAGAGAGGAGCTGATTTACTGATAATTATTTAAATAATTATATTCAGTTGAATAAAATAGTTTGAGCACTGTTGTTAATTTTAATCTCTAATATTACAGTAATGTACTAGAAAAGAGCGTTCCCTGTGTGCAGCGCATTACACAGTTTCCTAACTATCGGTATCAAAATGTTATATTGGTGCATCAAGATCACTTATATGTTCAGATAAGAGTCAGAAGTGCACAACACACAATTATTCCACTTTGAAAACACTGACCTGGCTCCATTCGGTCCATACTGTCCTCCGCTGGGCTGCTCCTGTCCTCTCGAGGGGAGCCCTGAGTGTCCAGAGGAAAATGATCAGACACCGACCTCAGACTTCCTCTTCCTCCTTCAGAGTCTTCATTTTCTTCATCCTCACCCACAGGGGGAACGTCCTCGCATTTGGTTTCAGCATCACCTAAAGAAGCAGAGGAGCACATGGATCAATGCATACTGTATATACTACTTTGCACGTATATTATGCACAAGGCAATGCATGTGTAGCCTACTACATGGATACATACACTTTATAGAACTATTTGCGTCTATATGTATTCTATAATGCATCCATAATATAAATTACATGCATATAGTCATGCATGCATGCATGCATGTAAGCAGCTACATGCATTTTGTTTTCATGTATTGTGAATATATACACATCAAATGCATGCATATTATTCTACAAAATAATGCATGCATGCATATTATGCTACAATGCATGCAAACTTCATCTAAATACTATCATGCATGGATGCATACCATTACATGATTACGGCAATGAATCAAACACAAACAGTGTGTACACATAGACTCCTATAAACAACCCGTGTCCACAAGACTGCACTGAGCAGTAACTGACCTTTAAACTCGCCTGAGTTGAGCTCGACCCCTGCCATCCACTCGTAGTCATACAAGCGCTTGCTGGCCGAGGGCAGCATGTTGAAGATGTCCGCGTCGGCGTCCGTGTCCGCGGACCCGCTGTCCGTCCACAGGCTCAGCGACGCGTGCGGCTGCGCGTCGGACCCGAAGGCCTGACTGCTGTGGTCGCTCTCCACTTCAGCAGCGCCCCGCTGGTTCTTGTCCTTCATCAGATAGTCGCAGATGGCGTTGATGTTTTCCTTCTTCACCACGGGCGTCCCGGGTTTGCTTTTCTTCGGGTCGGCGCTGTGTTTCTGGACCGGTTGGTGCTCTGGTTTCCTGGCGTCCAGGCTGCTGGAGTTGGAAACCCTCCCGTCTTTCTCCGTCGACTCCAGCTTGGCCTTCAGGAGCTCGATCTCGTCGGTTTTCTCGCGGAGCTCCATCTTCAGGACTCGGATCCGGACGCTGACCAGTTTGCGTATCTCGGACAGCGCGGACTCGAGCACCACCGTGATGTTCCTGCCCAGGTGCTCCGTGATCTCGGTTACCGAGCACACCAGCTGCTCGTCGGGCTCGAGCTCGGAGAAATCCTCGTCGTCTCGGCTGAAGGAGCCCGTGTTGTCAATGAACGCGCCCTGGGACTCGGAGGACGGGCCTGTTTCCATGTAGCAGTGGTTTCTTTTTCGGCTCATGCTGAAGAGCGCGGGCACGCAGCGCGGATGGGACAGTGTTTTGATCGTGATGGACACCAGATGCAGACACCATAGAACAACCTGAAGAACTTCCTCTCACCTCGGAAGTTGAGTATGTAAACAGCGCCCTCTATAGAGCCATCCTGTAGAACAATGGACAATCCTCCCGAGACCCAGCAATGAGTGTTTTCCTTATTTAGAAAACATTACGTTTGAGCTAATTTCCTTGACAACATACATGTTTGGATGTTAAAGGGATAGTTCACTTTAAAATTATTTTTGGTATGTTTTTGCTTACCTCAAGGGCATCCAAGATGTAGCTTTGTTTCCGCAGTATTTTCAATTTTGATATTTTTAGGTCAAGCCGTTCTTGTCTGTCAGTCATATAATGCAGGTCTATGGTCACCACCTGAAAGAGCATGCACAGAGAACTCCGTCCAAACTAAACATGATTTAATGACTTGTAATTGTAAGTACACATTGATGGCTTAAGACGAAACGAGCGGTTTGTGTGAGAAAACGAACAGTATTTATATTGTATATTGTTATAACCACAGTCACAATGTGCCAGATGTACACATGTACCAGATATGGACCGACACTATATTGCCGTCTGGGAATTTAGCACTCTTATGGAAATATTATAATATTTTGTAATTATCATTTTAAATCTGACTAATTTTCAAATTGTTTGTCAGAAATCAACATCTCAAAAAGAAAGAAAAAAACTTTCTTATGGGGTTTCAGATCAGAATATGACTTTCTGGTATGAAATAGGACATCGATTTCATACTTGACCTCTGGAGACACCAGGACTCACAGCATGTTTATCAGAAGACATAACAAGTGAATAGGGAAATAAACGATTATGTCAATATTCTTATAAAATATGAGATATTCTAATGAATATCACATAATTGAACACATTATTACAGTGTGCATTGCATGGAAAGAGAATGTCATTTATGTTCACATATTGCATAAAGTAAAATGGTATATCAAATCATTCTGTTATAACATAGTTGAGAATCATCTTTATATAAAGTTGTGATTAAAAAAGATTGAAACCTAATTGATTGGTGAATGAAAAAAAAACACACCATTGTTTTTGCCAATTCATGTCTTTTAATTTTCTTAGTAAATGGGTCCTGGTGTCCTCTATAGGAATAACATAGGATTAAATTTTTTTTTTTTTTTTTTTAAATATCTTTATTCAATTTGTTTCTTATTATCCAAACAATGTAATGACCTAAAAAAAATTGATTTTCAGGACGATACAGTAAAAAGTATGAAGTATAATAGTTTTTATGAGGTCATGTAGGGATAAACTGGTGTGTGCTTGAAGTAGGCTATTTTAATTTTTAATACCAAGTATAAACCGCATAATTTATTTAGTTGTCTCATTAAAGACACATCCGTGCTGTTAAAAAATAGTGTGAGCTGCAAAACACAGAATATCAAAGCTAGGAATGAGTCAGGTCTATTTAAGAGCAAGAAGGTTGAATAAAATAGGCTAACTCTATAAAAATGCTTTTATTAAACTCACAAACCCCAGTTTGGGAAACCCTGGCGTAATGTGATATTTAAAGCACTTCATGTTGTTGATAACAAAGAATGGAATATATTTTCTTTCTCTTTGTATATCAATATGGTACAAGATTATCCTATTCAAATCAATGTGATAAAGGAGTTAGGTTTAAAATAACCTAAAAGTAGTCCGATTATATTACCCTAAATGTGTAATAATTGTTATTGTCATGTAATTTGGAATCAGTGTCTGACTACAATTTGTGAGCATCTACCCAGCAGCACTTGGATCATACAATATTCACAACAAACAAATAGTGAACCCACACACAGACAAAAATAGTTCATTCTTAAAACGTATTTTTAATAATAATCATTCATTTTTGTGGCTTTTATAACCGAGTCCGTGTTAAACTAGATGTGTTTGCATTTCCAAAATTACAATAGAAGACAGCCTTGGGAAAAATAAAAATAAAATCCAAGGGAATTTATTGGAACTGTTGCATTAATTCCACTATAATTAGGCTACTGAAACCATTTGCGTTTACCTCCCGAGTTATTCTGATGTGCACTATGACTTCAATCTAACACTGAACACTAATTAGCCACTCATTAAATAAAGAATGGTCGTGAGTTACAAAATATGAACGAGTAACCTCTTCAATCTTAGGTCACATTATTTACATACACAATATTTTCCACATGCACATTTTGGCTCCATATCAGTCTTTGAAAATGTCCAACAAGCAGCTTCCTTCAGACAAACGTTGCTTTGTATTGCACTGTGTCGCTCTCGTTGACTTCCAGCACCCCGCTGAGGGGACGGGACGCTTCTGTGGAGGGGTGAATGCCATTTCTCATTTTGTTCTGGCACTGGCGAAGCTCGGCTTTGTAACCCTCGAAGCTGTCCTCCAGAGTGACCCCCTCCACACCGAGCCTCCTGTCCCGCACAGAGGAGTCCGCTTGGGATGTTGAGGAGGGGTGCTGGTTATTGACCGCTGAAGAAGTGCACGAGCTTCCTTCCTCTGTACCTGGAGAAAAGTTTGCAAACAAGTCAGCAAAGCACAGACAAAGAAATACACAGAGAGAACGTGGGAAAGGGGAACCAGAAGAATCTGTTGTAGGCTATTCAAGCTAAATGAAAGTAAGGTTTAGGTTGGATCACATCCTCATTTCGTTCAGACCATGGAAATGCTCTGGAATATATATACAAATTTAAAATTAATAAACGTACGCCTAATAAAGTTCAAATTAATTAGGAGACAGCATGTTCTATTGTTCTATTCTACCTACAGCATGTCCAAAATGCGATTGGACATTTTTCCTAATCATTGATATTATTCATAATAGTGTGTATTCGTTCACTTTTTTATTAATGCTCTCGAAAACTTGTGACTGTGAGTGAGCAACATCAATTTGACAGTGACACCAAACCACAAGGTGGCAGTATGTCCCCATTAGTTTTAAATAAACCAATCAATCAAAACTCAGCCCAAAAATATATATAGTAGGGCTGTGCTAAAATTAATTGCGATTAATCGCATCCAAAATAAAAGTCTGTGTTTACATAATATATTTGTGTGTGCTGTATATAATTATTTTGTATATATAAATACCTATGCATGCATGTATATATTTAAGAATTATTTGCGCTTAAATTCTGTATATATATATATAAATACATAATCTAAATTATCTAAATAGAAATATTTTATATATGAATAACACATTTTCTTAAATATATACATCCTTTATATATACAAAATAATTATATACAGCACACACAAATATATTATGTAAACACAGACTTTTATTTTGAATGCGATTAATCGCAATTAATTTTTGCACAGCCCTAAATATAGTATTATATAAATACTTTTTTAAAAATTATTATTAATGCCAAGGTATCAAAAATACAATTAAATTACAACAATATACAAATTGCACATAGGAGACATAATGAAAACAATACAGCACATATGCATATAGCCACATACTTTACTATACATAAAAAAAAGAAAAATAAATAAAACAGAACAGAATGCACTAATAAATTAAGTATTATATAAATGTATTGTATACGCAGGAATGACGTGATTTTGTAGGCCAAAACCTAGAAGCGAGTAAAAAAAGATGCCAATTTTTTTCAGTTTTATTTTTGTTTTTAAATGGGGTCTTTTGGGATTCTTTTGATTGTCTTGAAAACAAAAACAAACAAGCGATTGCTAAAAAGTGACTCAATGAATGGAGCTACTGGGAACTACTGGAACTATATATAAATACAGATTTCTTGTATATGCAGGAATGACGTGATTTTGTAGGCCAAAACCTAGAATTTTATTTTTGTTTTTAAATGGGGTCTTGGTTAAATGTTTTACTAAACGAGGTCTGTGGTGAACACACGTACGCTCAAGATATTTTTACGATTTATTCTATTGATTGTGTCTTGAAAACAAAAACAATATTATTATTGTTATTAACAATTATTATTAACTTTTATAATCTAAACAAATATCAAAAACTGAAAGAGTTGTCGGAAGCTTCGTGACACTAATGTCATGTGACCGCGATGTAATGTATGTTGACTACGGTTTAGCTTTTGTCTTCTGCCGATTGTATTTACGCTTCACAACTTCACAAAAGTTGTCTTCATTGGTTAAGATTATCACGAATGTGTTAGAATCATTAAGGTTTGTTAAGTCACAGACCTTATTTTCTGCAGCAATCCAAAAGCCAATTTGTCGAGGGAACCATGGTGATGCTGACTTTCCGGTTGGCCAACAAAATACCCAATCCCTGCACAACTCTTTTGAAGAATGACCGGTTTAGTGAAATTAAATTACTACAAAAAAACCTAAAGAAGAGTTAGAATAAGGGGTGTTGAGAGGACCATTTCTAATTTATGTTCATTGGAAACAGGCAAATTATGTAGATGGCAGAGCTTTCTTCACGTCATGCTCCCATAGGTCACTTTTCATGCAGTGAAATCTTATTTTAGCAGCTTTGATAGGTTGGAAATATTATTTTTGTGTAAAAACATGCTGTACACCATATCAGAGATTTTTAATTATAGGATAAATGCTATGTTACCAATAGTGCTTGGAGGAATCTGACTGGTTAGTGATCTGGATCAATAAGGCTCCAGTATAATTTTCAAATGCAATCTATACGAGTATGAATGAAAAAAAGGGGAGAAAAAGATATATAGAAAGTTAAGATGCCAAAAAGTACAAGATGGAGCATAAAGAGATGATTACACCAGGATAGATGAAATTGAACAGAATTGTAGGGATCGGATGTCACACACAAGATCACAAGCAAGTCTAGTCTGATTTTGCTATCATTTATTAGTTATGATCAGATTCACACAGAATCAACATGATCAACTACAAAGGAAACAGGATGGCAGGAAAATCAACAATCAATGTAGGCTATAGCGTGAATCTGAAATGCAGCTTTGTTGAATGGCACTTTAGGCTATGATTGATGATTAGATGGGTAGAGACACATTTGCACAGCTTGTATCAAAATGAAAAGTAAAAAAGAACAAAAAAACTATAAGAGACAGTTTTGAAATGATTATTTACAACCCTCTGAAACACTGTAAGCAGCAGAGTCTTTGTATTGTAGTTTTTGATATAAATTACAGCATGATCTATGTGGTGTCTTATTTTGGGATGCGTCAAAACATGGAAGACTAATGAATGTCTTTCAACACATTACATAGTCCACAGTTATAAATAGATGAACTCTGAGCTGAATTGCATAGTATATTACTCATACTATTTCTGTAGCATAGTATGCACATTTTCTACAAACACAGAATGCCCTTCTAGATTTGATAAAAGAAGGGTAGAACAGAATACACTGCAGTGCATAGAACACTATATCCCACAATGCAATGCAATCTAACCCTTTATCTGATGAAAGAACTGCAAGATAACCATATTTTGTGTGTTTATAACTCACTGAATTTTTTCTTGTAATTAGGTCATGTTACAATGATGGTTATGTGCATAATCCACTTCGTTTCACATGCTATTCTTAAAGAAACATCAGGCAGTTTATAGTATATACTGTGCAGTATGCAGCACACTAGTATTTCATTTCAATAACAGCTAAACTATCATTCAAAAGTTTGGGGTCAAAACGTTTTTTTTTTTTTTATAAAAAAAAGTGATTTCTATCAAAATATTAAGCAGCACAATTTTATTCTGCTTTTAGGCAGCATATCAGAATTATTTCTGAAGGATCAAGTGACACTGAAGTCTGGCTTCAAATTCAGCTTTGATCACAGGATAAATTATACTTTTAAAATATATTTAAATACAAAAATAGCTATTTTAAATTGTAATAATATTTCCAAATATTACTGTTTTTACTATGTTTTTATTAAACAAATAAATGCAGCCTTGATAAACTCAAAAACACACAAAAATTACTTGCATACCCCAAACTTTTCATACAGAAGTGTATGTAATTGTGAACATGATATTAGTGAGAGCAACACTATCAAGTGTATGTCAGTCAGATGAATTTGGGTTGTGTGTTTTTAATACTACACGACTCCATTCAGACATGCCACCCACCACACGCACACACACACAGTGACACTCACGGCTAGTCAGGCGGAAGAAATACCTGGGCTGGGCCGCTTGTGAACGCATGCCGGCGGAGTGAAGTCGGCCTCAGGTAGACTGCCCTCATAAGGAGGCGGAGAGATCGGTGGAGACGGAAGCAGAGTGGAGTTAGGGCTGGTGATGTCCCCCTCCCCCACCAGAGTCAGATCGCCCAGCCCTTCCTCCTCCGGGCCCTGGGGACCAGTGGGGCATAGGATAGGGGAGAGTGGGGTGATGAAAGGGATCGAGTCAGGGCTGGGTGCACGGGGGTGTCCGTTAGAGGAGCTGGGTTTAGGGGGTTGGGGGTTTGTGGTGGTGTGGCCGGGTTTATGGGAGGTGGGGGTCGAGCAGGCAGGAGGTTGGGGTTCGGGATCAGGATTCACACGGAGAAAGTCGGGAAGCACGAGATCTTCTTTCCTCAGCAAGCCTCTCTGGTCATCGACGCGACTGCTCTGGGCCCGACTTAGCAACTCGAAAAATTCTAGAAAAGAAGAGTGATTTAGACTTGTAAACAGTGACCATTATAGCTTGTAACCCAGATAAAATTACGCCGAAAGACAAAACATGGAACAGTTACTTGACCCAAAAAAGTATTGGGACATTTCTGCCGCTTTTAAAAAAGTAAAAAAAAAAAAAAAAAAAAAAAAATGAATTAAAAAAAAAAAAAACTTTGTGTTTACATATTAATGTGGGTGCACTGTGTATAATTATTTTGTATATTTATATATATACACTGCATAAATACACACACATGCATGTATGTTTAAGAAAAAAATATTATTTATATATAAAATATTTATATATAATATAAATTATATATATCTATATATATTTATATATAATATAAATTATATATAAATCTATATACAGTATGTACATGAAAATATTTCTTAAATATATATATTTAAGAAATATTGTCATGTACATACTGTATATACATACATTCATGTACATACTGTATATACACAAGCATGTGTGTGTGTATTTATATATATAAATAATTATACACAGTGCACCCACATATATTATGTAAACAAACTTTTATTTTGGATGTGATTAATCGCGATTAATCGTTTGACAGCCCTAATATATATATATATATATATATATATATGTTGTTAATGTTAACTAAAACTATTAAAAATATATTTTTGTCAATTTAAATAATATTGAAATTATATATTTTATATATATATAATATATATATATATGTACTAAAATTACAATAAATTAAACTACAATAAATTAAACTACAATAAATTAAAACAAGACTGCAATTTAAAAAAGTTACAAAAACAAACTTAAATTTAAATAATAACTGAAAATATATTTAAAAAAAGCCTGATACAAAATATGAATGAATACTATAATGATATATAAATAATACAAAAAATAACATTGGAAAAATAAACCATTTTAAAGAAAGAATACTCTTTTCAACAGTGGGGCAAACACATTTGTAGATGTGGCTTAAATTCTCAAATACCTTTTGACAAAAAACAATAGACATAAACACTGAAAAGTCAGCGAAAAGTGTCAAATAAGTACCTTCTGCTTCATCTATATGATTCTTTTTCCCTTTCTTCCTGTCTGACGCTGCTGTCCGCGGATGCCTGTCTTCAGCATCTCCTTTCAACGGTTTCCCCGCTGAGATGTCGTCTCTCTAACAAAGCAGCAAAGACAGATGTAGGACGACTTGAGTATTTGCCAGAATGTCTTACAGACTGACATGTTCATGAAGATTTTATTTCCCTTTATAAAATAGGAATTTTATCTGAACACTGGAAAAGTCCGTTAGCATGCATGTACACACAAGTTCATGCTCAGCACATCCATACATGTTTAGAGTTAGTAATATACAGAGAATGCTGTAAATGCATCAAGAGTATGTTGTTGGATGAATCAACATGTGGGTATTTAGAGGAACGAAGCAGACTATCAATCTCACCTCTCTTAGGAGACCTTTCTTGGCAGCTGGTGTTTTGGAGTTGAGTGTTTTAGACTTGTCTGGTGAAGAAATACAACAAAACAATTACACAAAGGAATGTTGAAATGACCTTGAACACAATTACTTGATAATATCAGGGAGAAGTGGGAAAGTAAATAGTGCACAAGGCCATGCATAAGTGTGTGTGAGTCTGTGGTTTAGGCATTCCCTACGTTATGAGGAACAAATGCCCCCACAAGGATAGTATACCAGTAATTACTAAAGTTACTTTGTGGGAACATTTTTTGATCTAACTAAATTGTGTTTTTTTATGTAAAAATGCATAAAAATGTCTGTGATGGGTAGGTTTAAGAGATAGAACATATAGTTTGTACAGTATAAAAATCATTGTGTGTGTGCGTGTGTGTGTGTGTACCTTTGGCTGGATCAGCCCTCTCCAATACAACTCGTAGACCATCAAGGTTTGATATGGGGACTCCAAGATCCAGAATCTCTGTCTCGCCACTCTAAAAATGTAAAAAAAAAAGTTGCGTCGATGACCAGAGAGGCTTGCTGAGAAAAGAAGATCTTGTGCTTCCCGACTTTCTCTGTGTGAATCCTGATCCCGAACCCCAACCTCCTGCCTGCTCGACCCCCACCTCCCATAAACCTGTAGTTTTAGCTATGCCCCACACTCATATAGATCTTCTATGCTTTTGAAGATTAAAGGAGTAGTTCACTTTTGAATAAACTTTTGCTGATAATTTACTCACCCCCATGTCATTCAAGATGTCCATGTCATTTTTTCTTCAGTCTAAAAGAAATTAAGGTTTTTGATGAAAACGTTCCAGGATTTTTCTCCATATAATGGACTTCAATGGGAACCAAACGGTTCAAGGTCCAAAAGACACTTTCAGTACAAACTGCAAACTGTTCAAAGGGCTTTAAACGATTCCAAAGGATGAATAAGGGTCTTATCTAGCGAAACGATCGCTCATTTAATAAATAAATAACAAAGTTTAAGTTTTATAAGCTCAAACGCTCACTTTGCTCTGTTCTGTGAATCTTTTTACGAGTCAATTAGTTTGTTTCGTTCGTTGAATGAACCAAATGACTCGGAAAAAGATTTGTTCATTTTGATGAACGAGTTCGAACAGGAGAGTCACAAACGTGCTTCACAGAACGAAGGCGAGCATTTGAGCTTATAAAACTTAAACTTTTAATTTATTTATTAAATGAGCGATCGTTTTGCTTGATAAGACCCTTATTCATCGTCTGGAATCGTTTAAAGCCCTTTGAAGAGTTTGCAGTTTGCACTGAAACCATCTTTTGGACCTTGAACCGTTTGGTTCCCATTGAAGTCCATTATATGGAGAAAATCCTGGAATGTTTTCATCAAAAACCTTAAAGTCTTTTCGACTGAAGAAAGAAATACATGGACATCTTGGATGACATGGGGGTGAGTAAATTATCAGCAAAAGTTTTTTCAAAAATGAACTACTCCTTTAATGCTAAACGTCTGCGCTAAGCGATATACATGTAAGTAAAAGCTTCATAGACCACTGGCTAAAAATAAACTAGCTTTCATGCTTTGCAGAGTTGGGAAGTGGCTATGTTTTCAAGCCAGTACAGTCGTTCCTCTCTGCTTAGTGCCGTCTTCCATTAACTTCTAAAAGATGGCTCAGATGAGCACGGTTTAACATTTAAGAGGGGGAAAACGGCAGCGGAGAAGCAGCTATACCACATAACTCCACACCCTATGACACTGAACCAGCTGCGTCTACATCTCACACCAGGAAATCCTATCGTTTTAAACTTGCCATAATATTATAAAAATGTATCCTAAATTAGATGAGACATTTTTGGATTATTAAGTGTGCAACGCAAAAATATACAACGTATCGTACCAACCATATGTGTAATTGGTCAAAGCCAATCACTTACTATTCTGGCCACCAAATCGCCAAGGTGGAGTCCATACTTGGCAACCACAGGACGCAGAACCTCAGTCACAGGTTTTGTGGGTTTTGCTTTCAACCCAACCGATCTGTTAATGGGTACCAGGTCCAGTCTGAAAATAGAAAACAGGGTGGATTTATTTATAGTTTAGCGCCAACCACAAGACATTTGTTTGATAGTCTTTCTACATTTGGTCCTCTTAGAGAAAACAGATTGTGCTGGTATTGAAGACGACTTCCTAGTGCAAACTCCAGTAAATGTTCAGGGATAATCATGAACCTTCAACCGAGCATTAGAATATCCCAGATCACGTGTAAGAGAGAGATGATAATAATAAAATGTACCTGAACAAAGTGCGTTTCTCAAGACGAAGTTCTCGGGAGCTGAGGGTATTACTATCCTGGTCCAACACCAAAGGCTAAGAAGGGAACAATGGGAGGGGGGAATGGGAAATCACTGACAAAGCTCAAGTTTAGCATTCACAGTATAACTAAAGGAGACATTATAAAGGTTGTGAAGGGTGTCTCTACCTTCTCTCCTCCAGTGAGGAAGAGGTCGACAGCAGCCAGGTTGATGTGCTGTTTTTGACAGAGCTCTAGCAGCACCTGTCTGATGGAGACGCCCTGTCGTAGAGGAATGGAGCAGCTTGAGCCGTCGGGCAGGATTACTCGACACGTCCTGCCGCATCGATCTTTGTCCTTTTCCCAAACTGAACCTGAACGTCTCAGCTCACACTGCTTTACACATTACAAACCCAGAGAGGCAAAAACATTGGTTTGTTCATGTGCCAAATTGCTATGCTGCCTGGCAACTAATGAAACATATTATGTCATATTAGTAGTGGACAAATTGTCTATTAATATTTTTATAAAAGGAACACAAAATAATGTTTTGTTTATATAGAGGGAATGCATTGACGTCACTTTCCCGCCAGCCTGATTGAGTGGCAAAAGATCTGCTGCGTGACTGGATTTAATAACTGCGAAAATGCGACTAAAACAAACAATTTTATCAATTTAAACTAAATGTTGGACTCAATATAGTCTTCCTCACAACTTACTAAAGATCCAGTGATCCATGGATATTGACATGCAGCCAGGAATCATGTTGCCTGATGTTTATGTTTGCCTGATTTCGACACCAGGGAAATTAAAACAATATAGACCTAAACATAAAGCAAATTTGCCTGTGAACGCTTTATATAAATACAATATAGGTAGGTATAAATCCAGGTGATCACTTATATCAGTGTTATTTATAGCCTATATATATCGTCCAGCTCTAAAACTTTAGAATTTTTTTTTTGGTCAGTGTTTATTAAAAAAAACATCCAATAATACAGAATAAGCATCGATAAATATTTAATTGCTGAGTTGTTAAAGGGTTAGTTCACCCAAAAATGTCAAAATTCTGTCAGTATTTACTCACCCTCATGTTGTTCCAACCCCGTAAGACCTTCGTACATCTTCGCAACACAAATTAAGATATTTAAGATATTAAGATCGCTCCTGCATACTAGTCCATAGGCTTCTTGAGGGAATGACTTGCTGTCCTCGAAAAGTCATTAAAGACATCGTTAAAATAGTCCAAGTGACTACAGGGGCTCAATCTTAAGTTTATCAAATGACGAGAACACTTTTGTGCGCAAAAAAACAACAAAAATAACGACTTTATTTCAACTATTCGTTCATTTCTCTCTCTGCCTCGAGTCAGGTTACTAGTTTAATAGCGTAGGCTTCTGTTATTGTACGTCACGCATCACACACATGACCAGCGTCGGCCAATAGTGAGCCTACGTGTGACGTAGCTTTACGCAATCACACTACGTTAACTGACTTACAGGCTCATGGAGAAGGAAGTGAATAGTTGAAATAAAGTCGTTATTTTTGTTTGTTTTTGCGCACAAAAAGTGTTCTCGTCGTTTGATAAAGTTAAAATTGAGCCACTGTAGTCACTTGGACTATTTTAACGATGTCTTTAATGACTTTTCGATGCCATCAATTGTCATTCCCTCAAGAAGCCTATGGACTAGTATGCAGGAGTGATCTTAATATCTTAAATATCTTAATTTGTGTTGCGAAGATGAACGAAGGTCTTACGGGGTTAAAACAACATGAGGGTGAGTAAATACTGACAGAATTTTCATTTTTGGTTGAACTAACCCTTTAATATATATAACAATACAAAATATATAGGTATGGTTTTACAGCTAAATTCAGCATATAGACACAAAATGATAACGGCAAATCCACCTTTCGCTGACTGGAGTCCAGTTGTTTCTGTGAATTGCAGCGATCCATTTGCTCTTTTTTCTATAGCAGTCTGTAAAAATTTGCCTCCGATTTTTTGTCAAATCTAGTTGTACAGTCAATCGCAAAGCTCTTTCCCACTTTCTTTGTATTGTGTTTGTTTTTCGCGGCATTCATGCTGAAAACACATACAGCCACTCAGTCTTTTTGCCACTCACTGTGAGTAATTGCAGGTACTCCGGTCGACAGTGACGTCATGCGCATACCCTCTATTACACTAAGAACACCCCCCGTTACCTGTGGTAAAATCACTGTCATGTATGATCACAATTCTTGCTCTGATTTGCTGCAAAAGCCTCCCCTTGCATGTCTAATGGCTAAATATTTGTGTAACTCCCTAGTGTTCTTAATAGTGCACTCCTAAACTCCCTAGTGTAACTCCCAATCTTCTTACCTCATTCTTTCCTCCGGAACAGGTTGTGTTGAACTCTTGACTCGCACCAGAAGACAGTGAACCCTGAGACTCTCTCCGCCCATTACAGTCTGTCCACACATATGGATAACCAATCACAACATAGCAAATGTCATATTTTATACATTAAACTGATTTTGTGTGTTTACAATGTACAAAACAATTACCAAAATAATCAACAAATTAACTTAAGAAAGTTTTTCTTTGCTCTTTGAAAAAAATCTACACATTAAAGGCATTAGAAATAATAAATGAGGAAGATATTTTAGTAGGATGAATGTCTATGAAAAATCAAAACATGCTTTTTCCTGCACATTTTAAAGTGACAAAAAGAAAGAAGCTGAAATATGTTTTTCATAAAAATCAACCCCACCGAACCCCCAAGTTTCTGAAGTTGAGCTGACAGGACATAATTAAATACATTTCACATCCAATTCAAAACACGTAATAGGGAACAAATAAAGCTAGATGTGTGTCTATCAAGTTTTGTACAACTGTTTATGATGTTTTCCTTTCAAAAGAACACTTTTTAAAGGGTTTACATGCCCTCATATTAAGCATGATCAGAATTAAAGTACTCATTGCTACATCAACAGCAGACTAGGTCAGATCTACGAAAATATAAGATGTTACGAATACAAGAAATGAAATCACGAGACATTGTTTTGAAACTCACTGTAAGGTAAATCTGGGGCTTCTCTTTTCTTTTGTCCTTTCCCAATACTTGGATATCTGTAGCGGGAGAAGAAGCCATTTTTCTTATCCGAGTGTTTCTCTCTGAGGTCATCACTTGATCTGCCGGTTTTGGGCTTCTTATTTTCCTGTAAAACAACATGACTTAATTAAGATAGAACATAGCAGTGAATCAGGCTATATTAGGAAATGTCAGTATACTTAACCTCCAATAAATGCTTTTAAGCAAGAAAATAAGCAGCGGGCAGTATGGCCAAAATGTTATACCATGGAATATTTTATATTATATAACCTTATAATTTTACATTATTGTATTATTTTATATTAAGGTAAATGTATATACCAAAATGTAGATATTTTTCCTGGAAATTAAATAAAATTGTTATAATATTTATTGATATTTTCATATTAAAAGGTAAACTATGTAACTTTTGGCCCTCTGGAGGTTACCAAAAACAAAAAAGGTTTTATAATGTGCCTTTAATATGAATAGTTTTATGCATTTGATATTATTTAATATTATTTTAATATATTTGTAAAAATTATGTAGCGATGCATTGGCATCCGTAGACAAAAATAGTTTTTCACATTACACACAAACCTTCTTTGAGTAATTGTTGCTGTAGTGAGATAAGTACCTTTTTAGGTGTGGAGAATGTGGAACGGTCAGAGTTCAAGCTGTGCTTGGAGGGCGCAGGACTACATGGGATTGGGCAGGGGTCAGGGAGAGGTCGGCCTTCTACCTCAGCCATCATACACTCCTGATAGAGAGTGGACTTCAGGAACCGAGCATAACTGTCCATCTTCATCAGGTTAAAGATCTGCAGGGCCGAGTCGAGGTTTAAGAAGGTTATTCTTGATTGCCAAACAATGACAACTGCGTGAATGTGAGAGTTTAATCATGTGTGTACATCGACCTGTAGCTGCGGCTGTTTGAACATGTTAGGCTGTGGAGCCGTCAGGACGTCGTCAGCAAGTTGAGCTTGACTATCGATGTTCACCGGCATAGTAGCTTTACTTGAGAGGAAACGATTGTAGATCTCTTTGGCCTTCTGGGACAGCTGAAAAACATAAAAAAAATATGATTAAAATACGATAAAAACCTATTGACCTGTATGCTCATAAGTGTGAGTAACTGATGACAGTATTTTCTTCATTGTTGGGTGAAATATCAACAGGAGAAAGGAGATTAAATATGTCTCACTGAGGGAACCGTGTATGTGTTGCAGATGATTACCTGCTTTTTGTCATGTTCAGGAACTTGGCTAAAGCATTCACAGGCCTGCCAGAATAAGATGTTTTCCTCACTAAACTCCTTCTTTAGAAACTCCTGCAGGAACATATAACAGTACATTTGGATCTAAACCACTATCCTGTGACATTAATACATTTCTACTTTATGATATGGTGTCAACAAATGAATCAACACAAACTATCAATCTGATATACACAAACTGGCCATAAAATAATTATTTAGTTAACAATAAGTACGTCTAAGACAAACTGCAGTACTTACAGAAAAATAGCGGACACCCACAGGATCTTGGAGCAAACGCTCAAAGCTGATGGCCCATGATGCAACACGGCGCTCTGAGAAGCGGCAATGGTTGTTGACGCAAGGCAGACTACCATTACTTTCCAAACTGCTCACGCTGCCGCAGTCATGACGCTTGACTCCACTGCGCTCTGGACCGGGCAAAAAGTAAATATCAAAGTCGAAATGATTTAGGATGAGATTCTTGAAATGTTCTGGTCTGGATCACAAAGATAAAATCGCTTCTCTGTTCTGAGATGTCTTTAACATGAGGAAAGGAGTGGGAATGGTTTTAAATGTTAAGATGTTCTACACACAGCATGCAGATAACTACTTTCAGACACTAGCGTTAAAGGAGTAGTTCACTTTTCGAAAAACTTTTGCTGATAATTTACTCACCCCCATGTCATCCAAGATGTCCACGTCTTTATTTCTTCAGTCGAAAAGAAACTAAGGTTTTTGATGAAAACATATAATGCACTTCAGTGGGAACCAAACGGTTCAAGGTCCAAAAGACAGTTTCAGTACAAACTGTTCATAGGGCTTTAAACGATTCCAGACGATGAATAAGGGTCTTATCGATCGCTCAATTAAAAAAAAAAAAGTTTAAGTTTTATAAGCTCAAATGCTCGTCTTGCTCTGTTCTGTGATGCGCGTTTGTGACTCTCCTGGTCGAACTCGTTCATCAAAATGAACGAATCTTTTTCCGAGTTATTTGGTTAATTCAATGAACGAAATGAATTGACTCGGAAAAAGATTCATTCATTTCGAATAGGAGAGTCACAAACATGCGTCAGAGAACAGAGCAAAACGTCCATTTCAGCTTATAAAACTTAAACATTGCTATTTTCTTTTTAAATGAGTGATCGTTTCGCTTGATAACACCTTTATGGCTCGTTTCCACTGAGTGGTATGGTACGGTACAGTTCGGTTCGGTACGCAATTATTTGCGTTTCCACTGTCAAAACTTGTGAATGGTACCAAAAAGCCGAACCGTACCGTACCACTTTTTGGGTACCCTTTCGTTAGGGTACCTAGCAGAGTGAAAGGGTACTAAAAGGTGGAGCTAGACTCACTGCAGAACGCTGATTGGTAGACAGAGTATCGTCACTCGCGCGTGCTAGAAGGGCATTAGAAGCATGTACAGTAGAAATATAATTCTACTGTTATTGTGTCACGAAATGTAGTTTTAAGAGTTTTTCAGGCGAGAAAGTAGTTTTTTAAAGCTCAAATCTGTGGTTTATTTATAGATTTATGATAATTTGACTGAGATCCATTCTAAGCGATCACCGGACGCTCGCGCTCGTGTCCCCCGCCTGGAACAGCCTTTCCTCGGCTAGTCATCCTGATGTTTGCCGCTGACTCGGATTTCTTTGTAGTGGTTAAACATGAGATATAGTTCGTCTTGTATAAACCTAACAGGTGATCTTTGCTCTTGTGAATCTATAATTCGTTCCCTGGCCAATAGTTTTGGCAAAAGGCTTTTTGATTAAGTTTAATGTTTCTTGATGTTATATTTAAGCTTTACTGTATATCTTTTTGTACTTTTTACTTATACTTTTATAATGGTTATTATTGATGAAATTGAAATTCAACAAAAAGAGACAGTTTTGTCATTTTTTATTTTATTACAAGATCATCTGCTGTTTTTTGCAACATTTGTACCAATGCGATAGCCTATGCAATACATTAGGCTACATATTGCCTGGAATATGTTTAATATTTTTAAATTTAAACGAAAAGAGGCAGGGTTGTTTTATATTTATTTTTGTTATAAATAACGTTACATGCAGTGTATAAAGGCTATGCGTTGCACATTTGTGTGCTTTAGAATGTTTAAAATGTATTGAAATGAAATCGAAAAGAAGCAGAGTGGTGTTTTATAACATATTTCGTTTTATTGTTGCCTAAAATGAACATACAGAGATAAACGGAGCCGCATAGCCAGAGCGAGCTCAGTGGCGCGTTCAAGAACGCGCTGTTCAAGAACTCGTCCTCGGGATCATTCTCCTGAGTCAGACTTTGCGATGGCTTCTTGGAAACGCCTAATGCCAGCGCTTGTTTCTAGTGACAAACATGCCGAGAAGCAAGAACAAGATCTGCTGTCTGTCATCCATTATTGTTTACTATGTCGCTTTCTTCGCGCGAAAATGACGTCGATCGCTTCTTTCCAGCATACCACGCCAATCAGTAAGGGTACTGTTGGCGGTGGAAACGCAAGCCTGATCATGGTGTACCCGACCCGACCCGTACTGTACTGTACCGTACCGTACCCCTCAGTGGAAACGAGCCATTATTCATCGTCTGTTGTCGTTTAAAGCCCTTTGAAGCTGCACTGAAACTGTCTTTTGGACCTTGATCTGTTTGGTTCCCATTGAAGTCCATTATATGGAGAAAAATCCTGGAATGTTTTCATCAAAAACCTTCTTTTCAACTGAAGAAAGAAAGACATGGACATCTTGGATGACATGGGGGTGCGTAAATTATCAGCAAAAGTTTTTTCAAAAGTGAACAACTCCTTAAACAATGGAATTGAAAAAAAAATACTGTTTTCAAACAGGTTTCCTTCAGTCTGACATTGGTTAGTCAAACATTGTGTCACTCAAAATTCACATTGGTTGAGCCAGTTATGAGATTAATGTTTAAAATACCACAAGAGACAGTGTTTACACATTTTGGGTAAATCAATGCTACTTTGATTTTTATCATGTGTAATATTTGTTTTCCTTACTTTCAGTCAGACAAGTCCAGGCAAACCTCAAAACTTTCTCAGTAAATACCGCTGTCATAACTTCCTTCAGGCAAATCAGAGGAAACATCCTCACTGGGCTGCTGACAGTTTTATTGACACTTTTTGCTTCTGAGATGCCCAAAAAGTTTCTCTGAAGCACTTCGACCTAAGCCAAAATCTTTTAAAGGTTCTATATGTAACTATTTTTATAAAATGAATCCTTTTTTTATTGCCCGTGTTTGAAGGGGTTGTAATCACACATTGCAACGATCCACTTTTCGGATTTTGCCATTACCTCTGAAGGCCAATATTCTTATTTATATGTAAGGGTCTCCGGGTCGGATTTCCTGCAAAATCCATCAGAAGTGACGTGCATGCGCGCTCCCGAGTCCCGAGCCTCTCTATCCTACAGTATATCATGCGAACAACGGCACTTCAGCTGACGACATGGAGTCTGATAACCCCCCAAAACGTCCTGCCTCCAGCACAACACAGACTCCAACACAAACTCCACATAAATATATATATATATAAAAAAAAAGAAGTTTTATCTGCTCAGGCTCGTCAGGCAAAACGTGAATCTGATCGACTCCGGATGAAAACGCGGATCAACATAGTATACAACTCAAGTGAAATAACAAGGTACAACATTACATGAATACAAAATAATGTTCCAGGATAACATTAGTATAACATTTAGTATGTAACTTATTTTATTTACTAGATCTAACGTACTGACTAATGTCGTCATCCCACTACCATATTGTTTATACACATTTCCAGACGCATTCAGTACAGTATTGTTACTTCCTACGATCTTACTGAAACACTGAAACTGTTCAGTTTAGTTCACTAACCGTTTTCATTATCATATTATACATTCACCTATGTTGACATTGCTGATTGTGAAAGATACACGAATAGTTAGAGAAATGGCTTATGCTATATAACATCAGATGTCGGCTAAATGCAGTTTATTGTAACATTATGATCATAGAACGAGCACAGAGCATTACTTCAACGTCAAGCTGATAAAAGTAGGCTATTATTGTACCTGCAGTGGGAGTTTACATTAGTTTCCAGCATGTGTGATAATTTCGCGTTGCGTTGAAAGTCTCCGTGTGGCTGGTAGTGAATGATTGCTCGCTCTTGAGATTGAGCACGAGCACGAGCGCTCTTGTTGCATTCTGAAACATCACCGCTAGAGGTCGCTAAACGTCGCATACAGCACCTTTAAGTGCTTTAGGGGGGTATAAAGAGGATATATTAAAAATGTAACATTGTATATGGACGTCAAAATAAATAATTCACCTACAGTACGTAACTCAGTAAGATAATGGAAGTAAATAGATAAAAAAATACACACACTGTTAAAAAGTTTTTTTTTTTTATGCTCGCCAAGGTTGCATTCATTTGATCAAAAATGCATTAAAACCTTAATATTGCGAAATATTATTACAATTTAAAACAGTTTTCTGTAATATTTTTTAAAATAAATTTTATTACTATGATCAAAGCTGAATTTTTATCATTTTCTTTGTCTTCATTATCACATGATGTCTTTGCATGATGAGTTGAATAAAATTAAATAAAAAAATAAAAATAAAAAAATAAAAGTATTTTAAATAATTCTAAACTCTATTCAATTGTATATTATACAATTTCAACTGATTACTTCAATTACACAATCAAATCTGTAACTCATCAATATATATTTAATATTAGCCTATATATATTTTTTGGAAAAAGTGAGGTTTGTTTCATTCTCAGAGTAAAACTTAAGCTTAAATTATGATCTTGTACTTCTCTTGTCCCATTTTTCCTCATCTCTTCATAGACAAATCAACACTTTTACCACACAAAAAAAAAATTGCATGGATCACACATTAAACAACAGTGCTTTGAGTCTAAAATATTTATTATAATAGCAATCTCCACTTAAAGCCGACTGACAGCAGAATTAACATCTTCCTGAATTGTTGTTGAGAAAGGGTTTAAACAGAGTACTCACCTCCGTCCGACGCAGCCGACTGAAAGAGAAGAAAAAAAGACATGAATGAGCTATTGCCATCCTGACTTCGGTGGGACAGAGGAGGAGAAAAAGAGGAGAGAGGTAAAGTCACTGAGCTGGAGAAAAGGCCTGCAGACATCTCAGCAGCCTCTCTCATCTTAACTGAATGTGTGTGAGATATGTGTTTGTTGAGAGGGGAGGGCTTTGACATATGGTCGTTGATGTAGTAACACACAGCTGTTCACACCTTTGCTCTGGTTACCCCCCACAAAACACACACACACTCCTGCTACTCTGAGCATGAAATGAAAACCAAATGAATGAGAGAATGCAAATCAATATCCAGGTCTCAGGTACAACTATACAAATAATAACTTTTCTGCCAATTCATTTACATTAGCATCACGGCTAACAGAGGTGTGTATGTGTGTGTGTGTTGGTAGGCTGGGAGCAAAGCACATGGACAAACACACATCATGTTTGTTCAGTGGGAGGAAGTGTAACGGAATGAGGGCAGTTATTGAGGGACAGCAGAAGGACACACAAAGGAACAGAGACTTTTGTGAGGAGAATACAAATGAGATTTTACAAATGTAAAGGCGGCCGATAGAAGTTCTTTGTTAGCGTATAATAAAATGATGGAATCAGATTCGTGAGTCACAGAACCTCTGGACAATGTTTACTGAGTGATATCATGCATGAACTTGCACTATTCTATCTGGTGCCGGTTATCTAGACGGATTTGTTGTGCTGAGGGTTTTAATTTCAGCCGTAGGCACTTTTCATTGTGTGCCCTGCTGAACTAACACCCGTCCAAAAAAATATTTCCTTCTCTCAGTGCATTAAAGGAACAGTAATGCAGTTACAATGCAAGTCATAATAAAACTTGTCCCATTTAAGCCATAAGGGTTAATAGTTTTAATTACTAGTCTTCTAGGAAGATGAAATTATGCATATACATCAATTATATATTAATAATAAGTAGATACATAATATTTGACATAAATAACAAGGTTAGGAACCAAATACTCACAGTACTCTAATATTAACATGTATAAAAATAAATAAATAAAAGCTCAACTTGCATTGAATCCATTTTTTAAAGAGCTCTGGTTTAAATAGTTTTTTATATATGATATTTGACATTTAGCTGCAAAAAAAGTTACACAATATGATATAAATAGGAGCAGTTAAAATAGCAGCTCATCAACACTCAGAAATGGCACATTCCAGTCCCAGTATGTCACTATTATCAAATCTGAGCTCACCATGACTAACGGAGAGCTATTTATATGCTAATAAAAGACAAGGATTCTGAGAATCAAGAACGGCTAAAGGCAGAAACAAATGATTGGGGTTCATGTGAAGGCCATCATTCTGTTATCTTGCAAATGGTTTTGACCAGTGATACACGAAGAGCTAAGCATGAATACTTTTGTGATAATCTAAGAAAAAAGAGAAGAATAGGGACATGAGGTGCTTCCAATCACTTTTTTCAAAACATTTGCACAATAAAAAATAGTTTGGTTCATATTTATTCATATTCACTCGATTAATTAGATGTTTATTATGTTGCTATGGAGTTGCTCTAGATGTTTGTTTGCTTACAGTCCCAAGTAGTCAAGCCACCTTTATTTATACAGCACTTTATACAATACAGACTGTTTCAAAACAGCTTTACAGTGACAAAACGAGAAAATAATGATTCAGGCCGTGTGTCCACCAAGGCGTTTTTCCATGCGTCTGGCGTAACGAGGCGCTGAATTTGTTTTTTTTTCACGCTGAAGCGCTGTGCGCCCAACATTTTTTACTGGTCGAAAAAATTTTCAACTTTGGATAAAACGCAGCACTCATCACTGCCACTTTTTACCCACCCGTCCAATCACAGTGGAGGAGGGGCGGGACTAAACCACACTGACCAACTGTTACAACATTCTTTCTGTACAACGATATTTCACCGACCAAAATGGATGAAAATTTTTTTCTGTATGAAACAAATTATCGAAATCAGTTAAAAGTAAACTCTGCTGCGGATATTCTGTATCATAGCAACGAAACGTCTTAATGGTAAAAACGCTGCGCTGCCAAAACGCTCTCAAGCGCCCAAAGCACGGCGTCTTCAGCAGAGCGTCTAGCGTTTTCAGCTGGCTAAAAGCGCTTCGGTGGACACACGGCCTTAATGATGTAAACAGAATTAATTTCTGCTGTTAAGCAGCTCTAAATAGACAACAGTAAACAGTCATTATTCATTTAAAATCAATTGAGAAAAAGCGCAAGTAAATTATTACACGAAATTATTGTTTTTGGGGACAATTGTGGCCTAATGGTGGTTAGAGAGTTGGACTTGTAACCCACCTTGTTTATTATTATATGGAGTATATAATATCTTCCATTTTTCTAAAGGCCGCCAATTTATACTTCTGCGTAGACTGTGCGCAGTAGGTACGACGTAGCATACGCACAGACGCATACCATACCGCGTACCCTTCGCCGTAGCCTGACGCGCACCTCCTCAAAAATGTAACTACACGTCACAACGACGCGGACCGCAAGATCTGTGATTGGTCGGCTTGGTAGCATCGCAATGCATTCCTCCAATGCATTTCCGCACGTACAATCTCCTCTGACTTCTTCTCTCGTTTCTGCCTTTTAGTTTTAGTAATTTCACTAAAATTAACTGTTTTTCCACCTCAATAAGCTCCAACTCCAACATGATCCGCTCGCTTTCATTTGCCATTGATTGTAGTAACCTAGCCGTGAGGAATCTAAACACAGTGGAACATTAAAACCCTCCGCCGCCAACTAGTGTTTCGGAGCAGTACTGCAGTGCAACCAAGACCTGAACGCAGAAGTATAAATACTCATGATGGCATCGCCTACGTGCATAGCCTTCGACGCAGAAGTATAAATAGACCTTAGGTGATATTAAGTTTATCAGGAAGTGACGATTTTGTTGTGTTTGGCACTGGATGGAAACTTTATCCAAGTTTATTCGCAAATGTTTTATGCGATATTCCGATATGCGCAACTTTGGATTGAAACATAGGCCAAGCTAATGATATTCTGATGATATTCTACACTACATTCCAAGTGAAATCCCTATTCCCCAGATGGCTTGTTTCCCTTATTCAATGCTATTTTTTGCCCATTTTATTATCCGTCAGCCATCACCAGAAATCACACGTTTAGAAAAGTAATAGCACAGCTTTCCTCGACAATCTGCATGATTCGAGCTATCATTCATCTCTATAGCATAAACAGTTCGGGACAAGTTATACACCACCAAAGATAAATACCTATAGTTTGATGTATATTTAAAATCCTAATCCTGTAGTATGAGCAATAGTGATGTTTTCCAACTATAGGCTACAAACAGTGTTGCATTCTATAAACATAAACATGTGAAAACACTGCTTAAGTCTTGTCTGCAATGTAGGTCTTTTTTCCATCACATCCCAGTCCAAGAATGCTCTTAACACAGTGTACAGACGCAAGAGGGATGGCCTTCAAAAACCACAAGCCTCCAGGCCACTTCAAAGCGTAAATGTGTCTTAAAATGGCGAGTTGCTCAGGCCAGATTATGCTCCACTCTGAACAACTCAAACTAGAGTTCATTAATAAGAGTCATGAGTCCAAGTCCTTCACGTTAACAATCTCAATCCAAGACCCACTGATAAAGAGAATCTCTAACAAAGTCCTACCAAACCCACTGATGTAAACCTCACTCCTTATAAGCCCAGAAGCAGCCCCTTCTAATTGTACTGAGGGATGAAGTTAGTAATGGGAAACAGAGGGAGAAAAGACAGAGAAGGGAAGAAAATAAGAAGCTGTGAGCCTGGTTACCATTCGTTTTATGCCACCACCCTGGTGTATTTGGTCAGAAACACTATGGCAACAATTCATCTCAGACCACAGACTGTGAGGCCACCAATGACACGCGTCTCAGGCAGAGGTGCTCTATATATATCACACAGTCCCATGAGCAAGCGTGTTATTAGACGGGGGGTTCGCAGCAGCAGGATCTGGTAGGCGTACAGCGTGGCAGGGTTCAAGGGTGCATTGCAGACAACTGGTTGTTGTGACCGGCTGTGTGAATGAGTGGCATTTTTGTGAACCAATCAGATGCCTTGGAACTTATGAGGAGTAAAACCAGAGAACTGTATTTATGGAATCCAAGAGGAACTAATGAGGTAACTTGTGTTTAGAAGAAAACATGTTTGGGTCTGTTTGCTAAAATAGCACAGGGAGATTTCAATGCATGGCATGAAACCATAATTAGGCTCATTTTCATTTTCCATCGTGTCTGTGTAGGTGTATTTTCAAAATTTCTGAAGAAAATGCGAGTGGTTTCCTAATACTAAAATATTGTAGGTGACATGTTCTGTGTGGTCGCTAGGCTGTTTTTGTTGTCTTGTGTGTACTCTGTATATTACTCTGTAGAATTTACCCTCGCTATCTATCCTTTGAGTCTATGGGTTGTTTTTTTAGGGTTTTATCATCCACCTAAAACCTAAAAAAAAAAACAGAGAAGAGTAAATATAATAGTACAAAAACAAAATTGGGCCCCATTGATGTTAAATGTATAGACCAAAAAAAATTTGAAGTTGAGTAAATGACTCAAGAGAGAAATATTCCTATGTGTCAGCAATAGTTATACCTTATGATGTAAAATAAACATGGCACCTTTACATTTTCAGGCCACACGTAGTGTTCCTTAGGCCCTGTTTACACTAGTGATATTAAAACGCATAACTTTTGATACCGATACATATGGCGTCCATACTACAACAGAGCCTTCGAACCTCAAAAACTGACTTTTGAAAACGCTGCTGACCCCGTTTTAGTTTGAAAACTCGGGGTGCGCTTCAGTGTAGAAGGACCAAAACGGAGACTTTTGAAAATTCGAACTATATTCTGTTTATGTCATAATATATCATACAGCTAGACCTATAACGAAAAGAAATTTCCAAGCAACAGCCTATTGATGTCATATCCAGGAGATAAATCAGTACTAATCCTGGGCGAATACTGCTTTAGTCTTCCTTACAATCACAAATGACTTTCTTCTGATGTCTCTGCACACCTGCCATATTCCCTTCTTCTTGTGAATCTTCACACCTCCACTGATGTTACGAAAGCAACCTTAGGCGAAACTACATGTGTGGCGAAATCTGCCGAGACTTGCTTCGTTTATATTTCCACATTCTAGACTACATTAGGTGAGGACTTGCCCTTTTAACCTCCAAGAAATAAAACTGGATTCTCTCAGTTTGAGAGGTTTTTTCTTTCTTTCGGTTGAAACCATTTACACTACCTCTGTGCTGTCAAGAAAGGTCTTTCTTCTCATTCAGGATGTTCTGTGAATTCAAACAAACATATTCTAGCTTCTTCTTTTGACATTTGTTGATAAAGGAAGACAAAACCCACAGCCAGAGCACACTATCTCTAGGCTACAGCTAAAAACACCATTACAAAAGACAAGCAGTTGGTCTAAACAAAATATCTTGGCTTGCCATAGTATGTTTAAACTGATGTTACACATGACATTCTGACAAATCACAAAAAGCCACAACCACATGCGAGAATACACTTAAAAAATGAAATATTCAATAAATGTAATTAAGTGGGAAAATTCCTTTTTCACCAAAAAATACCAAAAGTAAAAAAATTGGTCAGTGAAAAATCTTTTTGTACAAATTTAATTTAATTTGTGAAAGTGAGAAGGTCTAAGAAAGATTCAAACGTAACTTGCACCACAATGCAGCATTTCCATGTGCTTTGCCTCTGTGATGGAAACACCCTACTTCGATACACCTTTAAAATAGCAATATTATAACATAATCCCATTCCATATATTTAATTTATTTTCCAATATGTGCCTTTTTACCACACACTGCCCAGTGATTTTTATTTACTTACAGATTTTGCTTTAAAAAAAGTATCATCGGGACTGCATTAATAATTTTTGTTGGTTAAAACTGATGCAAATGGGTTATATAAACGTCTGTTTTACAAATGTAACATAATTTAAAGCAATGAAATCAAATTTGTGACAAATGTTGTTGCTCTGAACTGAATTGAAACTAAAGTAAAGTGAGGACAGATGTCCAGACACACAACTGTGGAAACATCAGAGTGTGAAAGGACAGAGTCTCAAGTGCAGAGACTCCCTGCCACAGCTGCTCGGTGTGGGAGTGCAGGAATGAAATAAAACAGCTAATGAGTAAAGCAGCTGGTCTAACCTAACCCGATCATTTGGCTTTGAAAAAAAAAAGATCTAAACCGAGAAAAAGACTGTAGCGCAAACTTACCGCTCTTGGGGGGCGCTTTTTCCTGAAAGAAAGTCTCCTAATGAGACTCATAGTCAGAAGGCTTCTTTTCTTTGTCTGTGATTTTGGGTTCATTACTGCAACTGCATGTTTGGTTGATTGTGTGCACTGTTTGTATGAATACCTGAAGATCTCCACCCAGGATCAGATAGCGACTCAAAAAGTCTTGTTGGTACACGTTCAGTCGGCCCCCAACATATGTCAATACGCTACAGACTAACTGAATTCTTCTACTGCAGTCGTCATAACTAACCTGTCACACACAATTTATACGACTGATACTTCCTCAAACTGTAACTCATCAGCTCTGAGATCAACATATTCCCTGTCTTCACGTTTGTTTTTTGGGTTTTTTTTTGTTTAATTCATTTCCATTCTTTAAACAAAGAATGTCCCTTAAAGGAGTAGTTCACATTTGAAAAAAAATTTGCTGATAATTTACTCACCCCCATGTCAACCAAGATATCCATGTCTTTCTTTCTTCGGTCAAAAAAAATTAAGGTTTTTGATGAAAACATTCCAGGATTTTTCTCCATATAATGCACTTTAGTGGGAACCAAACGGTTCAAGGTCCAAAAGACAGTTTCAGTGCAAACTGCAAACTGTTCAAAGGGCTTTAAACGATTCCAGACAATGAATAAGGTTCTTATCAAGCGAAACGATCTCTCATTTAATAATTAAATAACAAAGTTTAAGTTTTATAAGCTCAAATGTTCGCCTTACTCTGTTCTGTGAAGCACGTTTGTGACTCTCCTGTTCGAACTCCTGTTCGAATCTTTTTCCGAGTCATTTTTCCGAGTCATCAAATGAACGAATTGACTCGGAAAAAGATCTTTTTGAAATGAGCGATCTTTTCGCTTGATAAGACCCTTATTCATCGTCTGGAATCATTTAAAGCCCTTTGAACAGTCTTTTGGACCTTGAACCGTTTGGTTACCATTGAAGTCCATTATATGGAGAAAAATGCTGGAACGTTTTCATCAAAAACCTTAATTTCTTTTCGACTGAAGAAAGAAAGACATGGACATCTTGGATGACATGGGGGTGAGTAAATTATCAGCAAAAGTATTTCAAAAGTGAACTACTCCTTTAAAATAAGTCAATAGTTTGTTATTTGATGATTAATTGAATTCCGGTCCATTGTAAAAGTATTGACTAAAATATTGTTTTTAATTTGTTCATTTTTTGTTTATGAAATTCAAATTAAAGTGATAATTATTAAAATAATAAGACTCAATAATAATGAAAAATAAAAAACAATAAAAAAAATATGATAGAAATATATAAAAAAAATGTTTCACTATAAAAAAAACTAAATATTGTTAACATGTAAGTTTCTGAAATAAAGCATTCAAATTAAGTGTATAATCTTTACAGTCTATGGTAAAATCATAAGGCTATTATTCTTATTCAAACATGATGAAAATGTGAAAATAAAAATATATATAAAAAACAACAATGTCATATATTAACGATGCATGTTTAAGAAGAAAAATGTGGAAAGAATGAATTCAAATGCACCATGTATTTGTGAGATATCAATAGGGGTTTTCGCACCAGAGGAATGCTTTCATAGTTCCTAAAACTATAAGTGCAAGATTTTAGTTATAGAAATGCCTTTTTTAGGGGGACTAAATTAGCTCTTACTTCAGAGGTGGGTCTAACCCAACACAATTGAAACTACCAGTGATGTAAGTGTACGTTGATTGGCCGCATGGAACACATGCCATACGAAACACCACGGAAACAAACACGGATGTAAACACACAGTTCACATATACCTACTCTACGAACATGGAAAACAGCGATAGATGGACTGACGCCGAAGCCCTTCTCAACCTTTACGCTACGAAGTTGTTGACATTGTTAAATGCCACGCTTACATGACGTCACTGACAGCCGGCTTACGTCACTGCACAGTTCCTACTGGCGGTGAGAATTCAACCACGAAAATGGGGCTTGGGGACAATTTTGTTCTCAGGGGACTGTCCTGGTGGCTTACTACACGGTGAGAAAGCCCCTATTGCCTTTTTTGCATATTGTCTTTATTATCGTTGATTAAATCTTGGTTAATAAACATTTTCATGATAATTTAAAGGAGGGCTAATGGATAAATTTTGACATTTTTATTTCTCTTAGCACTAGGCATGATGGGTGGGCCTTTCCCAGACTGAAGCTGCCAGGGAAGGGTGATTATATTATATGCTATTTTGTTATTTATATTATATGCTTTTCATTTTGGTTTCAAACCAACTCTCAACTGTATTTCGGGATTCTGTGGTAGGAAAAAATAGAGTTTGCCAGCCCTATACAGGCTGGGCTGGTGTGTGAGTTTCTAAGTGAGAATACACTGTGAGCTCATGAATGTGTGTATGCGGGTTGGGTGTGTATGTATGAGGGAGAGATAAAGAGGGCAGTAGATTTACAATATTAGTTTCCGCTTATTCTCAGTCAGTGGCTCCAGATTAAGGAAGTATCCGTTCTGTTGGGTGAGCAGGCTTGATCTGACTTTATAAACTGACCGATGACTTCACACACTCCTACTTCAGCTGAAATTATTTTTATGTTTGGTTTAAGCTGTGGCCCAGAGCAAATTCTATTCTGAATTGTAGACCCATTTTCAAGGAGTAAAAACAAATCTCTTCCGCTTATCTCTGGCAGACAACAAACTGCCTGAAAATAACATCAGAGACCTCAGAGGAGACTTCCTTTGAGCCCGATGTAGGAAGGGAAAGCCTGATAAGATGGTTTGCTCAAAATGTGTCTACTTCAAGTGTTCATTATACTAACTGCCAGTATTCATTGGTTTATAAGTCCAGAAAAATTGCCATTGGTTTGCCATTCACCTAATCAGAAGCAGTGACATCTCAATGAAACAACATAATTACAGTAAAGAATGAAAATCAAAACCAGACGCAAAATGGAAACCACAAAATATTGCTTACCAAGGCCATGTATTTTCTTCCCAACCATAAAACGAACCAAAGCAATATCTTAACCGCTGACTTTGAATACATTTGCCTGTGGAAGAACGTCCTTGTAATTATCAGGACAAAATGCAAAAATCACATTGACCTGGATCTGATGAGGAACAATGACTGGATCGTCTCCAATCTCCATGTGTAAATAATACCACATTCACTTATGAGGTCACAACCGGAAGTGTCGGAATGTTTGGCCTCTGGACAGAACAACAATACAAAGCACTACAATACAGTACAGTATCTAACCTGAGATCTATAGTTACAGCATCCTTCTCCTTTTTATTTACGCTTTTATGCAGCATCTAATATTGGCTGGGTGAATGGTGTTAAAATTTCTAAAACAGTTTTTGTTGAAACTGCTTTTGTGAATGAAAGTGAATCCTGTGTAACAGTCAGCTTTTGATATCTAAGGGCCCTTTCACACCTACCTTGTTTGGTCCAGACTTTCGGACTTTTCAGGCTACGTTTACACAAAGCGAAACGAATATTTAGAGAAACTCTCCATTTTCAATAATAACATCGTGCACACACCCGCATAAATACGCCGTCGAGCGCCATCATATCTATGCCAAACCTATGGGCGGCAGTGTAGGGAGAAGGATAAAGCCATGCAAGCTAATCAGAATCCTCAGAATCGACAAGAGAGAACCTAAAACGTCGTTTCTCCCAGTTGACACGACAACACATAACCGGCGTTTTCAGAAATTATTTTTTTAGAAATAAACGTTTTCTGTGATAAAAACGGGGTTTTCGTGTAAATGAGAGGCCAAACCGTAGGGAAATATCTGTGTTTTCCCTTTATGTGAACGGGGCCTCAGTTTGGTCCGAATAAAAATTATAGGTCTGAAACCTCCCCCGGACCACGGCCCAGAACAAACAGATGAAATTTGGTCTGATGAAAAGAGGTAGTCTCGGTCCGGATCAAACTGAACAAAGGTTTGGTTCGTTTCTGGTGTGAAAGCATTTCTGAATGATTCGGACTTTCAGACCTTTTACAGGAAGTTCTGGTAGTTCCCAAAAAGCCGAAAAAACAGAAGGTGGCAGGAGAAATGAGCGGTGTAGCACATGGGGAGATGAGGAGATGAGGTTTTTAATTGAAGTATCGTCTGATGACATAATGAGAAGTCAACTTGCAATCTTCTCCTCCTTTCCTGTCGGCGACGATAAAATGTTCGCACTACGAGGACGTTCATTTGCCGAATTTGATCTAGCCTTGTGTATAGTTGGTGCTGCAGCTAATTATGCCGTAACAATAATATAGTTGCAACGATATGCGTCTGTTCGTTCATGACATGTTGTCAAAGTTATCGGCGAATTGACAACACGCTGACGTCAGACGCACGTCCATTTACTAAACCAATCAATGTCAAGATAGATGATGCCGACAAGACGCAAGTATGTCACGTAAAGTTCTATTTTTTCGCATTATTGCAGTGTGAAACCAAACCAAAACTTTCTGAAAGTATAAAATGTATCAAAACATGAACTTTGGTTCAGACTTTCAGGTGTGAAAACACCCTGAAGGTCATTGTACTATAAAAACATCCTGTACGTTTTAGAACTCAAAACTTCCTTGTTAGTCCAAATGCAGCTTTTATTGAAACCAAGCTCAGAAAACCACTCGTTTCAGATATTGTCACATTATTACATCATAGGAAAGACCGTCTTTGAAGAAGAAAATCAACGCCCACTTCTACATAGTTGCCTCTTTAGCCCTGCTAACTGATTCACGTCATGTAAGAGTAAATAAGAGACGGAAACAAACACATGATTGCTCCAGCAACAAAAACATAAAGATGCCTTTGAAGATTACAAGACGTTGAGCAGTGCCAAGTTGTGCATTGCATTGCCATCCTTGTAATCCTAACATTAAGAAAGCGTGCATGAAGTCCCAGTCAGATCGCATCAGGAAGACACAATTGGTTTCTTTGTTTCTGTCAAATCTGAAAATATTTACACAGTGCCACATTTGCATCTGTGATTTGCACAGGATAAACATCTCTCCGCTCCTTTGTTTAAGTGCAAGTCCTGGAGGAAAAGCGTCCATCATCATCTAAGCTTAACCCATGACCCCACCCAAAAACACTTTCAAACATTCTCTCCTTCCTCCCTCTCTTTGTACCGAACCAGCGGTCTTTCAAACTGAAACCTAACACTCATAATTATATGCGGGTAGATCTCTTTCCTGACAAATATAGTTCCCTGTGACCAAGTGTATACCCACCAACTGCTTTCAAAGCAGTCGTCGAGTATTGGAAGGAGACGACCTGTTATATGACCGAGGCAGGCATGGGAATAAAGGAAAAATAGTGAGCTGCCTATCTAGACAGCATGTTAAAGGGGTTCCATATTTAGGTATGCTGGATTCTAAGATCAATTAAACTTAAATTTCAATCAAAAAATATCTATTTTAAAACAATATATTAATGTTTTTTTTGGTATTTTTTGCTGTCTTACAGGGGAGCTATGCACAATATTAAAGCTGATGGTCCATGTCAGCAGAGGCAGCTCTAAGGTTACTTTTATAAAATGCTGATTTGAAAATGTTAATAATGGGGGGTAATAAGCTGCTGTAAATTACTGCTAAATGGCTCAAACAGGAAAAACAGAGCTGAGCTAAAGAGAGAAAATTAGCCTCCTGGCTGCGTCCAAAACAACAACAAAAAAGAAATGCAAGGCAAGCATAAGAAAATCTGTGTTCAACCCACATCAAAGTCAAACAAAACCAAACCTTTAACCAGAACCAGAGCAGAGCTTCTTTCATCTGAATTGTCTTAAAACAATTAGTTACCAATGAGCAACAATGGTGCATGTCCATTTGAGCCAGACACTCCTCAAAAGCTTTCATGTGATTCTTTATTGTGTTACACCCTGTCTACACCAGACCAGACACAATGCAACTATGGACATTTTCGGTGTAGACTGTGTTATTGTCACATGCACCAGCTAGTGGGTGAAGGAGAAGTCTGTAGAGCAGCAGGTGGACACAGTGAATTCAGGTGGAAGCGATCAGGGTGCTGGCCTTGGTGTTCATTTCACACAGAAAATAATCATTTTTTCCATGCACGTGCCTAAACTCACTATTTATTCATCGCAATGTCTATCTGAGCAGTGCTTCTCAATCAGGGACCCACATTAAACTTCCAAAAGGTCCACAGGATGACTTTAATTAGTAAATAAATTATTATTAATTAGGGCTGTTAAACGATTAATCACGGTTAATCACATCCAAAATAAAAGTTTGTGTTTACATAATATATGTGGGTGCACTGTGTATAATTATATACACTGTATTATATATATATATATATATATATATATATATATATATATATATATATATACATAAACACACACACATGCTTGTATATATGTAAGAAATATTTTCATGTATATACTGTATATAGATTTATATATAATTTATATCATATATAAATAATATTTTTTTCTTAAATATACAAGCATGTGTGTGTATTTATATACAAAATAATTATACACAGTGCACCCATTATGTAAACACAATCTTTTAGTTTGGATGCGATTAATCGTTTGACAGCTCTATTATTAATATATTAACAAACACTATCCAACTTGTAATGTCATGTACAGTATATAGACCAATTGCTTTTTATTATATATCCACACAGGAAGGAGATGACAATAAAAACCACTTGACTTGATCTAAATTAAAATCCATTTTAATCGAATTTGAACCGGTTTTCCCTATTCGCATAGGATTAGAAAGATTATTTCAACTATACAGTTATATTTATCTTTATAGTTTTCATCATTGGTGTGAACGGCCATTTTAACTAAGCGAAATCAGGTCAAAGGAAACATTTCTGTTGGACAGAGGAATAATCACATAGGCTGTGGTTTTGGGTTACCAGACCTGGGAGCACAGGGAGGACACGCATCTAGAGAGAGAAAACATCGCCCTTTAGCAGAACAGGTGGCCTTTGCTCGAAGAATCAGAAATGCTGTCAAACCACATGGAAAAAGGACAAATACTAGCAAATCATCCAAGAAGAATGAATATCAAGTGCAGACTTGTTTCAAAGGATAGGACATGTTTTGCCTCATCTGGGAGTGCATCTTTGAATGTTACAGTAAGTCATGATGGTGACCTCATGGATAATTGTTATATCTAGTACCGGTAAACACATAAAAATTAAAGAAAGAACAACAAGTAAAGCAATGGTATTTTACATAAAGTGAATACACTTGGAGAAGTGTTGACAGACCGCTTAAGGCTATATTTAACATAGCAGTTTCAGTGTAGAAGACCAACCCAGAGGAACAAGAGGAAAGTTTGAGTCCAGCTGAGAAATCCTGCATTGATGTCATCTGTTTCAACTTTCAAGTATGGTTTACCTAAAGTTTACGAAGTATAACGATTTCACCAAACATTTCAGGGAGTTACTCCAACATTGACCAAAACATTCCAATGCAAGACCACACGCACAAATGAAACACTTGAATTTCGAACAAATATCTATTCTAAATATATACATAAACAATCCGTATGCATAGAGTCCTATCCAGAACAGATGCAGTGACTTCAGGAGGGAACTTACAGTAGAGTGAAGAGTCAATGTTGGCTCCATTCGTAAGTATTATTAGTCCTCAGGGCTCCTGTAGACACCCAGTGTAAACAAGCATGTCCATTCAGCCGCACGCTCTGTGAGTTCACAGGATGAAGCTGAAGTGAATGTGTCTATCTTCCAGTTCTGAGTTCCAGCTCTTTCCCTGCATTCAGACTGTCTGACTTTCCCTCCTGCGCTCTCTCTGTCCCTTTTCCCTCCTCCCGTCTCCTTTCACTCTGCGCTTCAGACAGATTCCTCCTCCCACTAACTCCGCTAGCAATAAATCCTCACTCTCTTAGACCTACCGAAAACAACTGTCATGTCATGTTCATTTGAGAACAAACTCAAAATGTTTAAGTTTAAGATTTGAGGCATGTTGTCTTTTTCACTTGCGTAATGTTTTCTGAGGAGTTCTAATGACCTATGGGGAAAGCTCTGATAAATTGTTTGACAGACAGGAACTTCCAGATGAGTTGTGTGGGTGTGTAAAGAGTCGGGTCAGTTGGAAATCAAGCAGGAATACAGTAAATTGAATTGAATTACTAAGAGTATAACTAGACACTCCTCTCAGAGATTCTCATTAGCTAATAGTGGGCTGCAGAAAAGGTTTCTAAATTTGAACTTTCTCATCTTTTTTTGTCACATTATTGAGCATGACTTTCGCAAACCTTTGCGATTCCATTAGTGGATTTGCATCGGTCGCTGACACAACCCTCTAAACTGTCAGTAAAGGTGCAGTCACATTAACGAAATGTGACATTTTCATTTGGCAAAAAAGTTGTATTCTCTATCATCAAAAGTGTAGCGATGTAAAAAGCAAAGTTCACGCAGAAGTCACTTTCAAACCAAGCAGCTTTCTGTTGGTCAATGGGGCAAATCTGCATCAACCCATTTCCACATCTGCATGGGGAAATCTTTCACCCTCACGCAAAATTCCTAATTGCATGGATTTCTAATTTGAAATGACTTGATTTTAAACATTTACTGAACAACAGTACATGTAAACGTACCTTAAAACTGGTACGCAACATGCTAAAATAAATTTCCTTGGATAAAAAAATAAATACATTTTGTTTAGAGTGTTGCGTCAGGTACAAACAAAGAAAAAAAATTCTTAATATAAATTACCATATGAAGAGTTCAGATGCAAAAGCCTCTAAATGCCATTTGAAATTTTCTTCTTTAATGATGATTTTTATCAAACTTGTATATTTAAGTTCAGTAATTTCACTTAAATAACAATTAATAGGTAATTGTCATTGCCATTTAAGTGAAATCACTGAACTTAAATATACAAGTTTGATAAAAATCATCATTAAAGAAGAAAATTTCAAATGGCATTTAGAGGCTTTTGCATCTGAACTCTTCATATAGACTCACTATGTAATGAGTGCATTAATTGAGCTACAATGTTATCACATATAAAACCAAACGAATAAAACTGCTATAAAACCAAACCAATCTCTGTTACCTTAAATTATATTTTTCTCTGTAAAGCTGCTTTGAAATTGGGGGGGGGGATTGAGGGTAGTTACAGCATCTACCAGCAGGGGCTAAAGAAACTTTGATCCCTTGGATGTCTCACATCGGGGGCGTCCAAACTCGGTCCTGGGGGGGGTCACTGTCCTGCAGAGTTTAGCTCCAACTTGCCTCAAAACAGCTGCCTGGGAGTTTCTAGACATTAATTCGCTGGTTCAGGTGTGTTTAATTGGGGTTGGAGCTGAACTCTGCAGGACAGTGGCTCTTCAGGAGCAGGATCGGACACCCGTGCATACTACTTAGCATAGAGCGGAGGATGGACAATTGAATGGTACCAGTTAGGACTTTATCATAAAAACTATTATCAGATGCTACACAATTGTATGTTGTTGCTGGTGATAGTTTTATAGCACATGGTAGATTTATTTCCCGAGGAATGGGGATTTACAATAGCTGTAAGTTTGTATCATATCTATGATGGAAGAATTTTTTTGCAGAAAATCCATCCAGGACTGATTTCTGACCATTTCTCTTCCAAAAAGCTATTAACAGATAAATAGCTTAAAGAATATAGTTCCACCTATATGAGTGACTGATAAGGAAAATTGTAGTTCCAGTGTTCCAATATTGAACCTTCCTTCAATAGGATCATCTTTCCAGAGTCTTTACAATGTGAGACACAATACATTTTCATTTCTTGCATTTGGTAGACGCATTTATTCAAAGCGACTTACATTGCATTTCAAGGTACACACTTTTTTTTAAAACATTCTTATCAGTGGTTTGCTTTCCCTGGGAATCAAACCCATGACCTTGGCGTTGCAAGCAGATTGAGCTACAGAAAAGCATATAGCGATAGAGTTTCACATACTGGGTTACAACACAAACCCTTTGTTTTCGTAGGACTCTACAACACACTTTATCAGTCAATAGAGGCGGTAACAGTATTTTATATGCTGTCGTGTACTGGAAGCAGCATCAAGACTAGAGCTGCCAAAATGCTCTACAGCTTAATCAAGATGCCTGGCTCAGTCTTATGCCCGGTGCACATTGTATGATTTTGGGCTGTCCCAGACGAAAGATGACCAATCTTGGCGATTTCTGTGGTCGTCCAAAACGCTGGTCCTACGTTGTACAGGGAGAGAAGTTCAAAGACGGCTATTGTCACGCGACCAAAGATAGGCTCTGATAACTTTCTGAGTGTCAGAAACTTAGCATGATCATCTCACAGTGACTAACTAACCAATTATTGACTATTGACTAACTAATAAAAAAATGCAACATGAATTGGCATATTGATCAACGCAACATGCCGCTAAAACTTAAACCTACTGTACCTCAAGCTCCATTTCCAATATGGCATGCCAAGTTGGCCTCTTTTCCCTAGCCATGATGACCACCGCCATATTCTCCTCTTTCGCTTCCTCTTTTTTTTTCAGTGCAGATAAAAACCACAATTGGAAAAGTGCGATTCATCTTACTTTATTTGTTTACCACCAGCGCATGCTGATGACGTTTAATTCTTCTATACTAACTTACTTCAAGCCGATTCAATAGGTGTCATCATCATACCGTCTACATGCATACCCAACTTTATTAGATCCATGCCGAACATTGTGATTTCTAATGATCTTATGGGATTGCTGAAATCCAATTTAGGCATTAGTCCTAAGAGAAATGCTGTCTGAGGAGTGGACGCTGTCCAAACTCACATTTACTTTATAAAACAGACAAGTGTACGGTGGAGTACTTCCTCCTTTGCTGATATCAGGTACAGATCTGACTGAGAGTTGCATCAAACACTGAATTTGCATTCTATAAGTGTACAAAAGAGATTGCTGAAGCAAAGTTACAATCCATCAATGACTGAAATTAGATTGAACAAGAGAAAAAAAATCAAACTGCAATCATATGGTCACTGTAAATGTTTTGATATGTAAAAAACACATTTTCTGACATTAAAAAAGAGGAGTTTGATGCAGCTCCTTTAGTTTAGCACAAAACTGCTGAGTACATTGCTGAAATGAACTGAATGGCCTTTCATTTAGATGTTATCTAGCAACAAAAAAACATGCTTAGACCAAGCATTTTCCAACCAAACAAGCCTCTCCATTTCACATCCCCTCCCTCTCGCTCTTGTTCTCCTGGTGAGCAACAGAGTGACTGATGTTCTCATAACCACACTTTCCAGTCTGCCTGACCACCAGAGGGGCATTAGGTCCGCGAAAAAGTCTGCCTCAAGTTCTAGGAAAAGCCAAAGGGAAATCCTACTCCTCTCAGATTCCACACTTGGAGAGGTGACAAACCTATTCCAGCTTCAATCCTCAAGAAATGTACCAGTTAAAACTTCACATGACTCATTAGTGCACACAAAATAATATTGAAGTCAAGTCAAGTCAAGTCACATTTATTTATATAGCGCTTTTCACAATACAGATTGTATCAAAGCAGCTTCACAGTGATACTGTAACATGAAAGTAGTACAACACAGATCAATAATATTGCTAAACACTAAATAACCCCAACTGAGCAAGCCAAAAGCAAGCCAAAAGCAAGGCGACAGGTATGAAAAGGTATGAAATGTACTCATCAGTCTGTCTACTGAGTACATAGTATTCAACCTCGCAACAGCTCCCCCAAAAAACAAAAATGGCCATCATTTGCTCACCCTTTAGTCATTCCAAACTGGTATGTTGTTATTTTCGACAAACAAATGAGAAAAACACCAAAAGGCACCACAGAAGTAGTGCATTTGACTAAAGTTCAAAACTTTGGGGTTAGTAAGATAAAAATAATAATAATAATTAAGGCTTTTATTCTACAAGGAAGCATGAAATTGATCAAAAGTGACAGTAAATATATTTTATGATGTTAAAAAAATATTTAAAATAAAAGTCATTCTTTTGAACTGTCTATTCATCAAAGAATAACACTGATAAATGGTTCTTAAAAAGAAAATCAGCATATTAGAATGATTTCTGAAAGATCATGTGACACTGAAGACTATAGAAATGATGTTGAAAATTCAGCTTTGCATCACAGGAACAAATTACATTTTAAAATATATTTAAACAGAAACCAGTTATTTTACATTGTAATAATATTTCAAAATATTAACATTTTATTGGATTTTTGTTCAAGTAAATTTTTTTATTTTTTTGTATTTTTTTTCCCTAGTTTTCTAAGGCCATATGATAGCTTTATTTGACAAACAGACTGAAATTGTATTATTTCTAAAATGTTTGCTTTCCACTGGACCCTTTAAATTAAATAATACAATTAAGGTAGTGACAGATGGGAAGATACAAATTTAAGGCTTTGTTCATCACACAAAGCTGCTGCATGATAATAATGTCGTAAGGGTTGAAACTCAAAGTAATGTGTGATTTCAGTCGGCCCAGAAAGGGTTCTTTACATTTGAGAGAGGATACTAATGGTACCATCACTGTCATGCAGTGTGCCAAGTGTTATATAATAGTTTCATGATTATCCTTGTCTATTGAAAACAGAAAAAAACATGATTGTGCTTTAGAATAATGGAGCATTACAAAGAATACTATGCGTATTCAGAGTTTTTTTAAAGCAGGAATTAAAAACAGACTGACTGACCAGCCTATGTAACTAAAAACAAAACAAGACACACCTGTATCTCTGTTTTCATGCATCACTACTGCAGCAAATACAAAACTATGATATTACAGTGTGATGTGGGCATCTTAGCAAGGCATAAACTGCTAAAACTTACCTCAAGGTCATTAAGTGAATGAGCCAGACTGAGTCGTTTAGCTGGACCTGTTGGTTTTCGAACAGAGGAGCGTCCCCTTGTGAGTGCCCAAAATAAAGATCCCTGAGAGGACAAACATTAACCAGAGTTAATTACAATTCAGAGTTTCATAAAAGTGAAATGCAAATGTGAATAGGCTGGATCAAAAAATATTGATTTCTTGATTTTAATCGATTATCATTGAGGAATTGCTCAATCACTGTTTCAGTAGATCCTCAGAAATATTGCACATTGCACCTTTAAAACGTTATTATGTAAATTATTAAATCAAATGTTTAACTTAATTTATATATGAATACTCTTGTGTTTCATCTAAAAATTTCCAACTAAAATGAACTCAGAAGGATTAAACATGTCAGAGAGAGACAGATGACCCAGCAATAAATCATCTCAGTGAAAGGAAGGACATCATTTTCCTCTGTTCCTTTACGTGGCTGACAAACTGTTGCTAGGTGACTCCCGACATTGTTAATAAAGCTAAAGCTGATCCATCCGGATTAATCATATTGAACTGCACTAATCAACCCAATAGCTCCATCTGCTGTGCCTGTTACTTGCAGCACCATCTGTTCCTTGAGCCATTGTATTAAGCCCTCTAACTTAGCATGGTGTCAATAAACCCACCACTGATGGGCAGACAGCAAAGATTGTCTAGTTCGATTCTCCTAACAGAGCTATGATCTACTTGAGAGAAGAAAAAATAATAGAAAAGTAAAAAACAATAGTGGGCAATCAGTAGAAAGGTTATTACAATTGTTGTAATTGTAAAGTTATTTTAGTGCATCACAAGGATCACTATTACAATACTTAAAGGGATAGTTCACCCACATTACCTCATGTTGTTCCAAACACTAGATATTCAACCATCTTCAGAACACAAATGAAAATCCTTTTGATGAAATCTGAGAGCTGACTAAAACAGTTTGTAAAAACAATCCATATCTGTGGTTTAGTCCAAATTTTATGAAGAGACACGATCGCTTTATATGGTATAGGCTCAGATTTCATTAAAAAGATCTTCATTTGTGTTCCGAAGGTTTGTAACAACATGAGGGTGAGTGATTAATAACAGATGTTTCATTTTTGTGTGAACTAATCCTTTAAGGTTAATGCTATTTTTAAGATTCATTCATACGTAGTCCTCAAACCGTATTCACTTTTTTGCATTCACAATTGTGGACTCAGGTGTGATCCTAATTTTTATTTATTATAAATGTTATATCACTGTCTTCGATAAAGTTTTGTCTATCCATTTATGGTGTTTTCTTTTATTTTGGGCGTATTTTTGAATTTATTTACTTCAAAACGTACCATATTTTCTATGTAAATTATGCTTATTTTCATGTTTTATTTTTTAACTACATTAAACTATCATTCCAATAAGTTCTTAGAGCTAAAACCTAAAGATGAAGTGACTTTGCTGTCACCTGGTGTCTTATTTTGGCTTATTTTAGAACGCTCTAAATTACAGTTTTTCCCATTCATTTCTATGTGTGCCCATTTTTGACCCAAATAAAAGATTAAAAAGGTTTTTTTTCACCCACTTAACATTGTAGAATTGAGTCAAAAAAAAATGTGTGTGTTCAAGAGGAAAACTTAGGAAAGAAGCCAAGTCTTGTACCGCTCAGATCAAGGGACGTATTTTTTTTTTTTAAATAAATCAAAACTATTTTGCCCACATTTGTCCAGAATACGTTTTTAGGGTTAAGGTTTATGCAAATTAAACGACCACCTATCAACGACCTACAACACTTTGGCAAATCGCTCTTACAGTGGGTGAAATAAGTATTTGACCCCTTGCTGATTTTGCAGGTTTGCCCACTTACAAATAATGCAACGATCTATAATTTTAATCATATGTACATTCTAACAGTGAAAGACAGAATCCCAAAGAAAATTCCAGAAAATCACATCATATGAATTTATTAAAATTGATAACCATCTGATGAGGAAAAACAAGTATTTGACCCCCTACCAAACAGCATATTAATATTTTGTAGAAAAGCCATTATTGGCCAGCACAGATGTCAAACGCTTTTTATAGTTGGTGACAAGGTTTGTGCACATTTCGGCAGGGATGTTGGCCCACTCCTCCCTGCAGACAGCCTCCAAATCTTTCAGGTTCCGAGGTTGTCGCCTGGCAACTCGAATTTTAAGCTCCCTCCAAAGATTTTCAATTGGATTCAGGTCTGGAGACTGGCTAGGCCACTCCAGAACCTTGATGTGCTTCTTCTTCAGCCACTCTTTTGTTGCTTTGGCGGTGTGCTTAGGGTCGTTGTCGTGCTGAAACACCCATCCTCGACCCATCTTCAGCTCTCTCACTGAGGGAAGGAGATGTTGGTCCAGAATTCTACGATACATGGCCCCATCCATCCTCCCCTCAATACGATGGAGTTGTCCCGTCCCCTTGGCTGAAAAGCACCCCCAAAGCATGATGTTGCCACCACCATGCTTGACGGTAGGGATGGTGTTCTTTGGGTTGTACTCGGTGTTCTTTGCCCTCCAAACACGACGAGTTGAGTTGAGGCCAAAAAGTTCTATTTTGGTCTCATCTGACCACATCACCTTCTTCCAGGCCTCTTCTGAGTCTTCCAGGTGGTGAATGGCGAACTTCATGCGGGCCTGTACATGTTTCTTCTTGAGCAGGGGGACCTTGCGTGCGCTGCAGGATTTCAATCCATGACGGCGTAGTGTGTTACCAACCGTTTCTTTTGTAACTGTGGTCCCAGCTGCCTTCAGTTGATTCATTAGTTCCCCCCTTGTGGTTTTGGGATGATTCCTCACTGTTCGCATGATCAGGGACACCCCACGAGGCGAGATCTTGTGTGGAGGCCCAGACCGAGGGAGGTTGGCGGTGGTGTGGTGCTTCTTCCATTTCCTTATAACTGCACCGACAGTTGATCTTTTCTCTCCAAGTTGCTTTCCAATTCTCTTGTAGCCCATCCCAGCCTTGTGCAGATCGACAATCTTGTCCCTGATGTCCGTAGAAAGCTCTTTGGTCTTGCCCATGGTAGTGAAGTTGGATGCTGGTTGTTTGGGTGTTGACACGTGTCTTTTATACAGGTAACGAAGTGAGGCAGGTGTATTTGATGTAGATAATTGGTTGGGATTGGGGCTGTGTCTTAAAGAAAGACTAACTGGCTTGTAGGAGCCAGAATACTTGCTGTTTGGTAGGGGGTCAAATACTTGTTTTTCCTCATCAGATGGTTATCAATTTTTATAAATTTATATGATGTGATTTTCTGGAATTTTCTTTGGGATTCTGTCTTTCACTGTTAGAATGTACATATGATTAAAATTGTAGATTGTTGCATTCTTTTTAAGTGGGCAAATCTGCAAAATCAGCAAGGGGTCAAATACTTATTTCCCCCACTGTAAGTTTTTATATACAGTGTAATAATAAAACACATTCAAAGATGAAGTCATCAGATATTTTCTTTCTGACCTTGTTTTCCCCGTCCTTATGCTTGGCTGCGCTACTGAAGAACCTGGTCGTCAGCTCAAGCTCCGGGGTGAAGTTCATTCTCTGAAGATGTTTGAGATCTTCTAGCGGTTTGTATCTGAGAGTTGGAATTTGTTCCATAGCAGGCGGCAGGAAGCTACCTTTACTTTTGGGCTCATCGTTGGCCCTATCCAACAAGCATTCCATGCTGTTAGGACGAGACTTCTGCCAGCGAGCTTTTAAGCCAATGGACGGTCTGCGTTGACTGGTTCTCTGTTTAGGTGGCAAGTTGGCTTGCATATTAAGAGGAAGAGGAGTAAAAGCTGAACCATCCACCTTGGCCGTGACACTTGATTGAGTCGCAGGTTGAGCAGCTCCTGTTAGCGGTTCAGACAAAAGGCACCTGCATTCTGGTTTGAGGAGTGCGCTGTTCCTGTGTTGGGAATAATATGGTGGTGGATTGGGAATGTTTGGAGATGTGAAGCTCCACTGGCCAGTCAGACTGTCTCTATCCTCTGGAGAAGCAATTCCGATCCCACTGTCGCTGCCGCTGTTCCGTGGATTTTGTTCGTCTGGATTTTCGCTCTCGAGTTTCACTCTCAGTTTTTCAATATAGTCTCCAATGTCAGTATAGAGAACGGACACGAAGTGTGAAATCGAGTGTGGAGTTTGAGGAAACTCCAAACATCCTTGAGTGTCTGGATCAGGAGTGCAGGGCATACCAAAGTGTCTCATGATACTTTGGTGCTCCTGGTGGTTGTAAAGCTCTGGATCAATGAAAAAGACATGGCATAATGCCTTCAGGGTGCTCGTCTGTGTCCCAACGTCAATATTTTTGGTCGAATCAACCGAAACAAGGCCAAAGAACCTGCTGTCTTCCATGCAAATGATGCAGAGTGCCAGGTTTTCCGCTGGGTAAGATGCCAGAACGATGTCTCGGTCATCACAAAGCTGAATGCAGCTGCATTTGACCCTCATCATGACCAATGAATGGGTCTTCTGCTCAATACCAATCTGACTGATGCATTCACGAATGGCTTGCAACGCCTCCTCCTCAGATTGTGACGTTTCTAGCTCCAGTTCCATGGAGTTGATGTATCCCACAATCATTGAAACGTTTAGGATGCTGGAATCCGATACAAAGTCATTCTGACTCTGAAGGTCTGAAAACACAGAATCCTCGCTCACGACTCGAGATGCGTCATCCTGTGAGAGACTATCAATGTGGCTTTTGGATCTATGCTGCTGCAACCAATAAGACATATCTGGTTCAGACAAAGGTCTTTGTTTTTTCTGCTTGTCTTGATGGGCGGTGCCCTGATCGGAAATCTCAAAGACGGTGTCAAAACTTCCAACTGACTGAAGCATTGGCTCCCTCGTGTCCATGCTGTTGAGATTAGCAGGGAAGGGGCCCTTTTTTCCAGGATTGAGCCATGGTAGTTTACTCTTACTCTGACAACCCAGCTCCTCGTCACTGGAGCAGGAGGCCATGGGCGGCCTGTCAACAGATGTGACCAGCAAACACAGTGACCGTGATGACGTACCGATTAGCTTCACCACAACCTCATGTGATGCCTCAGACACATCTGTATCATTCACACGCAAGATGCGGTCCCCAGGTCGCAGTCCGACACTGTACGCCGGACTTCCTTTTATTATTCCTCGCAGAACACATGGTGCTTGGCCGGCAATTGTAAATCCGTAGCCAGCTCTGCCACGCTCCATCTCCACCCTGCGAACCGCCGGGCTGGTGGGACGGTCCAAAAGTCTCATTGTCGACTCAGCTGGCTTCAGAACTCTCATTTTGGTCATGAAATTCACAATATTAGCACTTTGTACAGGTATATCAGTTTCGTTCAGATCCAATTCCAACCATGAAAAATCATCTTGGAGCACTGCTAAGGGTCAGACCTGAGGGGAGTAATGTGACTGAGGTTAGCACAGACGAGACTTGTCAATGAAACACAATATTACACAATATACACAATATAGTTATAAGAAACACAATATATATGTACAGTACAACAATATATGTACAACAAGAACAGCAGACTTAAAAGAGTGGCCTAAAGGGAGACTATTTTTAACACATCTGTTTCCTTGTATTTTTATTATTTGGAGGGTAAACTGTAAAGAGTTAATGAAAGGTGAAAAATCTTTGATATTCCTGTCATACCATATAAAATTATATTACAGATTATATAATATATAATCTGTAATATAATTTTATATGATCTGTAATATAATTTTATATGGTATGACAGGAATATCAAAGATTTTTCACCTTTCATTAGCTCTTTACATACATATATATATATGTGTGTGTGTGTGTGTGTGTGTGTCTTGCTATTCAATTATTTTGAACAATTATCTACTCGTATTGAGACTGCATGTGTGTGTTTTTTATTTAGACTCATTTACAAATATTTTTTTAATGTATGGTATAATATTTTATTACATAAAACATAGTTTATAAATAGGGCCTATCCATTGTTTTTCTTTTTTATATCTGTAATAACGCAAGACTTCAGTAAACCAGTAAACATTAAGTTGCTTTAATCGTACTTTTTTCATATATTTGCCGAAATGAGAATGAAAAACGTGAATGACACTTTTATAAAAGAACAGACAGATAAGTTAACGTATAAGGTTAAGCATACTCAGTCGATACAGCTCTCTGGTGTAACGTAACTTCATTGCCAAACACTTTTCATTCACGGTAAGAGTAAACAAACTTGGGTTTCAAGCGCACCTCTTTCACCTAACGTTTAAGTAACATATCTGTTAAAAACAAATGTTTGCACCGGGCTTACCTGTTTTTAATACCAATGTTTTTCTTCGTTTATTTCGGAACTCCGTTCGCGCGACTGACTTAAACCACTGCCATTCACTATTGTTGGGAATACAAAGCGTCATTCTCTTGTCGCTATGGCACCGTAACGTTTGCAAAATGATATCAGCTTTCTCATTGGTCAACAGACACGTCAATCATGTCTGATATTCAAACATTTGAGGCGATCTCATTGGCAGTTGGAAAACCCATGCACGCACGCAGTCAGTTTTTGCGGTTACTGTAGTAGTGTTTGCGGATTACTTGTAGTATATTATATACTGGTGCGCTGCTCGTCAGTAAATTCATTTAATACGATTAATTTGATGATAGGAATTAACGTACATATATTCAATAGCATACATTGACATAAGCGTTATTTCATGTAAACTATGGCAAGATTACAAACGGCGAGGTCAAAGTTGCATTCAGGCGGTGAAATCTTCCTGATATACGGTTATTTGATCAGTTGAAGTGGATTTTTTAAATATTAGTTTCTTCTATTCGTGGTACCACACCCAAGCCACTGAGCACTAACGCCTTTCCTCTTATCAACAGGGATCTTTTATGAACGCCTGACAGGTCAATTCATCACAGACGAAGAAGGGAGGTGTTGTTGAAATGTATATTTGTTCTCCGTTTGCATAACGTAATGTTAAATGCTCTATTTGGAGCACAGCAGAAAGGATTATCTATCTTGTCTTCACATTAAGAAGATGAATTCAAGAGCATGTGGTGGTGCATTAACCATTATAATGTTTGGGTGCCAGTCAGGTTCAATCTATCTGACCACTTTTAGGAGTGTAGCGCTATAAGGTAAAGCGACAAAACAAGGACATCCAAGATGATTTAAAAAGTAGGTTTAAAAAAAATCTAGCCTAGTTTAAAATGCATGTGACAGGTTCTTAAAAAGTAACATACATAATGCAGGTGTATGGTATGCTACTCTAAACTCAGACTTTGATTTGGCAGATAATATATGTGTTTGTCTGTGTGAATGTTTATTCCAACATAAATCAACATTTATTAATTTTTCACAATCTTTGAATGGTTGGACCACCTAGACATGTATTTAAGTCATTTTATGTGAATTGCATTTTTATTTTATTTTTGTAGGCTATATTTGAACAGATCTAAACCAAAGATGAGCGTCATATTTTTGACACATATGCATATAAACTGCTACCAAAACAAATGAACTCTGTACATTTTGCTAAATTGTGCTAAGCTGTAAAAGTGTAACATCAATCTTTAATAGAACAAACGAAGCCTCCATTTTGAATCCTTGTCACCGTAATCCTGTTTCTATTATCACCAACCATTTGGTGTCACATGTCTACCATATTTGACATGGAGTTTACTTAAACACTGTGTCTTCTTATAGTATGCCTTAAAGGGATAGTTCACCCTAAAATGAAAATTAAGTCATCATTTACTCACCCTGGTGTTGTTTTAATGCTGCATTCTACTTTTGTGGTCTATAAAAGAAAGAAGGGCATATGGCATTAGAACAGGGTGACTCATTTATGACTTCATTTTCATTTGAGGGTGAACTATCCCTTTAAAAGAAGTGAACTTCACAATGACATTACATTGTGTTTCATTTCTGGCTGATAGTAGTAGCCTCCGGAATCTAAGACTCTCAGCAACAAACACAGCAATTTAGAAATGAAATGAACCAGATTTAAGAAACAACACATTTTATCACATACAGTCCTCGAACTGGGCCAGTACGCACTGGTAGCCGTTACCAAAAATTCTATGTTTTAATCTTTAGCTTATCCTCACTTACCGATACTTAGAGTCAACGCCTCTGTATCTGGGTGATTTTTGTAGAAATTTCAAATGTGATAAGTATTTGCATATGCCATCCCAGCATAGCCAATAGACTGCCACCTATAGGGCGCTGAAGGGCACTGTCCACGCATGCAGCTTTCAGAGCTTTTCAGCTTACTTCTCTTTTTTTTTTTTTTTGTAGTTGATTTGAAGCAGTTACTACGTTTGGTTGTTTGATTTCACCTAGAGCACCAAATAAACCAGAACCACTACTGCTAGCCGGTGCACAAGAGAGCACCAGCATACCTGTACCTGCACAACATAACAATCAACTTTAAACTTTTGAGGCATGAAGAAATACATTTTGAGTCAGATAGTTTGAATAAGGTGTGGATAAACAGTAATTTCTTCACAAATCTGCTTGGGTAGCTTAGGTTACATCTATGGAAGCTTGTTTCCGCCACAGAATGAAAAATAAAAAAGGTAATTGCGACTTTTTATCTTACAATTCTGACTTTATTTCTCAGAATTGCGAGATATAAAGTCGCAATTGCAAGATATAGTCAGAATTGCGAGATATAAAGTCAGAATTGCGTGATATAAAGTCGCAATTGCGTGTTATAAAGTCAGAATTGCAAGATATAAAGTCACAATTGCGTGTTGTAAAGTCAGAATTGTGAGATATAAAATATTCTAAGGGGGAAAAAGTTATTCTTTGCAATTGCAAGTTTATATCTCGCAATTCTGAGAAAAGAAGTCAGAATTTCGACATATAAACTCGCAATTTTGTGTCATTAAGGCAGAATTGCGAGATGCGACTTTATATCACGCAATTCTGACTTTATATCTCACAATTCTGACTTTACAACACACAACTGTGACTTATTTCTACCAATTCCAACTTCATATCTCGCAATTGTGAGACAAAAAGTCGCAATTATTGCTATTTATTTTTTTTATTCATTGGCGGAAACAAGCTTCCATATACATCTCATTTTTGAATAACATATTCATTGTAGAAGACTTAAAAGCACTTAAACAGGTCTAAAATGTACCGCTAACTAGTTGGTTATAGTTTTTATATTTAGTATAGCAACGCCTCCTCTGCAAAGGCAAAAAAAAAAGGTCCTTATTCCGTATCTGAGGTCGTGTCACTCAGGTGTGTGTGTTCCTAAACTCTTTGGGACTGGTGGGATGGGCCAGGAAGGGGCAGGCTGAGCAGGAATCATCTTCTCCAAGAGGTTCATCATTCTCTCCTGAAGCTGGAGGCTCTGCACCTGCAGGAAGTTTTGCTGATGCATGACGCGGCGGACTTCGTGACATGCCTCCTCAACGGCATGGCTTATCCTGCGTTGTTCCTGCAGCATTGCATCCATGACACGCAGCTTCTTTCGCCGCAGTGACACACTTGACAGCCTCCGCCTCTTACGTGGTTGTGACCTGAAGATGGACAGACATGCAGTTATAGTTCCATGATTATGATTCGGAAATGAATCTGTGATCTGATCAAACATGTTACCTTGTTTCAAAAGAACTTCCAGAGTTGTCTGTTAGGACTTCATCCTCGTCGTTGATGTCTCTCTCCTCTGAGGAACCAGTGTACTCTGGTAGAAACCCACTTGGGGGAGCTGACGGGGGCACAGAAGACTCGATTTGGGAGGTGGAGGGGCCAGACGTCGAGAGGCTTGGTGGGCTCATATGGGCATGCTCTGGTACCTTTGACAAGATCCTCTCAATGGATTTGTAGTATGGCCAATCAGGTATAGCATTCCCACCATTTGCTGTGTACTTCAGCTTCCTGTTAGAAAAGAATGTTAAACCATTGTTTTGCAAAGTACTTAAAATCGAACAAAAGTTGCGATAGTCTTTTCTTTCCTATTGTGACATAGATATCTGAGTGAAACGGCTTCTTAAACAGCAAAAAAATGTATGACGGAACTTTACACATTAAAGAGTCACAAAACGCTATTTATTGTTTAAATTTCTTTCTTTTTAAAAGACCAAACTTTAAAGGTGCGACTTTGTTTAATATCAAAAGTATCCGAAAAGTAACCTGGTCTGTCCTGTCTGTCAGTGTGTTGTCAGTCCGCGATGTATTTTTCACTGCATGCGAACATGGTGTGTGTGTGTGTGTGTGTGTGTGTGAGAGAGAGAGAGAGAGAGAGAGAGAGAGAGAAAGAGAGAGAGAGAGAGAGAGAGAGCAGCGTAGCTAGACTTTAATATATTACTGGCGAGCAACTGTTCGGAGACCTTTATCGACAGAAAACTAATAATTGTTATAGCTCAAAACAGTTAGTCTTATTGTTTAAATCTCTTGTTTTCTTAATTTACTGCAAGTAACGTGTTTGTACCAGACAACACTATTTTATCACGTGGCTAACATTTGTAGTAACAGTAATACAGCGTTTGTTTGTTTTTTTATTTTTATTTTTTATTATTATGCAGTAAACAACATATACAGAATTATAGAACAAACAATAAAGCCAGGGGAATAAAGAAAAGAGAAAAAAATAATAATAAATTAAAGAGAACAAATAAATAATAATAATAAAATAAATAAGTAAAGTTTACACTCAAAAAACATGCAAGACCTTTACATTACTCAATTATTTTGAAGAAAGAACGTAAACAGACAGTTTTAATAGCCTTTCTGTTAGCACTACTCCAAATAGTACAAAGGTAACTTTCCAATTCTTTAGAAAACACTATAAAACAAGGTATTCTGTTCGTAAATTTACACTTGTGGATGTGAAACTTAACTAAAAGAATAAACAAATTAATAACAAAAGCTTCGTTGTTCATCTTCTTCTGAATAAAAAATCCAAAAATGACATTTTCAAAAAGCAAAATAAAATTAGAGAGCACCTTTTCTTTGATAAACACAGAAACGTCATACCACAATTTTTTTTTTACAAAACTACAGTGCCAAAAGACGTGGGATACAGTTTCCAATTGTAAAGAACAAAAAGAGCAGGTAACATCTATATCCTTCTTAAATTTACTAAGAAAATGTTTACAACAGTAATACAGCGTTCTCCACAGTCCACACTCATTCACAGCGTCATCAAGCTACGACTTTGTTAATATGAATAAGCGTTTTTTTTCTCACTTTTTTATTTAATTTTAAGAATTACCATTTCAGTCAGGGCAGGGTACAATGAATAAACAAAATATACAGATATGAAAAGACAAACAAAGCAGTGACAAACTTAAGTTAAACAAAAATGTGAAAAATGTTTATATACCGACGTCACATTCTGGGCGGTAACCATTATGGAGGCACTCGGGTGTAAACAACAGCATGGATTGCACTATTGTATTTATGTACTACTACTACTGAACACATTGTTACAGTAAAAAACACAGAAAAACCCGTGGTAGGTGCGAAATCAAATAGAAAAGGACTTACCAAGCAGGAGAGAGCGCGATATTTTGACAAACTAAAGTTAATAAGTGGTAAAGGTCCGAACGAGCTAGCTTCTCTAGCCCTTAACGTTACTGCAATTCTTCCTTGAGTGTGGACATCATTTTAGATCAAATTCCAATCAGATTTGGAGAGACAGTGTGAATGTAGCCATAGTAAAAACGTTAACATTTTAGCCATAGTAAAAGCTTCATTTGCTACACATGTGACTAATGAGCTGGTGCTGTGCCTCTCTCGACCACAAACGCCTTTCATCATTTTTTGCACTCTTGTCTTTAACTTTTGGTAGTCTATAGAACTCAAAAGGTATTTCCCGATGCGACCGATTAGTAAAGACCAAAACTCGACCATTTTTCAGCAGAAATAATCAGCCAAATTTGCGAGTCCGTTCAGTTCAATGGCATTGTTTATGTTCTGTGCCTCCAAAATGGCCAACTTCCGGATTGATGACGCGTCGTATCTTAAAGGGATACTCCACTTTTTTGGAAATAGGCTCATTTTACCACTCCCCCAGAGTTAAACACTTGGGTTTTCGAATCTATTTAGCCGATTTTTTTGATATTTAGAAGAATATCAGTAACCAGACAGTTTCTGGTCTCATTGACTTCCATAGTATATTTTTTTCCTACTATGGAAGTCAATGAGACCAGAAACTGTCTGGTTACTGATATTCTTCTAAATATAAAAAATAAATAAATAAATAAATCTGAATGGATTTGAAAACGGTAAAACTCAACTGTTTAACTCAGGGGGAGTGGTAAAATGAGCCTATTTCCAAAAAAGTGGAGTATCCCTTTAAGAGAAAGAATCAGAAACGGTAAGTCAGTTATTACCTATTACTACACTATTCTGGACTAAACATGGATGTTTGGATAAAGATATAAGCCATGATAGTGACTTGGGAATTTGTGAGGCTATTGGTTACATTTAAAAGCTATATTATGCAGTTGTAAACACCGATTGTTTAGTGTACTACGATAGTTGAATTCTGTATAAATTTTTTTTTTTTTTTTTTTTTTTTGAATTCTGTATAAAATGGCCAGTGTAATAGTAACTATTCCTAACTTTTAATAAACGGAATAAAATATAAATGAACTACGTCATATTTTACATCTCTCTAATCGAATTGAGCATGCAACAAACTACACAGAGAAAATAAAATATGTACCTGTCACGCTTTTGGATATGCTATTATAATTGCGAAAATATTGTAGCCTATATTTGGCCAAATATCTGGCAATGCACAACTGCACAAAAAATAATGTATCCTTTGTAATTTTCGTCATCACCACAGTCCTGTTTTGTTTGTTTGTAGCTTGATTCTTTGGTCCACGCACACGCAGCAGAGACGAGTGATCAACGCTTGGTAGTGCGCTGCGCATGCGTCGAACGCGTGCAACCATCCTCGCAGCCAGTGGTGTCCGCTTTGAAAGACTTGCGAAGACTGAGTTTAAGTGTAGTCTCGCGTAGCCAGACCTTCAGACTGACGGTTCCGTGGGCGTTCCGTGTTCAACGTTCCGTGGGCGTGACGTCTGAGGCTGAGACTAGTTTAAGTGTTACTTAAACTAAGTTTATCTGAACATTTATCTTATAGTCAATTTATTTAAAAATGTCTACAGCTTACTGAGTTGTAAGAGTAGACACTTGTAGTGATAACCAGATTATTGAAAATTATTTTTTAAAAGTCTTTTAAAGCCTTTCATAGATAGATAGATAGAGAGATAGAGTGTATTTACTTGCCTGTATTGGAAAGTCATGTTGGTAATCTTCATCTTAATCTCCTCCCTGTGTCGCTGTTCGCCAGTTAAGTCATAAAGTTGCTTAGCCATTGTCTCGTAGATCTTAGCATTGCGCTTAGCCTTCTTTAGCTCTGCCACATACTCTTCCCAAATGTACACAAGAGCTTTCATCTCGGAATCCGTCCAGTTACGAGCTCTCCTGTGCTTCTCGCTTGAGCCCGGCACAGTGTAACTAAAGCAGAGGTCCTCAGAGGCCATTTTATGAACAGATTAAATATCTTTGCACTGAGAGAAAACCAAGCTTAAATCCTAAACCTGAACAGTCTGTTTTCCAGGCCTTACTTTGCTTTCTCAAGCATGTGCTTGTGTGTGCTAGAGACAGGCCTTTGCTGCCCTTCCCCCCATGCTTAGTTAAGAGGCCTCAAAATGGCACCTCGAGGGCTGGAGCAATCGCTTTAAAAGCTTTTAAAGAGGGAAGTTCGTCAGCATGATGTCAAGTTACCCTGGCAACAGTCTGCTAAGGCCCTCCTCTTCTAGCCAAACCCTTCCCCTTCTCCCCTACTCTTTTGTCTCTGTCACTCTGCAGCAAAAAGCTTTTAGCTGAAAGCCAACAAAAGTGGGTCGGGCAGGCTGAAAATCTGCATGTGAAATACGACTCCTCTGGGGACTGGAAAACGGCAGAGTGTGCTGTTGCCAAGGCAACAGCTCTATCCCCAGACCACTTAGTCTGAGCGTTTATGAGCTTAAAAGCTTTTAATAGAGAAGAAGCTCGACTAATGTTGCAGAGAAAGTGCATTTGCACCTAATATAATGCCTTTAAAACTACAGGATAACTGATGTATTGAAACAAAAATGATGTTGTTTACGTGTCACACAGACTGATTTGGCTTTAAACTCAGTCGCAGGGCTCTAAAAAGGTTTTGGAAACAACATGCACATAAATATTGCATGCTTGTTACTGCTTTAAACTAGTTTAGGTTAAAGTAATTACTCCTCTGGCCCTGTGCCCTTTTTACCACAGTCCATTTGCCCCAAACACTTCCCCCTCTCCGACCTCTACAGTGTTTCAGATTATGTCCTCTATCACGGACAACAGGGGGTCTCGGATAGGACATTGGGGGTAGTGCTATTGGGGGAGGGTGTATCTTGTGCATTCTTTGACAGATTACCAGCTGAGATGACACACGTGCAGGTGCTTCTTTATGGCTAACTCAGTGTTAACCACATTATGAGCTTCACCCATCTGTCTAGAGACGCATCACCTTCACATTCAACTTCACTCTGTTTTGAGATATTCCAGTCCGAGATGAGCACAGATCTCATTCAGTGTTCTTCTGAGCATAAGAAAATATGCAAGAAATGTTATACTGTTCTCTGTGCAAGTAACTATTAAGTGGGCTGGACGATAGTTGATATAATGTTGATTTATTTAAACATTTGTATAGATAGATAGATAGATAGCTACGGTAGATAGATAGATAGATAGATAGATAGATAGATAGATAGATAGATAGATAGATAGATAGATAGATAGATAGATAGATAGATAGATAGATAGATAGATAAACGATAAATATATAGACAGATAGATAGCTATGGTAGCTAGCTAACTAGCTAGACAGACAGACAGATAGAAAAACAGATAAATAGACAGACAGCTGATAGATAGAGACAGATATATAGACAGACAGATAGATAAATAGAACAACAGATATAAAGATAGATAGATAGATAGATAGATAGATAGATAGATAGATAGATAGATAGATAGATAGATAGATAGATAGATAGATAGATAGATAGATAGATAGATAGATAGATAGATAGATAGACAGACGATAGATATATAGACAGACAGACAGATAGATAAATAGAACAACAGACAGATAGATAGATAGATAGATAGATAGATAGATAGATAGATAGATAGATAGATAGATAGATAGATAGATAGACAATAAATATATAGACAGATAGATAGCTATGGTAGCTAGCTAGCCAACTAGCTAGACAGACAGATAGAAAAACAGATAAATAGACAGACAGCTGATAGATAGAGACAGATATATAGACAGACAGATAGATAAATAGAACAACAGATATAAAGATGGATAGATAGATAGACAGATAGATAGACAGACGATAGATATATAGACAGACAGACAGATGATATATAGAGACAGATACATGGACAGACAGATAGATAAATAGAACAACAGATAGATAGATAGAACAACAGATAGATAGATAGATAGATCGATAGATAGATAGATAGATAGATAGATAGATAGATAGATAGATAGATAGATAGATAGATAGATAGATAGATAGATAGATAGATAGATAGATAGATAGATAGATCTGATCCAGGGTAATGTAATGTAGAACATTAAGAGCATTAATTATCAGACAGGATCTTCTGCCTGTAGAGGAAATGACCTGGTCTTAAGAGGGACCAGATGGTCAGTTAATTTGTGTGATGTTCAAATTTTAATTCAGAGAGAGAGAGCAGCCCTTTTGCCATATTAATAGTTTCTGTCTAGTGCATATTTTGGGCCTTTTTGAGAATACTGGTGTAAAATGGCTGTCCACCAACAGTTTTGTCTAGTAGTAATATAGTTTTTTTTGACATTTCGAGAACTATGCAAAATAATTGTTTATATTGTCCATATTAAATTAATATAATTAAGATATTTTAGATATATTGGTACTGGATCGGTCATAAGCCACAAGGTAATTGCACCAGGAGTGTGTACCATGCCTGTTATTTTGATTTATAAAACTTTTAGTTAAACATCGCCCCCTGCTGAGTATGTTATTTAGTGCCTGACTGACATTAGTAAACTACGTTAAAGGCCCACATTTCGGTTGAGATAACAAAACAAGAACTGCAGCCAGACTGAAAGGAAAATAAATCCAAACCAGCATTTGCTTTTCTTGAGTACCTTTAATATTTATTCAGTATTCCAGCAGCTATTTAATATGCAAGAGTTGTTTTGTACATTTTATATTATACAGCAACATTAGTTCTCCTAGCTCCATTCTCTGTCTTCACAGTTTTCTGTCCTGGCAGCGATGCCATTTTCACTGTCTCCATAGCAACTATCATGAGGAACTTGGCTGGACAATAAATCAAATCATACAAGTGCAATAAAAGAAATTAAAAACTTCACAGTGGAAAAAAACTATTAGCTTATAAGAAAAAAGTTAAAGTATATTATATAAAAAAAAAAAAAATGATACAAGAAAAATAATTACTCATTTACTTCCACAACATGCTTTTGGATGCAGGGGGAAAAATAATTGTGTACATAAAACACATACATACAGCACATCAACTATAAATGTAAGCTTACACATTTGCATGTACATACATGCAGACGTTTCGTCAACAGCTTTGTAAACAGGTCCACCATAGACCTACAGAGTACCGACCAGAAAGGCAACCGGAGACAGTTTGTCCACAGGATTGAACTTCAACAGAATTAACATGGTAGGTTAGTTGCTCTTAGTAGCCATTTAAAAGGCTAACACCTTCAGCTTTGGAGAATCTAAATCTTATTGGTTCCTAAACCGATGATGTCACAATAAAACACCATAATTGAGCTTGGCTCAGTTTCACACAGTCCCTGTTTGGAACTCTCCGACAGTAACTTCAATCACAAAGAAACAAGTTAATATTTTCACTAAATTTGTGCGTCGTCCATCCATTGGCCGCCAGTTTCAACGTTTCTTTAATACTGATTTAACGATGCAGTTTCAGTTGAATGTCTCTCTCTCTCTCTGTCCCTGGAAAGAGATTGGTTCCCATCCCAAAACGAATGACAAAACAGGTTTCTCGTTTCGACAATATAAAATAATGTAAGAGATACAATAAAATAAGTACAAATATAAGTGGTTAATGTAAATACTGCAAACATCTCAAACTATGTAGTCAAATAAATACCATGGTAATTACTGGAATGTATATGCTAACAAGTGCCACTATGGGGCAGTAAACATTCACGTTCCGGCATCTAAAACTGCAACTGGAGCTTCAAAGTTGGCAACGAGCGGCGGCCTCGGTTGCACCAAGGATGTAATCGCCTCTGTGCCAAATGATACAACTACATGCACAGAAGTACCTTTGTTTTGCGTATCCTTCACAGAACTAATACATTATATGGTGGAGAAGACACCGGCATCTACGTCTGCAACCCACTAGCGACAAAATCGCACTGTACAAATCGAGTTTTTGTGGGGAGGACGTTAACGGGTCCTTCGAGTTTTCGAAAAGATAACGGCACAGTGCAATGTTGTTTGTTAACTACAGTTCTTGCAGCTGGCCGTCCCACTTCTGACAGGCTCGTACAGTTTCTTTAGCAGTAGAAGGGCTATTATTGTCACTAAAAAAAAAAAAAAAAACGTTGAGCGATGATGACTTATAAACCTTTCAGAGTTCTTAAACTTCGTTTTGTTTTTCGTTTTTTGATTTCGAAAGTGTCTCAGGCATTCTGAGAAACAAGAGCTGGGAATTGAATTCAGATTTGGCAACACTAACACAAAAAACATCCAGTCTTTGTCGTCCGACTTGAATGTTCAGTCCCTCAGACACTCTTCCTCAGTGATGCCTTGCGCCCTCAGCTCCTCCAGGACGTTGTCAAGGTGGCCGGAGTCTGGGTAACCGTGGCCGGTCAGGTTGGAGCCGAACTCGGTTTTGTGATGCACCTCGTTCCAAATGACCGTATCCGTCTCTCCTGTAGTGCTGGATGTGCCCACCGAAAAGATGAGCCGACGGTCCCAAGCAACCAGCAGCAGCTTCAGCACCTTCAAGAGCAGGGATTGATTAGAATAAAAGCTGAAAAACCTTACATTCAAGGTTGAATTGGAATATGTACTTTAAAGAGTACCTATTATGCCCTTCTACAAAGTCTCAATTTTGAATAGTAGAATAGGTTTATATGGGGCCTTATAAGCACCCTTCTATATGGTTGTATTTGAGGGGCTCTGTAGTGCACCCCTTTTCACCTACAGTAACCAATTTTCATACACTTATAGATCTCATCAGGCCAAATACCTTTCACACTCTAAGTCATAAGATTCACCCAACAGGAAGTCAGATATTATGGGTTGTTTGAAAAACACATGCTCTGGAATTTGATAAACTCCTAGGTAGGGGTGTAACGGTACATGTATTCGTATTGAACCGTTTCGGTTCGAAGCTTCCGGTTCGGTACGCATACAAACCGAACGGTTGTTTGGACTATTTTTCCTGCCGGCAAAATTCGTGCTGACGCGGCCAACACAACGTTGCGCAACATCAAATGGCAAGCGTAATGAAAGCAGAACGAAACTGCGCTACTCGTTATGTGCTTCACGGATCGTTTATCAATTCGGACCAGCAACATCTGTGCAGCGCGAGCCGATCTCCATCAAGCACTGTTACTACACAGCGCTAAGAGATCCGGTAAAGAAAACATTTGAATTCACCACTGAGGTAATAACATCGCTGCGAGATCTAGTGAGATGCATTCACATTTCTCCGTTATTAACCGTAGATCTCTATTAGATCAAACAGCGCTGTCATGGAAACCAGGAGAAACATTGTGCCGTGAATGAACTAGTAATACTTTACGTCCACCAGCAACATTCACCATGGATTTAATATAGTAACACTAACTGGAACCAGTCTGGCTGGAATGGTGAAATGCTTTCAAGTACTTCACACATCTTCCAGCACTTCAAAATTCAAACATTATCTAAATAAATATATATATAAATGTTATTTTTAATGTGATGACCAAAACATTATTTGTTCATCCTTCAAAGATGACCCCCATGTATAAACCTGAAAGTTTCAAGATCTAGGAAAACTCACACTTATTTAAAAATATTTTTTCTTTAAACAAATAGAAAATTTCTCTGGCATTTCTTTCTTTTTGCTGTATCGAAAACGTACCGAACCGTGACTTGAAAACCGAGGTACGTACCGAACCGTGATTTTTGTGTACCGTTACACTCCTACTCCTAGGTGATTCATCTGATCACCACCAAACTCAGTCAGCATGAAGTCAAGACATTGAGGAGGCTAAATTGCGAGCAAATTTTTATATATCACGAAAGGTTAGGCCGTGGCGGGGCAAGACATTTATGGCGAAAAAAGGGAAACCGGAAGTGTGAATCATTATTTGAATGATTATTTGAATCAAGCACTGAATTTAACTACTGCTCCAAAGGGCTTCATACAATTTATTAATAATTTTTTTTATAATTAATGCATTATGGGCAAGTTAAATATATGCAGATTTTGTGTTATCTGGTTGAAATAAAGAAAGAAAATCAAATGTAATACATAGTACAACCACTTGATAGAAGCATAGGCCTATTTTTAATGGAGTTGATAAAAGTCTTGTTGCTGAGAACAGTGATTTCAGACATAATTAATTATTTTTTATTACTTATTGCATTTTTGTGCGTGTGTGCTGTGCGCGTATATATATACAGTCAGTGACAGAAAGTAGTATGTATGTATATATATATATATATATACACACACACACACATACTACTTTCTGTCACTGACTGTTTAGATTTGGCTTTTTTGTAAACTAACTGGTAAACAGGCTCCAATGTATCCTTTGATCTCACTCTGCCTCTGTGTGTGTGTAAGTCTATTTTATACTTTTGATGGTTTACATTTTAACCATTTCATTGCTGTTTGATTCCCCCTGCATTACAGGATAAGAAATCCCTAAGGATTTAGGACAGGGATCGAAAACGCTTGTCCTGGAGTGCCACTGTCCTGCAGAGTTTAGCTCCAACCCTGCAAAAAAAACTCACCTGCCTTTAGCCTTAAGCCCTTTTCGGACGTTTCTCATGGTGACATAATGTATTTTCAAAATGTATGTGATTTTATTGCCATCTGAATTCAGAATATCAGTGTTTTGCTCCAACCACCTGCATAAAAATCCCAACTTTTTTTGGGACACCAAGGTCATGTGATAATTGAAATTGCCTTCCGAATCCACATCTCTGAATTGCCAAGAAGAGATCACTTTAAAATTCACAGTTTAAATCCTTTTTGACCATTGCAGAGCACCGTACGATAATTGTTGTGCTTCATTGTAATTTGCATGCATTTTACAGATGAACACTTTTATTACTGAAATGCTGGAAAGTATTTCAAAGAAAAAAGAACAATAAGGAGAAAGAGAAAAAAAAGCACCTAAACATTTGAAATCAGCCATTATTGTGGCAGCAATACATGCAATACAATTTTAAAAATATGTATTATCTACATTTATATACATTAAAAATATAAACCAAGCAGCTTTGTTTACCTCGTGTAAATAAGAGGTTGCATTAACTAATTTTTTGCTAATTAAAATGAGTCAGAAAACCATTTCAACTATATGCTTCTATAAGTATATAACTAAATAATAAATAGGACATTATTTTGGGACAGCAGACCATCATGCAACGAGTTCCCAGGTATGTAGGATCACAGAAATCGCTCTTCCACGTGAATAAATCACCATCCGAAAGCAAGAGGTGCCATGCACATTGATTTTTTACAGACGTCCACATTAGAGACAATTACCATTGGAGTAGGGCTTTAGTAATCCTGAAGACATTGATTAGCATGTTCAGGTGTTTGATTAGGGTTGGAGCTAAACTCTTCAGGACAACGGCACTCCAGGACCGACGTTGCTTATCCCAGATTAGTTTTAATGACAATATAAAGGCATATAAACAGTTTATTTGTAGTGCATTGATAACATTGTTTCACAAAATTTAATTATTAATAAGTTTAATAAAAATATATATTTTCTAAAACTTAAGATAAATACTTCTGGACTTCCTGGGCCATGAAACTTTGACTTGGCATGACTTGGTAACTTTACAGACCTTTCATGCTCAAACATCAACAATACACACACAAAAACAAGTTGAAAAAAAGCATAATAGGTCCACTTTAATTAATAGCAGTAGATGAATGAGATTGCGTTTGGGAATGTCTGGACACTCACCAGGCGGCCTTTCTCACTGTCAGGGAGGTAGCAGTGTCTTGGAAATCCACGAGCTGTGAAGGGTTTCCCAGGGTTGGGATGCTCTGGGCCCTAAAACAATTATAGACCGAGCCGTTTAGACCTACATTGTAGTTATATAACTTATGCATGCAGTTATATAACACTGCAGCAGTGCAATATACGATGTAGGTGGCACAAACGCCAATATGAATGGATGCTCTGGACACTGCAGGGGTTTTTAACGAGCCCACTTGTAAGTGAGTGACTCTTACCTGAATGCCAGGGGGTATGTTGTAGATAATCCGGATGGTTTTGCAGTCAGGGTGTCCAGGAAGGGAGTGAGGAATGACGTGGTATTCCATCTTGCCCGGTGGCTGGTTGCCGGTTTTAACACCGTAGATGGTTTTGCAGGTGGGACACTGAAGGCTGCCGTCTTTGTTGCCGTTGTTGTACATGGCCACCAGGCACTGCAGGTGGTACTGATGTCCACACTGAGACAGACGACCAACAGACTCTGCCCGAGATATGCCACCGACACCTGGCCCTTTATAGCCAGATGGACCACAGAGAGACTCCATACAGATAGTGCAGTCCTAAGAAATATACAAATAGATAGAGAACAAGAACACAATTAGTTTAATTCAGTTTAGTTAATCTAATGATATATATTATATCTTAATTATAATTAAAAATATCAGTCATGTTTGTCACCTCCTCAGGTGGGTTGCGGACTTTCTGGAGATATCTTCTAACAACTTCTTCTGAAGTTCTACCTGCTCAAATGAAAGAAAAGTAAGTTTAAACAAATGAGGATTTAGATAAATAATCTGTCACACATTTTATTATTATGTATTATATATTGTTCATACATGCATAGACTACTGGTCAAAAGTTTGTTATTATACGTACAGTAGTGTCACCAAAGCTGCATTTATTTGATCAAAAATACAATAAAACCAGAAATTTTGTGAAATATTATTACACTATTACTTAAAATGACAGTTTTATATTTTAATATATTTTGAAATGTAATGTATTCCTATTATGGCAAAAGCTGAATTTTCAGCATCATTACAGTCTTCACTGTCAAATCATCCTTCAGAAATCTCTGTTTTTTCTTTCTTTCTATATATATATATATATATATATATTAGGGCTGTGCAAATATTAATTGCGTTTAATCGCATCCAAAATAAAAGTCTGTGTTTACATAATATATTTGTGTTTGCTGTATATAATTATTTATAAATACACACACATGCATGTATATATTTAAGAAAATGTGTTATTCATATATAAAATATTTATATAATATAGATTATGTATTTATATATATATATATATACAGAATTTAAATGCAAATAATTCTTAAATTTATACATGCATGCATAGGTATTTATACAAAATAATTATATACAGCACACACACATATTATGTAAACACAGACTTTTATTATGGATGCGATTAATCGCAAATAATTTTTGCACAGCCCTAATATATATATATATATATATATATATTTGTGCTGTCAAATCAATTACTTGTGATTAATCTCATCTAACATAAAAGTTTGTAAATATGTGTGAATGTGTATAATCTATGTATATGAATGTATATATATATATATATATATATATATATACATATACATAAATTACATACACACACACACATATATTAGTGCTGTCAAACCAATTAATCATGATTAATCACCTCGAACAAAATGTTGTTTAAATTACATAAACACATATACATATATAAGCGCTGTCAAACCAATTAATCACCTCGAACAAAATTTTGTGTTTTATATATATATATATATATATATATATATATATATATCACTGGAATCCTAATGAGCCAGTGATATATACAGTATATATATATATATATATATATACACACACACACACACACACACACATATGTTTATGTTCGATGTAATTAATTGGTTTGACAGCACTAATATACTATATATATATATACTATAGTATAATATATATATATACACTAAAGTATATATATATATATATATATATTATAATGTGCATAACCTAACCTTTGCGGGCCTGCTTCTTTGAGGTTTTCCGGCAGCAGTGTCCGAGGCCTGGCACAGGTTTGATGTCGCTCTTGCTGACAGGTGGGGGGTGGAGCACAAGTTTGGGTGGGCGGGTCAAGCAGACTGGGAGTCCAGCGGCGCTCATTAGGATCCCAGTGATACCTAACCAAAGACAAGAGAGAATTACATCTGTTTGGCATTCATCTATTTTTAGGTTCATTGTCTTTTGTTACAAAATTATTCCAAATATGTTACTATATTTAATCATCACAGGCACTATTTATAACTTATTTGCATATTGTTTCTCACCTGCCAAAGCTGGATGGACAGGACTGGATCCATTCAAGTTCTTCACTGGGACGGTGGGGACTCTATAACAAAAGAAAATAAGACATGACACATGCTTCCACTACGCAAGCAACCACTCACCAATCAGAAACACACACACGCACCTCAACGGTCTTATCGATAATCATAATCTTGATCCGAACAGAAATAACCATGTAGTTGTCACAGCTACACCTCATAGCGTAACACCCCTATACTGACCCACATACATGCCGAGTCATGCTGGAGTGTGTAAACCAGGTCAAACCCACTGCTGCCACTTACTAAACTGGCAGTGGATCAGCAGACAACCGTGTGCCGCACATCACCTGTTGCCCGTATGTGACGATACATGCACTGCCAGAGAGTACTTAGTCAAACATTTCCATGCCATCTCACCTCAACATTACAGAACATGAGTAAAAGTATAAACCTAACCAATAGTGAGATGTTGAACACAGACATTGGCATATAACTACCATTACAGGCAACTTTGCAAAGTTGTTTTTATGCTAAACTTAATAATATTTTTTTATTTTTATTTTTTTATATTTGTATTGTTCATTGTAATCTTTTATTGTTGTTCATTTTAGGTAGACAATTTTAAGATCTGTCCAGGGACAACAGATGAAAAATAGCCTTTTGGCTAATTCTGGTGCATTTACAGTAATGTCAATTAATGTACATTGTCCCTGTCAAATAACTAACTAAATAATTAAAATAAATAAATAAATAAATAATAAATAATTATAATAAAAATAAATTATAAATAATAAAAATTAATAATAATAAATAAATAAATAAATAAAAATAAAAACAAATAACCATTGATAAATGACAATGTATCAATGTATCTATTGTTTAGTTTTTTTCTAGAAAATTTTACAATAGACTATTTTTCTGCAACCTATAATTGAGGGTTGGTTGTTAAAAACCATTAGAGAACTTTTAGCTTCTCAACTATTGAACAAACTAGACAACTAAAACAACATGTTCAAAGATACTCACTGTTTGACCTTGATAACAGTCATGTCTCAACTATTCTGATGATCTCCAAAGAGTCAAAAAAAGAAAAAGCGAAAGTAACGTTTGGATTCCTCCTTGCGTTCAGCACTCAAACGTCTTTGAATGTTTGTCAGTCTCTGTACTCAGTCAGATTGATTTGTTTTCACCCCTCTCGAAAGCCTGGAATCAATGTAGTTTTGTTCACATATATCCCCCGTTTCTCTCTCTCTGAGTTGTTCTTCTTCTGGATGAGTTTGTCTTCCCTCAGTCTGTCAGCTGTCGCTCTTATAGAGCTAATCCTTGAGAGTTTCCATCTGTTGACAAGCAGCTAGGAAAGAAGGTGATCCACGTCACAGAGACCGGGATTACCTCTCAACGTCACACTGACACACCGCCATAAGGTTCCATCACACTGGCACATTGTGCACGATACACACACACACACACACACACACATCCATATCATGTGTGTGTCCTGCACAAGTTCAAACACTTTGGTCATATATGGGCATGCAGAGCCAGTGACTATATTGACACAGAAACAAGGGTATATATGGATGAATCTCACAAAACTAAATAAAAAAATAAAATCAGAAATTATATTAAAAAAAATATAATGTACTTAAAAATAAGCATAATTCTATATAATATATTGTCATATATAGTATATATATATATATATATATAAACAAACTATATAGTATGCTTATTTTTAAGTACATGATGTACTTTTTATATTAATTATGATTAATTATATATATATATATATTAGTGCTGATAAATGAATCATGAATAATCATAAATAATCATGATTAATTGGATCTAACATAAAAGTTTGTTTAAATAATGTGTATATATTGTTATATTTATATAAATGTGATATATACGCGTGTGCTTTTTTGTGTATATACATACACACACACACACACACATATACATATATATACATATACACATATATAT
>NW_024121876.1:22018012-22138734 GCF_016745375.1 Pimephales promelas | reverse complement strand
TCATCTGCATACATCAGAAGACCTATATCTGGACATACTACATCCGGCAAGTCGTTAATATATAAACTGAAGAGTAAGGGTCCCAGGACCGTGCCCTGAGGAATACCTGTCTTGATTTCAAGAAAAGTGGATCTCACACCGTTAATCACAACACATTGTTCACGGCCCTTTAGATATGATTCAAACCAGGATAATGATTTTTTGGATAAGTTAAACTTGCTTAATTTGGAGATTAATATGTTGTGATTTACTGTGTCGAAAGCTTTTTTTAAATCCAGGAACACAGCACCAGCTACATTTCCCTTGTCAAGAAATTGTTTGATATTTTCTGTTAGTAGACAGATTGCAGACTCTGTGGAATGATTATTCCTGAATCCAAATTGTAGGGACTAAGATATTGATTTATCTCAAGATGGTGAATGAGTGTTCTGAAACAATCTTTTCTAAAACTTTAGACAGAGCTGGAAGAAGACTAATAGGTCTAAATTACAAGACATTTTGTCATCTCCTGATTTGAAAATCGGTGTTACCAGGGAACTTTTCCACCCATCTGGGAATGGTCCGGATTTAATGGAAATATTAACAATGTTTGTAAGAGGTTGGACCAAAATGCTGCTATATTTTTTAAGAAACACTGTGTCTAGATTAAAAATATCTTTCGAAAAGGAGGTGTTTAGGCCCTGTATGGCTTTCAAAACAGCTGTCTGATCGACCTCCTTCAGCTGGAATGAGTTGCTTGATCTTCAGGCACGCATACTGTTGTCAAGCCTGTATTAATGCAGCTTGGAAGCTTGATGCTAAGTTGTCAACGATTGTACAAAAAAGGTATTAAATTCATTTGCAACTGTGTGGCTATCTGTAATAGTGTTTCATCCTTTCTAAGTTCATATTTGTTTGGTGAAGTTACCTTTTGGATTCAGTAGGCTATTTAGCTTTTTCCACATTAATTTGCCGTTCCCTTTAACCTCTGTTAGGGCGTGAATATAGTAATTTGATTTAGACAGTCTAAGTTCTTTACAACTTGGTTACGCAACCTTTAAATATTTTAAAATCTATGTCCCTTCGGGTCTTAATAAAAGTTTCAAAGCCAAGTCTCTTTTTTTCATCGTTTTTCTAATGTTATCGTTCATCCATGGTAGCTGATATTTTCTCTGGGATTTCTTTTGCTTTTTAGTGTATTTATTGACAATGCTCTCAATAGTGGACATACATTTATCACAGTAGTCATTTGTTTGATCACATTGTTGAAGCTCATCCCAGTTAACACTCTTTAACTCAGTTTCAAATTCAATCTGCTTCTTACGAGGAATTTCAAATTTATATACGTTCTTATTTGGATTTAAAAATCTATTTGTTCTTTTCTTTGTCAATTTTCTTGCAGTTAAAATCATATTATGATCAGATAGACCAGTAACTAAATTATATGTTTTTATGATTCTATCAGGTTTATTAGCAAAGACTAAGTCTATCAGTGTTTGAGTCTTCCTGGTAATTCGCGTTGGGGTTTCAATCATTTGAATAAAATCATGTTTGGATGCAAGAATTTTCAGTTTTTTCCTGCATTGTTTATCCATCCAATTTATGTTAAAATCACCGAAAACAAGTACCTCGTTCTTGTGGTTAAACTTTTTGAACATAACATCCAAATTTTCACAAAGCTTTGTGGTGCATGCAGAGGGAGGATTATATACCACTATAATGTAGAATTGCATACTTTGCGATAATATTACATTAATGCATAAACATTCAGTTGACATATCAACTGAATTACAAGAAAACATCTCGCTAATTGAGTGAAAAAAAAATATGTGGTCCACCATAACAATATATTACCAGGAACTAAAACAAACAATAATTTTCAGAATTTAGAAATTGGTTTGTCCCCTTTTCACTTCAATGACAGAAGCACTTGTGCTGCACGAACCTAGAAATGAAGCAGAATCTGGAATATAACATATGCATTTAACAGCATAAGCTTTCTAGTTTAAATTCGATTTACAGGGTGGTCAGACTATTGGACCCCACCCCACCACGGTAAACCACTGTTCAAACGTTTGGGGTCGGCAAGACATTTCAAGGTTTTTGAAATAAATCTCTAATGCTCAGCAATGCTGCATTTATTAAATGAGTAGTTCACTTTTTAAAAAAAACTTTTGCTGATAATTTACTCACCCCCATGTCATCGAAGATGACAAGTCTTTCTTTCTTCAGTCGAAAAGAAATTAAGGTTTTTGATGAAAACATTCCAGCATTTTTTTCATATAATGGACTTTAATGGGAACCAAAACGGTTCAAGGTCTAAATGAGAGTTTCAGTGCAGCTTCAAAGGGCTTTAAACGACACCAGACGATGAATAAGGGTTCGAAACTCTCATTTGGACCTTGGAATCGTTTGGTTCCCAATAAAGTCCATTATAAGGAGAAAATCCTGGAATGTTTTCATCAAAAACCTTAATTTCTTTTCGACTGAAGAAAAAAAGACGTGGACATCTTGGATGACATGGGGGTGAGTAAATTATCAGCAAAAGTTTTTTTTAAAGTGAACTACTCATTTAATATATTGTAAAATATGGTTAGAATTTAAAACAACTGATATCCATTGGATGGATCCCAACATTTTGGCACAATCCAACACTGACCCCAAACTTTTAAACTATAGAGTAATGTATACATGATATACAAGATGATGCTGTGTTTATCCACAAAACCACAGGAGTGTTACATATTAGTGAGCATTCATGATTGCCATTATAAGATGTTTCTGTGCGTGTGCATGCTTGTAAAAATCCAAACCCCATCCTGATACTTATCAGTATGCCAGAGCACGCCTGAATATGACGTTCGTTGGCTCACTTCACTTTTCATGGCTCACTCCTCATCCCAGTCATATGCCACTACGCATAAACCTAAAATCTGCTCTCCTCCAGTGTCTGAGACACTGACGTTTGTGTCTACAGGAGTCTCACACAAGCGCACACACTCAAAACAAACACTTGCTCAATCAAGCAACTATTCCCAAACCTCCTTCACACAGACTACCAAATCTCTTCCCCCTCTCTTCTGTCTTTCCACTGACACCCCCCCCAAACTGCATTGTGTTGCAAATATAAAGCCGCCGACTGCCAACAAAGGTTGCCTTGGATACGCACTCGGCGCACACACACGCTCTCGAGAACACTCGCACAATAGAGCTAAAGGGGCCCCCAGGAATGAACGAGCCTGGGAACGGGGAACAGGGAGAACGGGACAGAAAGGAGGAGGAGGGAGTCTAATGAACGAGACTGACCTGTTGACACTCATAGAGGACTCCCATCGACCAGCTACGTCTAGAAAGCTTCCTTTCATTAACTGTTCTCTTGCCTTCATGGAAGCACACAGGCCACACAGTTTTTCCGAGTATAATGTGACATACGCTACCGTTCAAAAGTTTGGCTCTTTTAAAAAAGAAACTAATACTTTTACTAATACTAGAAGAGACAAAAGATTAACATTTCAAATAAATGCCGTTCTATTAAACGTTCCAGTCATCTAAGAATCCTGAGCAAATTTAATATGGTTCCCATACAAATATTAAGCGGCACAATTGTTTTCAACATTGATAATTTTGCGCATATTAGAATGATTTCTGAAGTAATGATGCTGAAAATTCAGCTTTGATCAAAGGAATTTAAAAAAAGATAAAGTTAATTGTAATGACATTTCACAATATTTCTGTTTATACTGTATTTTTGAACTAATAAATGCAGCCTTGGTGAGCAGAAGAGACTAGTATAGTGTAATGTAATATAAATTAATGCTGCTATTACTTTCAGAGAGACTCATATTTCCTGATTCTAAAGTCTAATAAAACCTAAGCATGATCTTCAAAACCTTTATGCCGTTCCAGACTAGGGATGGGCAACGATTAATCGCGATTAATCGCATCCAAAATAAAAGTTTGTGTTTACATAATATATAGTATGTATAATTAATTTGTATATATAAATACCCACACATGCATGTATATATTTAAGAAATATGTGCATGTATATATTTTATATATGAAGAGTTCAGATGCAAAAGCCTCTAAATGCCAGTTGAAATTTTCTTCTTTAATGATGATTTTTATCAAACTTGTATATTTAAGTTCAGTAATTTCACTTAAATAACAATTAATAGGTAATTATCATTGCCATTTAAGTGAAATTACTGAACTTAAATATACAAGTTTGATAAAAATGATCATTTTAGAAGAAAATTTCAAATGGCATTTAGAGGCTTATGCATCTGAACTCTTCATATATTTATTCACAATTAATATTATATAAAAATATTTGATATATTAATAACACATTTTTCTTAAATATATACATGCATGTGTGGGTATTTATATATACAAATTACTTATACACACTACACACTCATATAATATGTAAACACAAACTTTTATTTTGGATGCGATTAATCGTGATTAATCGTTGCCCATCCCTACTCCAGACCTCGTCGGACTAGTGTTCATTTCGTTCAAGTCCCCCGTAGTCAATAGTTTTATCGCTTAAAACTCATGTTTGATCACCAAAATAACATATTTAAATGATTTTTTTCCTGTGAAAAAAATGATTAAGGTCTTAAAATAACTTGAATGTAACTTATATGCAAATTAGCCCCGCCTCCATTCACTCACACCAGCTTAGAATAGTTGGTCCTCTCACTCAACTTTACTATAGGAAATGCTACACAATGACAAGTGGGAATATTAGTTAAATTTCAGCAATGTATGTTTGAATCAGAAACTGATTCAGAAGAAGTGGTTATATACATGCTCGTCTACAAGTCTATTATGTATCAGAATAGTAATGTGTTTTATGTATCGCTCTCTACGATACATTAATGGAGAAAGGCACAGTTCATCATAACATCGTAATATACATACAGTGATTCACCCACTGTATTGGTAAATGTAGCTTCAATGCTTGCAGTTGCCAGATAATAAGAGCCTTTTTCTGCCAGGTCGTGTTTTAATTAATCTTTGCAATCTGGCAACCATCTCTCTACAATGTGGAAGAATCACGAATGTATAGAGAGAATGGCGAATATTCTTTATCAAAATAATCATGATTGTCAATTTAACCACAAAAATGTGACGACTAAAATGCACAGACATTTAGTTGACTAAATCTTGACTAAACAAAAACAGGATAAGATTGATTAATATGATAAAAACTCTAAAAAGTACATTGACGCAGAACTAAGAGTAATTTAATAAAATGTTGAGTAAATTAACCAGTTTAAATTTCCCCATCTCTTACCACAAAGGGTTAAACTAATGCTACTTTCTAGACAATCCGTAACACCAAATTCTCCCATTTCCACTTGAAAATAACCAATGAAACACTGCATTAGTCATCATTAGTCAAACTGAAACTGAGGTTCAAAGTTGGGATCGATCCATTTTGACGTTAAAGATTTAAAGTTGGACCCCAGTCGCCGTTCTAGTGGTTACGAGAGAATTTTGGTTCAATAAGTACCGAAGTCCGAATCCAAAAGTAAAATGTGGAAAGCGAGTGGAAGCAGGGTTCAGACCAAGCATTTAAAACACTACAGGCTAGCCTAAATTCAACTTTCTTAAATGTGTCAACCTATCAAGTTTTCTTGAAACACAAGTTCCCTTTCCTTGCTTTAAAAATAATCTATTAGAAAAGTGAAACCATTTCAAAGCACAGGCTTACATACAAACAAAACAAATGAACTAATAGTCTAACCAGATAAAGTCAACAATTGAGATGTATTGGTTTCCAAGTTCTCAATAGTCATGTTTATATTACAGCATTTTTAGTCTGTTCCCAAAGGTGAAATGCATTCTGAAAACAGCAAAACATCTGAGCTATCTACGTATCTCTGTGTACACACATGCCAGAGTCACAGACTTTCTGTTAACAAGTCAAGGTTTTGACATTTGAGGCAGCAGAGGCTGAATTCAAGCTAAAAACATGTAAAAATCTCACATTTAAGGAGATGCAAGCACAAAATTTGGTCTTCACAAGAGTTTTGTAAGTTAAGGTGTGGTAACATTAGAGAAATTTGAGCAAAAAAAAAAAAGAAGTGGAAGCACAGCTCAGGGATCACTTTCGAACCAAGCAGCTGTTGGTCAATGCTGTGAATTTGCAGACCAAATAGGAAGAGCAAAATCTGCAGGGGTAATTTTTTCAACCTCAGCCAAAAAACTCCCGAACACGTGGGTTTCTATTAAAATGACTAGATTTCGCCCATGACAAATCACATCAACGTGACCACCTTTAGGCGGCGGTATTCAGTAGCCAATTGGGTTCTTATACAGTACACTACCAGTCAAAAGTTTGGGGTCGGTAAGATTTTAACGTTTCTCTTATTCTTATGCTAATATTTTAAAGTCTCTTATGCTATTGCTTACCATGGCTGCATTTACTTGATTAAAATTTAAAAATTAAATGACAGCTACGCAACTACCACTTTGACGCTTCAAAAAGATTATAAAGAGATCGTAAAACAAATCCATATGATTTGAGCGGTTTAGTCCAAATTTTCTGTGGAGACACAATCGCTTTATATGATGGACAGATTGAATTTAGGCTTTTATTCAAATTTAAACACTGATCAACTCACATATCAGTTGTGGTAAACAGAAGCTCAGGCCTGATTGCTTGACGTGCGAGAACCAATGAGGTTCATTCTCGTGTTACGCAGCACGTTTGAGCTTTAACAAGAGAACCAATGAGGTTAATTCTCGTGTTACGCATCACATTGAGCATCAGCAAGAACCAATGAGGTTCATTCTCGTGTTAAGCCAAGTTCACACTACAGGATTTTAAGGGTGGTCGTCAGGGTGTTATTGCGTGCAAATCGCGGGGGATTAGCAGACAATGAACGCTTGCCAATCTGTTAGTATGAAAGAGCCAACAACGCAGTGAAAACGCTCGCAGACGCGTCGCTGAGCCCAGAAAAATATCTAGCCTGCTAGATATTCAGAGCCGTCGCGCGACTCAATTTCAGTGATGTCATGAGTACAGCCAATCATAGCAACGCATGGGTTGAGGACACCAGGTAAATTTAAGTTTTTCTTTTTTTTTTGCTTTTTTTTCCTCAGAGCAGATCGTCGCGCAAACAGTGTTTAGCACTAGTTTCTGTCTGACGCCCATATTCACGTGCTGTGTTCTCTTCTTCGCTGGGTATTGGCGCAATATTTATTTATTTCGTGGTTTTTCGTGACAAAACGTGGTTTGTAGACGAAAAAGAATCGTTGTGTGACAGAAATGTTGTCAACTCGTTATTTATTTGATTATTTTCAGGATTTAGACCGTAACATAGTACTGAAACAGCTCTCATTGAGCCACAAATGATTTGCTCTTATCATCCGATCGTGGTTGTATCTCTATTGTCAACTCGTGTAGTGAGTTACCTCCTGTTGTGTATCAATCGCGTTGTGTTGTGTGGTGTGAACAGCTCAACAACTTGAACACTCTTTATTTCACTGAGAGCAAGTCATGTAGTGTGAACCGCACAGTTCAGCCCGACGTTTTAAAATCATGAACAAGGCTTTACGCAGCACATTTGTAACCTGGCCCTAGCCAGATGAATTTCGCTCCGCCTAGCTCCACTCATCCATCTGGAACCGATACATCGAAATGGCGTTTCAGAAGGCTGGGCCTTATCAAAAATCCTTGCATATGATTGGATAAGCCACTTGTCGGTCATCTTTATCGACGTGCTATTTCAACCACTCACACCGAAGCCAACCCGTGACGCTGATGAGAGCGACGCAACTGAAATATTAGAAAATATATTAAATGAAACAATATTAGGTAGATTGGACAACACGGATGAAATAGCAGCATCAATGTTAACGCTTGCTTCCTCGATGCGAGCCGCCATTGTTGTCTGAATCAAAACAGTCTCACGGTCGCTTCTCCACTACGTCTCCCGCCCTGCGTCCTGATTGGCTAAGCCATAAAGTTGGTTGGAAAAATCACTCTCAATGGAAGAGGTTCCAGATGGATGCGAGTGAAGCTAGGCGGAGCTAAGCGGAACGACATTCATCTGGCTAGGGCCAGGTTAGCACATTTGAGCTTCAGCAAGAACCGAGGAGGTTTGTTCTCTCACGTCAAGCATGTTCATTTGAGCTCCTGTTTATGTTTGCTGATAATAAGCCTTAATTCACTCTGTTCATCACAAAGCGATCCAAGTCTCTTCAGACAATGTTTACTAAACAGCTCAATTCCGATTGGATTGGTTTTACGATCTCTTTATTAAAGGGTTAGTTCACCCAAAAATGAAAATTAAGTCATTAATCACTCACCCCCATGCTGTACCAACCCCGTAAGACCTTCGTTCATCTTCGGAACACAAATAAAGATATTTTTGATTGAATCTGAGAGCTGGATCAGTCCTACATAGAATGCCAAAGGGACTGGCTCTTGACGGCCCATAAAGTCATTAAAGAAAAGGTTTAAATATTCCATGTGCCTACAGCGGCTCAATTATACGTTTATCAAGCGACGAGACTACTTTTGTGCGAAAAAAAACATAAATAACGACTTAATTCGACTATTCTATTACTTCCTTATGGGCGCATGGCATGCGCGAGAACTGAGACGAGGACGTTCTTCTCCTTCGACTACTTTTTGTTACCGGCTGCTCCGCTTAGGAGTTTTACCGCCACCAACCGTATAAAATGATGATCCATATATAAGGCGCTCCGGATTATAAGGAACACTGTCGTTTTTTGAGAAGATTAAAGGCTTTTAAGTGCACCTTATAGTGCGGAAAATACGCTAATTGAAAAGCGTATGTACAGCGCGCATCTTCCTCTGCTTGTAAACAGAAAGTTTTGCACTTCCAGCTATATCAGCACATCATCTTATACGGTAGGGGGCAGTAAAACTCCTAAGCGGAGCAGCCGGTAACAAAAAGTAGTCGAAGGAGAAGAACGTCCTCGTCTCAGTTCTCGCGCATGCGCCAATAAGGAAGTAAACGAATAGTGGAATAAAGCCGTTATTTATGTTCGCACAAAAAGTATTCTCGTCGCTTGATAAACTTATAATTGAGCCGCTGTATGCACATTAGGGGTGGTTAATCTGTCTGATTTCCCGATTCGATTCGATTACGATTATTGAAGTCCCGATTCGATTACAGTCGATTTTCGATTATTAACGATTCTCGATTACCGATTATTGATTTTCCATTTCACAACAGTAAACGAAAATACACTAGATCAACATATGATTATATTAGCAGCAGCAACATTTTGGTATTAATTGCACTTTTTATTTGTTTGATATTCATTGAAAATATAATGATGGTTAGTGGGGACATGCAAACATGCTTGTTATCTACTACTTAGGCAACTCATTATCTTTACATTTATTAACTTTACATTTTTTTTTCAAAAGCAATTTTGTTGCATTATAATGCAAATGCACCTGGTTCTATTAATTGACAGCATTAAAATGTATTTTGTGATTTCCTTTAATTGAAAATGTTTGAAGCAAGTTTGGGGGACTTGAAGGGCACCCGATTCAGAGAATCACCTAGAAATTCAATAGAACAGCGTTTATCTGAAATAGAAAGCTTTTGTAACATTAAACAATACCGTTCAAATGTTTGGAGTTGGTAAAAATTTTTATTAATTTTTTTGGGCAAAAGAAAAAAGAAATCTATACTTTTATTAATCAAGGATAAATTAAGTTGATCAAAAGTTAAAGTACAAGACATTTATAATATTACAAATCGATTATCTGAATCTTTTGTGTGTGACTATAAATAATTTGCTTTAAAAGTACAAATTAATGACCCATAAAGAATTAATGCACAATATATTTTATTAACATTACAAAGAACGACCAGGAAAATAAATGTGGTCTTGAACTAGGAGCATACTTGTAGTAAATAAATAATATAACGACTGGTGCAGCCGAGTGTTTTTCATCCTCTGGCTGGAAAGGTGTCATATGGCTTATCATATTTGTCGGGTTTCCGTCGTTGGTTTTATTCCACAAAGCGTACAACTAGTGCGGCTCTCGTCCAGCTCCTTTCCCCCTTCAACTTCAGAAGCCAAAATATTTCCACACGTCAGCTTTTAACCTAACAAGGAAAGTGTTTGGATCTCGCGTTCCATCGGGTCTCTGTTATGTGCACGCCACAGACGGTCCCGCCACTGCACTTCCGCGCTTCAGAGTTCCGTCTTTCGCGTTCCGTCAATATTACGTTATTATAAATACATATCAAAAAAAAAAAAAAATTTTGAAATCGATTTTTTGACATTTGTGAATCGATTCAGGATCGTCCACGTCCGCATCGCGATGCATCGAGAATCGATTTTTTCCCCCACCCCTAATGCACATGGAATATTTAAACCTTTTCTTCAATGACTTTATGGGCCGTCAAGAGCCAGTCCCTTAGGCAGTCTATGTAGGACTGATCCAGCTCTCAGATTCAATCAAAAATATCTTTATTTGTGTTCCAAAGATGAACAAAGGTCTTACGGGGTTGGTCCAGCATGGGGGTGAGTAATTAATGACTTAATTTTCATTTTTGGGTGAACTAACCCTTTAACTTTTTCAATCATCAAAGTGGTAGTTGTGTAGCTGTCAATGGAGGGACAGAAAGCTCTTAGATTTCATTAAAAATATCTTCATTTGTGTGCCGAAGATGAACGAAAGTCTTATGGGTTTGGAATCACATGACGGTGAGTAATTCTTTTTTGGGGGTGGACTATCCCTTTAAATATACATGTGGAAACAAATCTCTTTTTTTCGGGATCTCTGATGAATTCAAAGGAACAGCAAAAACTTACTGACTGCAGACTTTTGAATGCTACACTGTAAAATAAAAGGGCAAACCCCTGTCTTTTCATTTCATTTACAATCACAGGTGACTGCAGTGGTTACAACTTACCCTGATGCAATAAGTGCCCGTGACTGTGCCATGGCGATTCTCTGCAGGGCGGGGCGGCTAAGGCCTGCCAGACTACTGCGCGGCGGCACCGGGGCGGCACAAGCTGCCGATGCCGTAGACACAGGACCCAGAACACGAGCAGAGGGCGTGGGAGCGCAAGTGGTCACTGTAGATATAAGGGCGTTGGAGGGTGTAGGTGCTGTAGGGTTGGACGCAGAGGTCGTGTAGGGTATTGCAGAAGGAGGCGGCGGTGGCGGTACAGCAGGTGGAGGAGGACGGTTAGAGGATATCGACAGGGCAGCAGTGGCTGAACCCAGCAGAGAGAGGGAGTGTCCGAAGCCTCCGCTAGCACCCGAGGTGGAGTTCCTATGTGGCGAGAGGACTCTGGAAAGGGAAGGAGGGTGAGGCAGGGTTAGAGAGTAAGAGTGTCCCCTTGCTGGCGCCTTTGGGCTTGGCGGCTTGGGTACCGGCGGGGGTTTCCGCCCGAGAGTTTGTGCCATGCTAGGGGTCTTGACGCCCAAGACTAGCATACACTGCTGGCAGGAACATGGCTGACCAAGTGAAGTGATTGCAGAAGCCGGGAGAGCTCCACTGGGATAGGCACTGCCATTCCCTCCACTAACCCCTGAAACGCCCACTCCCAAGAGTCCACCACTTCCAGCGGACGACCACGCGTGCGGCTTAGGCAGCGGGCCGGAGACGAGCGGGTAGGCCAGGTCCGAGCGCCTCTGGATGCGCCGGCGCCGTTGCGTCTGTCCGTTGATCTGCGTCATACTCTGCAGGTCTATAAGGTAGCAGAAGCCCAACGGCGTTAAGTCCAGCCAGGGCTGCTGCCGGTCCCGAGCCGCCTGGATGGCGATGCTGACCTCGGTGTCGTACGGCGTCCATGAGCCCGAGTCATTCTCCCATTCCCACACCCAACCCTGCCCCGGGGCCGACCGCGGGTCGTAGAAACTTCGCCGCACGGGTCTTAGTGTACCTGTAAAGAAGAGCAGAGAGGTTAGTTTAGCAAAACTACCGGCATCGTGCACTTTAAAATGTCCATGGTGAGCACAGTCTTGTTTTTATGTATTTCTTATTAAAAAAATAATCTGAACTGGAAGAAACAGGAATCCATAAGACTACCGCTCATCTCCAGTACACAAATGGTGATATTAATAAGCTAATAGGCTGATTACATTTTAATATTTTAATTGTGAGCTCTATGCATGTGTGTTGATCAGTGTTACATATAATAGCTGAAATGAAATCTGTTCATCGTTTAAAGCGATTAAACCGCTTGATTCATGTGGAATACTTTTACAATGTTTTTTTTTTAAATATTTTTTGGTTGTGTGGATTTCCAATAGATAGACTAAATTAAATAAAGAATATTTTTAAAAGAGTATATCAAAAATATCATTGTTTGTGTTCTGAAGATGCCTGAGACATTATTTCTGGGTGATTTACTTAGCCAATCGTCTATTATTAAAATGTTATTAATAATTTTATTCATTAACAATAATATAATTATTTATTATATTTAAGCATAGTCTTTGAGACGTAATGCAATATTTACAATTGGAAAAGATTAAAAATTCTTTCAGGAAGAAAGAACAAACATTTTACTCAATTTGGCAACTTTTTATTAATTATTACAATAAGTAAATGTGTACAGCTCTCATAATGCCTGATTTGATATATTTTTATTTATTACTTCAAGTGTGTGCAGGGTTTTTTTTTTATTACATTCATACATATACAAATTGTATTCATGTAAGTGATTTAGTTGGAAAATTATAATAAAAATAACTGAGAATTTTTTTTTTACTAAATTACAATTAATTAATGTAGAAATACATTAAAAAAATCAGTATTATAGCACATCATACACAGATGACTCAACAATCACAGATGATTGTTTTTACCTTCTATTTCTAGAGGCACGTGTTATTTATAATTTAAAGGGAAAGGGGCTCTCAGCTCTAAGAACTTATTATGGGACAACAACAAAAAATATATGCGTGTACAAGATGAGTCATCTATATTAATTGATCCACCTGGGAGAGAAAGAATGCAAACATGTACATATGTTAGTGTTGCACAGCCAAAAGAGTTTGTGTCGTGACGTTTAATTTGTGCTTCAGTTCTCCAATGATGTGTTTTGACTGTGTCAGTGTTTATTTTGTGTACACAATGAGGAAAAGCAACAAAATACCAGTACTAGTGTTTATGCACTTCAATGTGACGAAAAATGTATGCTAGAGATGAAATATGCACAGTTTGTTCAGCTGAAATATTGAGATGTGTCTGGTTTCCAAAAAACTTTACTATAACTGTTTTAATTTATCACCTGAGAACATAACAGCCTAAAAAGTACAATTAACCAACTACACAAATGTAATCGTTTGCAGCAAAACTATGCGTTAGTACAATTAGTCTCAAGAATTTGACAGTGCATAAACTGCAACACAAAGGTTATCCATCAGACCCCCCTTCATGACCTCGCTCTACTACCATTCATTTTTGCATCTCCTCCTCCCTCATGTTTTTGGAGCGATGGGCCGCTACCCTTCGTCGACCCTATTCTCTCCATTCCTCCATCTTCCCATGAAGTCTAGTCAGTCTTGCACAATGGCCTTTGTCAGGATGGGTGATAGAGACTCCCAAAAATCTGACAGCCAACAATCCACCCCTTTGTTTCGGCTTCACGTTGCCCCTTGTTATAGGTTCAACCAATTCCTTCATTCTCACCGGCAAAGCACTCATGTGCATTGACAAAAATCATTAGGAGTTCATGGCAGAGCCACTTGAATGAGACATAAACAAGTGTGAATTAAAAACATGAAGCTTTAAACTATATCAGTGATCTGACTGGAGAAAAATGAAGAGGTTGTGGTTGCTGAAATGAAGGTTTTGAGGCCCAGCCCAACCTTTTTTATACCACGGTGAGCTTTCAAAACATCTGCAGACCTTTGCCTTCAAGTCATCACAATACAAATCTGAGTTCATTTGCGCATTTGTTTGATCTCAGAGCAAATGCACCTTATTAATAAAACACAATAGATGAGCAAGAAGATGATAAAAAATGATGTAGGATATCGTTCTCTCACCGGTATCTTGCCGAAACTGGTGCATAGACTGCAGGTCAATGATGTACGGCGATAGACGCGAGTCGACCTGGCCCAGCACCACGCTCCCGGCGCCGCGAGGGTCGCTGCGGATCACCGCCTCGATATGATGGGACACCGCCGGGCTGTAGGGTCGCCAGCGCCCGTGCTCGTTCAGCCATTCCCAGACGACCACGGCCGAGGCTAACAACATCTCATACCTACGCGAAGAAAAATAAAGTCACGTCCACAATAATGACGTCTGAATGTGTCTTGACTCAGTTCATTATTTTGCAGCGATTAATTCCCGTGCACAGCACAGGTGCGTTTAGAAGCAAGCGATGCATTTGACCACAAAGGGAATGTTATGCAGCATGCTGTGGCAAGCCAACTAAGCATTTAGTCCTTTAAACTAACTAGTGTCTTCTTGATGTTTCTAGTGCACCTTTTTCGATTACTTGTTGTGAGTAACCTAATAGTGACTTGCAAGTACCTTTTTCAATATCACTAATAGCATTATTTGTAGTCTAATTGCCAGTATCATTACTAGTATTCCAGCTCTACTTATGTATTTACGTGATACTGGTACCCATTTAAGAGACTATGGTAACACGCTAGTTTAGGGTACAATTCTCACTGTTAACTGGTAACTTTTTAGCATGAATTTACCCTGATATTGTCAGTTATTAGTATTCATAAAGCATATAATAATTATTCTGCATATTCTACATCCCTAAATCCTACCCAATACCTAAACCAAACAACTACCATACTAACTATTAGGGCTGTCAAACGATTAATCGCGATTAATTGTATCCAAAATAAAAGTTTATGTTCACATAATATATGTGGATGCACTGTGTGTAATTATTATATATATATATATATATATATATATATATATATATATATATACGCACACATGCTTGTATATATTTAAAAACTATTTTCATATACTGTATTAATGTATAGTTTATAGAAATATAAATATTTTTTTTATATAAATAATATTATTTTCTTAAATATACATACATGTGTGTGTATTTTTAAATATACAAAATAATTATACACAGTGCACCCACATATATTATGTGAACACAAACTTTTATTTTGGATGCGATTAATCATTTGACAGCCCTATACTAAATATTAATAAGCTGTAAATAATAGTTTATTGAGGCGTAGATCATAGTTAATAGAAATACTGAGAATTGGACCATAACCTAAAAGGTCCAATTCTCTTACAATTAATTAAACTTAATTTAGCCTCTAATAACTGTGTTTGTGTCTATTGAATTAAACAAAACAAAGAAAAACAGTGTAATTGGCCCAAGCAATAATTGAAATAATATAGTCAGTGAATAGTAAATAATCAAAGCCTGAATCATATACAAATACAAATTCAATAGCAAAAATCTGCAATTTATTGTATTGAACAATGATTAGCCCCTCGGCGATGGTACTATAACAGTAGGCTTAGATATACCGAAAAAGAAACAGAAGTACAGAAACAGAAGATAATAAAATGTATCTAATAAAAGTAGTAGTAACAAAATTTATAGACCGTTTAAATGTTAGACACTAAATGTTAAAGCCGCTTGCCACAGACTGTTGTGTGTGGAATCTTACATGCAAGACATTTTAGTAACGCATTTCTTCCATTGCATCCTTAAAATGTCCATTCTCTAATTAAGAAAAATGCAAGGCAGATGTTGAATTCTGTTCGTCACCATAACATTCATTCTCTTTAATATAAAATGGCAGCGGTTCATTTAGTCATGGTGGCTCAGTTACTTGTTTTATCTGTCAATTATAACATGTTCGCAACCCATATTTTCCAACTGAACGTGCAAAATGCAAAAGCAAAAGGCCCGTTATCTCCCAAATCCGACGAAATAAAGCATGCAAGCACTCACCAATAAGAGATCGTTCGTTTGCATTCAAATCATTGAAGAAGGAGGTAATTCCTTGGGCGAATCCATCTTAACTTGAGCAAAAAAGTATCCGTGCGATGTAACAATAGTCCCAGATTTTTTTCACAGAGGAAGAGGCGAATCGAATAATTGCATTGTTTTACTTTAAAATGCACAGTCGACGCAAAGCGCGATTAAAGATCTCTTAAACGGCATGCCTCGTTTTACCTCCTGCCACGGAAAGACATTTAAATGTTATTCATATTCTAGTAAGGAATGTGCAGGATTCTTCGATTGTTTGCGTGACTCTGTCTGTGGCCACGCCCACTGGGGGCTAAACTGGCCAATGGCGTGGCGTTTACGACGCCCACTGACGTTTAACCGACCAATGGTCTGCGCAGGAGTGCAACTTCCGACTCAAGTGTCTCCTCCTAAAATCTTCAGAAACGTACGTGCATTCGATGCTTTTCTACAGATATAAAATCTGTAAACTCAGCGACTATCGTCGCAAAGAATTTTAGGATGTCTTGTGTTTACTTGAAAGAATATTGTTTACTTGAAAGGAAAAAAAAGTAAGTGGAGATGCCGGGGATTGAACCCGGGACCTCATACATGCGAAGCATGCGCTCTACCACTGAGCTACATCCCCGTCCGTACAGAGAAGCAGGAAATACAGGCTATGACTGTGAACGTATATAATTGATGTCAATGGCTGATGTCAATGTTAGCGGTATTTGTTTCAACAAATTACGTTCTGTATTCTTCTGTGGTTTTGTTCAAACCCGGTTCCATCGAGTTAAGATGAAAAATGTTAACTAGCTGGTTCACACATGTCTAATTCGACCTGAAACTAAACTTTGCAGGAGTTAAAATTTAAATAGTTGGAGAGGCTAATTAGATTGACCAGCTATTTTATACAATTTATTATTTCTAAGCCATTGAGACTCATTTAAACCTCCGTTCTATCTAAAATGTCCTATCTATCTATCTATCTATCTATCTATCTATCTATCTATCTATCTATCTATCTATCTATCTATCTATCTATCTATCTATCTATCTATCTATCTATCTATCTATCTATCTATCTATCTATCTATCTATCTATCTATCTATCTAACATTTCTTATCTATCATCTCACTGTAAAACCCAACAAGTTAAGCTAACTCATTTCATTTGAAACCGATTGCCTCAATTCATTTAAGTTTATAAAAACAATAGTTATGAGTACTCTGAACTTATTTTATTCGAGTTCACTAAAACAATAATAATTCTTAAAACACAATTAAACTTTAGGCCTATAACTGAAACGTCACTTTATTGAGTAAAATAGTGTATCTATCTATCTATCTATCTATCTATCTATCTATCTATCTATCTATCTATCTATCTATCTATCTATCTATCTGTCTGTCTGTCTGTCAGTCTGTTTGTTGAAGCTATTAAAAAAGGTTCAGGCTAGGCTTTTCAGGCTTTGTCTTGTCAAACTTTTCTTAATCTAGTTAACACTATTATTACATTCCTTATCATTGTCATCTTGACCCAAGCCAAGAAAACCTTGCTCAAAATGTCCAACCATGATAAGAGATGTGGTTTCACAGCTATAACCTCATTATGGTTGGTGGTTTAGTGCCCTAATGCTACATTGTGGCAAAGGTAATGTCACAATTCACATTTTAAAGTCACCATGAAATCAGAATGGACAACTCTTATTTTCCTGGAATATTGGAGTGTTTAATATAAATTATTTATCCATGTGTACTTATATTTAATTCATGTGCCCTTCTAATCTTTAATTAAAATATCTTCACCTCTTGCAGCGACAACATCTCTTCTCTTCTCTTCTCTGATGATGTATTTACCGGCATGAGGGCGGGACAAACCTGTCGCTCACATGAGATCGACCAATAGCAAACCACAACCACCCAATCAATTCCCCTTGGACAAATCAAGTACAGTCCAACGTTTGTTTGTTTTTTTGTGTGTCCTGTCCATTTCACTGGGATATAAATCACAATATGGAAGAAATGACCATCACAACTTTTTTTTTCATGTAGACTTGAATTTTCTTTAAAAAAAAATATGATTTCTTCTTATTTTGGGGTTAATTATAGCTATTCTAAACATGTTCTTGACAGATTTTGTGAGATTTACACTAGTGGCTGGCTAGATATTAAAATACTCAACAATTCTGAAAATCATTTTATTGACATGAAAAATATTCTGTAATGCAAAAATATGTACATCTCTTAAAAATGTTAACAAGTTTCACAATGTATTTTCACACACTGTCAGCATTGGCAGAAAAAAACAGCAGGAAGTGAATAGAACAAACAACTTGCAGAAAGGGTGTAAAAGACTGTTACATTTGATACGGAAACTTCTTACTAACTTAACCAATCAAAACTTTGCTGGAATATGAGTAGTAAACATTCAAAATTGTCTTCTTTCGTCTAATCGATGCTTTATACTTTTTTAACAAGTAGAACAATACGTCAGGACGCGTCATGTGTTTTTGCTGCTGATTTTTATTAAGTAGACGTAACAAAAACCGTTATATTTTTGGTAATATTTCAAGATGAAATTTTAATCCAAACGTAATTGTTTTAGAAAAATATGATCAAATATGATGCTCAGCAAAAAAAAAAAAAAAAAAAAACTGTTTGATTTTAAACATTTTGTCTTACGGTTCAATGAACTGTTCCATGGGATCTTTATGTCATTTGCAGTGTTCAACTGAATCTAAATTTGTATCACTTTTTTGTGCCGTCCCCTGGCCAGTCACCTGATTTCCCACCAATTAAATTCGCACGCCATGTTTCCGTGCTTTTCATAACGCAGTCAAGTCAATTCCCTCATTTCCAACTTTGTCCTCCTCAGGCCCAGACCAAATTGCGCTACCTGAAAATGGCGTTAGATCTACGAGCAATCCCACTTTTTCTTCGTTCCTCTTTTCCCCACATTCATTCTCATCTCCTCCTGCTGCCTCCTCCTTTTCCTCCTCCTTCTTCTCTTCCTCAGCTTCACTCTTCTCGCTTTTCGTTTCCTCCGCCTGCGTCTTAGCCCTCTCCCTCAGGTCAACGCTGGAATAGTCACTGGAAGAATCGCCCCCACCGTCATCATTTTCCTGCTGTTCTCCCTCTGTGTAACTGTCGTTTTGTTTGTCATGACCTCCACCCTCCTCTTCGTCAAAATCTCCCATGTTCTCCTCATCCTCACGGGGTTCAGGCCAAATGTGGACACCAAATCTGTTTTCCACAACCCCAACTCCTTGTCTCACGCGATCCCGTAGGCCACCAGGGGCGAAGACGATGTTCTGGACGGTGTACTGCCCATTTGTGTCCACATTGAGTCTTTTGTAAAAATACACCAGTGCCAGAGCAAGTAAGATTAATATGAAGAGGAGGATAAGGACAGTTGCAGTGCTGTCATAACTCGATGTCTGTGATACCATGACTAAAAAGAGAACAGGGAGAATTCATGAAATAAATGAACCAAATGTATATAATTTATTTGAACTGCATGTCAAAAGCTAGTAATAGTAAAGATTTTTTAATGTTTTCAATGGTAAAATACTCACCAAGGCTGCATTTATTGGATGAAAAATACAGAAAGCACAGTAATATTGAGAAATATTATTACAATTTAAAAGATCTGTTTTCTATTTGAATATATTTTTAAATATTCCAATTTATTCCTGTGATGGAAAAAGCTAAATTTTCAGCAGCCATCTCTCCAGTCCTCAAGTTTGGGTTAAGTGCGATAAAAAATAAATAAAAATAAAAATATATATTATATATTAGGGCTGTCAAACGATTAATCGTGATTAATCGCATCCAAAATAAAAGTTTGTGTTTACATAATATATATATATATATATGTGGGTGCACTGTGTATAATTATTTTGTATAAATATAAATACACACACATGCATGTATATTTAAGAAAAAAAATATGATTTATATATAAAATATTAATATATCATATAAATAGTAGCCTATATACATGAAAATATTATACAAGCATGTGTGTGCATTTATATATATATAAATAATTATACACAGTGCACCCACATATATTATGTAAACACAAATTTTTATTTTGGATGCGATTAATCATGATTAATCGTTTGACAGCCCTAATATATATATAGTTTTTTTTTTACCTTTAAACTGCTCAAAAAGTAACTTTAAAGACATTTACAGTGTTACAAGCGATTTATATTTCAAATTTAATGCTGTTCTTTTCAAATTTCTATTACTAAAAAAATGTATCACGATTTCCACAAACATTCTATTAAGCAGTAAAACCCATTTACAACAATGATAATGGTCTATTTCAAGTTTTTGAAAACAATTTCGTTCTCGTCTCTGTGTACACTGTAAAAGTACGAATTTGTGAAAACAGTGACGTCATGTGCATGCTGCAGTTTATAAATAGTCCATATAGTTTTTCTTTACAAAGTGACATCGCCAACTACTGGCCTGACATGAATAATACAGCGTACTTTTCAGTTTTTAGTAGACTACAGGTGTCATGTGAACAGTGTCTTAAAAAGCAGTTTTTTAAAAGCACCATTAACTGATAATAGTTAAGCACCAATTTAGCGTATTTTAGAATAATTCATTGAGGATCATGTGACACTGAAGACTGGAGTAATTAAGGCTGCAAAAATTTAAAGGGATAAGTATATATTTTCTCCTACTATGGAAGTCAATGAGACCAGAAACTGTCTGGTTACTGATATTCTTCTATATCCCAAAATTGGCTAAATGGATTTGAAAACAGTAAAACTCAAATGTTTAACTCTGGGGGAGTGGTAAAATGAGCCTGTTTCCAAAAAAAAAAAAGAAGTGGAGTATCCCTTTAAGCTTTGACATCACATGAATAAATTGCATTTTAAAATATATTCAAATAAATTGTAATAATATTTTACAATATAACAGTTTTTAAATGTATTTTGTATTAAATAAATGCAGTCTTGGTGAGCATAAGAGACTTCTTTCAAAAACTTTTTTTTAATTCAAATAGCCTATATATATATATATATATATTTAAGTTTTATTTAAAAACTTAAATAGAAATATATTATAAAAGTTTAAAAAAAAATTGTAATCAGCACAAGAATGTATAGAGAGTATATAGAATATAGAATAGAATATATAGTGTTCATAAGCTTTAGCAACTTGCAACATGTTCCATATAGACTGTGATAAACTGTGGCTTTTTGCCCACACAAACACCATCCTCCCACCATGCTCTATTCTGAAGTGCAGTTGCACGGAAGTAAGCATGCTTGTATTTCTTTTTTTTTTAAGATGTCAGGAAATCACTTCAGCTTTTCGTAATTTCTTTGCAAAAGATTTATTTTTAATGAATTCCTCTTTGACACACTTACACACCCAAACACGGGTTATTAATACACATCTAAATAAATGAGTTTCAAACACTTAATAGCACTTAACAGCAATTCACAAGTTGTGCTAATGCAGCTGTGTAAATACGGACCCAGTGGATAACAGCAATTTACTTGCAATGTGTAATGAGTTAGCCTGCCAAAACCATGTGCCAATTTACTTGAAATGGCAAATGCTCGAAGAAAATTAACTAATTAAGTTTTGCTTTTGAAACAACCTGTATTACATGTTTATTAAAACTCACACATGATATGCTATACTTCTTATTTACAATACAGAGTGAATACAGATACATAGCCTATATATAGCTTAGTATAATAAAATATGTAAAAAATACATTTTTGAATACAGTAATCACTGTTCATAAATATTGTCAAATCAAATTCAGCACAAGCCACACAAAAATTGAAATAACTCACCTTTACTCAACTGTCCTTAAACCCATAGCCCATGCGAGAATAAAATAGAGAATTCAAATTTGTCTTGGTCATATAGGCAGGAAAGAGGGGCGGAGAGAGAGAGAGAGAGAGAGAGAGAGACAGAGAGAGAGAGAGAGAGAGAGAGAGAGAGAGAGAGAGAGAGAGAGAGAGAGAGATAGAAGAGAGAGAGAGAGAGAGAGAGAGAGAGAGAGAGAGAGAGAGAGAGAGATAGAGAGAGATAGAGAGAGAGAGAGAGAGAGAGAGAGAGAGAGAGAGAGAGAGAGAGAGAGACAGAGAGAGAGAGAGAGACGCAATTAAAAAGTATCAGTTTTTTATGCAATAAGGTCATGTCAAGAATCTTGACTTGCAAAATGTCAATTCTAAACAATGGATTTAAAAATATAAAAAATATATATATTTCATTTATTTATGGGAAAATTAAAGCAGTTTGTAGTGGGCAGTTTTGAGGTAAAAGTAATAAAGAATAATGCATAGGTATTCAAAAATAATGCATTTGGCTTGTTTTCTTGTTTAACAACATGATACATGATTAGTTGATTAGAAACTCCTAATTAAAAATATGCACATTTTATAATGAAAATAAAATATTCAAATGAAAGCATAGAATAATTTACATAAGGAGTCCACACACAGGAAGAGCTCAGTGGAACACAGTTTCCTTTAGCTAGATTGTGAGACACAAGTCTCTCTCACACCACATCCTGTTGTAAAGCTCGAGCTTAAAGATGCTATGAACCATGAAAGCATGAATGCTTCACTGCTCGTGCAGTGCAGATAATGCCGCAAAAGGCTCGATGCAGAGTGTGGTTATAACACAACAGCACGAAAAAGCACCTTTTTTTAGAAACGCCTCAGTTCTTACAGTTGAGGGCTGCGATCAAGATGCAGGCCAAATCTGGCTTAAATGCACAACAATCATGTTTCTTGGTTTTTAGTTATCTAGCCTACTACCTGTCTGACATTAAAAACACTTCAAGGACCACACCAGCCGTCATAAAGGTGTATTTCCAATGATTTCTCCCTACAAAAGTAGCCTGTAGCATTTATTCTCATGTCTATTTCTTTACCTAAGTCAAGTTGAAATTTTCGGCAAATGGACATAAGATATAAGACACATACCTCTCTTAGAGCATAAGATTCTGAGCATTAAAAAAAAGTAGCACTAAAGTCTCTACCTGTGAAGAGTTGTGGCCACCGAAATTAGCTAAAACGGCTAAAGCTAGCTGAGGAAACTAGTAGAGTATGCTGCTTCTACAGTGATAACGTTACATTTGGGATGAGGAATCAACAGAAATATACTTGTACTGCCGTGGTCTTTTCAGTTAACTACTATTACAATATCCATATTACCATTATTTTGCCAAAACGTTGAGGCAGACTTACCATAAGTGATTCACTAAAGTCACTGTCACTTACCACAAACAATGATGAGCAGCTTCGAAGTCCGTTGGTTGGTTGTTCCAAACTCATTAAAATTACTAAGATCGTTTAGTTTACTTAGCTGTGCCATGATGCTAAATATACAGCATGTTTTAAGAATTTTGAGAGTAGTCTAAAATTCTATTGAAGTTCTGAGCCTGTTGATCGACTAGTAGTGAAATCATCACAGATCCATTGATTTTGGTTGGATTTTTTTTTTTAATTTCCCGTGGAATGAGTATGTTTGGTTAAGAATGGCATATTGACTGATGTCATAACTTAGGGGAATAGTTGCCAATAAGTAAAGATGAAAATATTGGGGAAAAGTGAGAAAACGTCTATTTTTAAAATTTATTTGTATTTTTTTTTTTTGCATTACATTGCATTTACATTTATTAATTTAGCAGACGTTTTTATCCAAAGCGACGTACAAATGAGAACAATAGAAGCAGTAAAACTAGGCCCTAACAGTATGACAACAATACATAAGTGCTAACCCCTCTCAGTTTAATTTTAGAGCATTTTTTTTTTACAAAGAAGAGAAGAGAAAGTGTTAGCACTACTGAATCAAGTGCTGCCAAAAAAGATACGTCTTCAGCAGTTTCTTGAAAGTGGCTACTGACTCAGCAGCTCTGGTTGAGTTAGGCAGATCATTCCACCAGCAGGGAACAGTCATGGTAAAAGTCTGACTTAGGTTGATGCAAAATCATGTAGAAATGTGCTTTAAGAGTTAAGATTTTTTTTTAAGTGGATGTTATCAGCACATGTGTTCTGTGTATCTGCATTTATTGACAACTTACCCAACCCACTAAGGATTTGATGATTTTTTTTTCACATTTTTCTGATAAAAAAAGGGTGCATACACTAAAATTTCCAGATTTTTCCCCCGCGATATTTCTGGCAGAGCAAACCCTCCAATTATTTGTGCTTAGGGTCAAAGCTAACAGAAAAACACAAATAAAAAGTATGGCAGATGTCAGGTTCAACCCATTTTTGAGACTTTCTTGGCTCCCTGACTATAGCCAGAGCTATTCCTCAAATCAGTTTTCTAATGTCACTGCACATGTTTTTAAATTCACCCTGATAACCTTAACTACTTCCTAGTTTACAGGGGAAATCACTGTTTAGCACCGCTAAGCTAGTTCACTTTCTTTTCTAAAAGTAGCACCAACAATGTTCGTTTTGACCTCAGTCACAGGCCAGCTGGTACAATCTGTAAGTGCTTGTAATGCGATAAATAATAAAACCAACTGAAACACAGTAGATAAGGGGGAATGTCATTTATTAAAAAGAACAGATTAAGTTAGCACTTAAGTTTTAAGTAAATGGATACTTAGATCATTTACAACATATACAACAGATAAAGCTACATAAAGTCATTCACAGAGGAGGATGAGTCGTTTCCATCATCCCTGATTGTAGTGCCCATGATTACAAACTAAAAATAAAACAAATACAAAATCACCACCATCTAAATCTCTAAATCAATGTCACATTCTACTAGTGTTTTTCATATTCAATCAAACAGGAATGAAACACAGTTATTCATCAAGAGGCTCAATAATCAACAAACCTGCCAGGTCTCTCCAAATCAAAAGAAATATGACAGTTAAGCACGTTTTGCATTACCATAATGAAATCAAATATTCTCATGGTTGTACTTGACGTACTGCCGTAAATTTAGTCTGATTTATATGTAAAATAATTTTTTTTTTTACAATATGTTTTGAGTGTATTATGGAAAATGATTACTGTAAAATCAGTTAATTCCCAAAAATAGGAATTGAAAGAAGAAGAAAAAAAAACAATAGGTAAACAATTACAAAATGCAGAATGTGTGCTTTAAAAAAAAAGTTGAAAATGTCAACAAAATATTTTGGAGTGAAATATGACCTGACCTGAAATATGAACTTTTCATCCTACAAGATCTTCATCAGTATTTTCTGACACTCTTCTTCATTATATCGATAGCTCACAAGTTCCTTCAACAACAAGTACAGTTTCTATCACATGCTACACACATTTCCACACATGAAACTCTAACCACATCCAAAATAAATGCTACAAGTGTTAAGACATAAATTGGAAGAAAGAAACCCAAGAACAGTGCTTCTGGTCTATGCATGTTTATAAGCACCATCAAACTTTAGCGGAAGAAAGGAATTAATTCAGCATGTTGGATTAATACATTTCCTGAAGGTTTCATGCTTCAAACTACTTTCATTAAGCAGAAGCATTCATAAATGCTTTCTTAATGCACACTACACGCTAATCCCCAAGTCTGCTTTTCATTTCAAGTTTGCATGTTCATGCAAATATTGACCCAACCAAATTCTGACTTCAGAGTCTGTACTTAGCATTAACAGCCCTAGTAAAAGCACAAAATGAGCAGCATTTAGGATATTATAAATCAGTGCATCAATAGCCAAAAATGTACCAATAAAGCTCAAAGCTCAATCATTTCTTTGTATTACTATGTCACAGTAACGGAACTACATTTCCCATAACTCTTCAGTGAAGCTTTTTGAATGTGGGTAAGGCTATGTGTTGTGTGATATGTTTGTAGTTTCCTTCACACTTCTCCATCCTCAATGCGGGCGAGTTGCCTTTCCAGAACGTCAATCCTGTGACCCTGAGCCAGAACCAGAGCGCGTAAAGCCCGCACCTCCGTCAGGATATCAGAAAGCTGGTCCTCCTGTGCAAGAAGGAAAAAACAACAAAAATGGGACATTAACATTTAGGCTTTAAAGCGCCCCTATTATCCTTTTTTCTCAGTGTTACCATTCCATGCAGTGTGTAAATACAGGTGTTTGTGATTGTAAAAGGTCTGCAAAGTGCACAACAAAAAAAAAATTGTCTCCTTACAGAAAGATTCGATTCTGAACTGCCGAAACGAGCCGTCAGCAACTAATTTGCATAATGCCAGTCTATGGTCTTCATTGGTTGCCCATGAATAACATCCACTTTGACCCTCACTCTAAAAAATGCTGGGTTGTTTCAAACCAAATTTGGTCAAATATGGACAAACCCGAATCGAATCGTCGAATCAAAAACAGCTATTCTAAAACCCTCATTGCTAATTAATACAATGACATACTATGTTATAAATATATTATACCACGGTGTGTCAGAAACCGATTCTGATTAGCTGGAAGGTGTGTGTTCAAACCAAGTGGCAACCTTCCAGTCTCTCTCTTGAAACCGAGACAGAAGTGATTAAACTGCAGTTCGACTGGCCGCTAGAGACTGGCTGCAAAAGAGAGTCAATCCCATGATTTTTTTTATAAATCATCAGTTTAATTATAATAAGCCTTAAAGTTCTGCATAATTAAGGGCGTGGCCACTTGAGTGACAGGTGGATTGCCGCTGCTGTCACTACCAGCCGTTTGTCTGCTGTAACGTCACCTCAGCTAATCCCGCCTTTTTGACAATTTTCGGTAATCCGGTGATGCGCTGCCAAGATGGCGACGACTGGCTCCGCCCACTTTGGGCTTAAAAAACGCTTTTCAGAAACTTATCACGGACACTAGGTCCATATTTTTTTAAAGTCTATGGTTCAAATCGTTTAATTGCACAGGTAGTTCTAACTATATTAAAGGGATAGTTCACTTTGAAATTATTTTTTGATATGTTGTAGCTTAACTCAAGTGCATCCAAGATGTAGTTGTCTTTGTTTCCACAGTATTTTCAATTTTGATATTTTTAGGTCAAACCTTTCTTGTCTGTCAGTCATATAATGGCGGTCTATGGGGTCCACCTCAAAGAGCATACACAGAGAAGTCTAAATTAAACATGATTTAATGACTCGTAAATGTGAGTACACATTGATGGCCTAAGACACGAAACGAGCGGTTTGTGTGAGAAAACGAACAGTATTTATATCGTTTTCACCTCTTGTAACCACAGCCACAAAGCGCACGCGCCCTCAGATCACTTGGACGTGGCTGTGGTTACAAGAGGTAAAAACGATATAAATACAGTTCGCTTCCTCACACAAACCGCTCGTTTCGTGTCTTAGGCCATCAGTGTGTACATTTACGAGTCATTGAATCATGTTTAATTTAGACTTCTCTGTGCATGCTCTTTGAGGTGGACCCCATAGACCTCCATTATATGACTGATAGACACAAACGGTTTGACCTAAAAATATCAAAATTGAAACTACTGCGGAAATAAAGACACCTACATCTTGGATGCCCTTGAGGTAAACTAAAACATATCAAAAATTAAATTCAAAGTGAACGATCCCTTTAATGCACTGCTTTCGTTGAAGCACAGACACAAAATGTACAATAATGTAGTCCACCTCAGCCAACCAATCTCCTCATTTCTCTGAACCTCGTCACAATTGTCACTCACCTCTTTCTTTACTCTCTCTATCCCACCATCTACATCCCTTCCTCCTCGCCCGTGGCCCGGAGCCTCGCTCTCCATCTCAACCGCCATAGGGTTTGCTGGCGCAGTAGTGCTGGTGGGACTAGTGTTGGTCTGAGAGAGCAGTTTGGGTCGACCCCGCAGCGTGCCGGCTTTGGTTGGAGGGGCCATGTAGCCTCCGCTGAGGGAAACAAGGACTGGAGCGGCATCTTGTCCTGCTATCCAATCTTCCGCCAATAGAGCGGGTTCTAATCCCGCCGTATCCGGGTACAGATCCCCTTGAAACAGGTCGGACTGATAGTGGGTGGGTGGAAAAGAAGAGTTTAATTTAGAGAGATGGTGCAGATTGATAAACATGCCAATTAATCGTTTGCATAAAGACAGTTAAACATGGGCTTTCTTGCTTCCTCTTTCACAGACACAAATACTCTAAAAATACAGCAGTTGGGGCAGTACCAAGGATCCATAAAATACCAGCTAAGAATGGTAAATTCACCTAAAAAAATGTAATTTACTCACCCTTATGTTCCTTTTTCTTCTGAAGACCACAAAAGAAGATATTTTGAAGAATATTGGGAACCAAACAGTTTCGTTTACTGATAACTTTCATTGTATTGATAAAAAAAAAAAACATTGAGCCATTTCTCAAAACATCATCTTTTATGATTCAAAGAAGAAGGCAAGTTCAACAGCTTTGGAATGACATAAGAGTGAGGAAATTATGACAGAATTTTTATTTCTGGGAGAGCTATCTCTTTAAATATAGCAAAAGGAGGGAAATTAGACATTGGTCTATTTTTACAAACTGAGTAAAACTTATTCGGTAACTTAATTAAGCTCTAAATGGTTAAATCAGGGCTGCCAACTTTTGAGTTTAGCTTGGAGTGAGAATTATGGAAATATTTTTATGATTATGGCTAACAGCTGGTGAAAATCTCTAAAGGTGTCGAACTGTTCCCTATTGGAGAGATATGGAATCTAGATATGGAATAAATAGCATTCAATACAAAATGAATGTGTCTCATTATATTGAAATCAAGTTTTATGTGATAAAGTATTTGCTTTTGTTGTGCATTAGAACCACACCACCATGTGACAGCAGCAAGCAGCTGGGCTCCTGATTGGTTAACACGGCGCGAATTATATGCCAAAGTTCAGATTTTTCAACTCGGGCGGCAGGCGCGAATTCACAAAAAGCACTTAATAAAATCATACCCGCATCAATTCGCGCCAATCGCGTATTGAGCCTCATTCACGCTGCATGATTTTTTTACGCGCGTAACGCATCTCTGCATTGACTAAATATTGAAATCACTCGCGCCAGACGCTCTATTCGGATCTGGTGTGAATGCACCATGTGTGGCGTGAGATGGTGTGAAAATTAAGTATCAATTGCGTGAGAATTTGGCAGCCCTGAAAGTGTAATGTTGATCTGACAAGTGACAAATAAATATTGCACATATTTTACACATTTTCTTTGTGCCGTTTTGTCAAGCTTCAAATTTAGAATTAGGCTAGATTAGTGTTTGAAGTAATGGAGCATCTGAAGAGAAAAACTATCACCTACATATGTATTATTCAAATACTATCACTAGAATTTGCTCAATGCCCTATTAGCGTGTATGGCGTGTGACTATATTGTGTGTATTTGCTAATCCTAAAAATGCAGTCCTGTTATACAAAAAGCAACAGGAGCGAGTAGTGTCCTCTGGTGTGTTGATTTATTACTAGGGATGGGTATCGTTAAGGTATTAAACTCTATATTTTGAAATGTAAAATAGAAAAAGCAAAACGAAGAAAAATATCTTTTTGTTATGCAGCAATGTGCAGGCTTTTTTTTGTTTTATATACAAAAAGGACACATAAGAAAAAAAAAACAAGTACAAACACAAGAATACAATTAATCAAAGATACAAATTAAATACAAAGTGCTTTAATTTCAGGAAGGTGTACTAATCTTTTCAGGTAATTGTTTCTGTCTGAAAAGAAACCTAATTTAGTAATCAAATATAAAATAGCACTGTATAGTTTATCATAGAGAGATTAATGCTTATTAAATCTAAAGTTACTCATTCAAAAGCTGTGAGTGATTTTCTCTGCCTTTTGTTGTTTGATTTGCATTAATGGCTGAATCGTCAGCAGGTTTAGGCTATTAGACTGCTGCCCCTTTAAGACCGAGAGCAAATCTAATCGGTAACTGAAGCACCATCATTTTCTCCCTATTATTTACGTCCATTTAAGACATAATTGTGTTTAAGTGAATAAACTTTGTTTAAGTGAATCTCAGAGCTGGTCATTTTGACATTTTTATGTATATTTGATAGTTAAGGACACACGAAGCCCAAAGTGTAGGCTACTTTTCTTGTCTCGTTGCAGTCGTGAACAGCGTCTCTTGCGCAGGCTTTTGTGTTTTTAATAGCCATTTTTTGATCTTGCAACAGTAGAAGACAGCATTTTGCAACAATCGCCAATCGTGCTGATTCTGACGGTACGTTTGGGTTTTGGGAACTTCCTAATAGGAAGAACTGACAGCGCTCCGCAGTGCTGTGAAGTAGGCTAAAGGAAGTTAAACTGGACAGATCATGCGTCTTGTTTTTTAACGGTTTCATCTCAAATATCTTCTTTTTATAATCTTTGGAAGCCGAAATACAAAATATATTAGAATAATATCCCAAATCTAAAGTGTAACCACGTTGAATGTTTAGTTCTGTCCTCATTGTCACTCATTAAGCAAGGGCTGTCGTGTTTCGCGTGCTGTGGCTTTGCGTGAGAGATCGCTCTCTCTCTCTTCTGAACTGCGAATTTCAAATTTGCATCACAGACAAATGGTTTAATTAAAATATAGTTTATATATAGAAAAGGCTGGCGATATAAACATGTTCAAGATAACGTCTTTAGGAATGATAAATAATTTTTCCAGTACCGACAGCAGAACCGATAACGTCCGAGCTTATCGATACAGCGGTCTTTCAAAATTCAGTACCGGGGCCCGTTTAATACCGGGTTTCGGTACCCATCCCTATTTATTACAACACATTCTCATCCTAGGGCGTCACATACTGACGCTTTTGACAATGCGTATACATCCAACACACATGGCACCCTTTAGCGTCAATGTAACACGCTTCGGTTATGGGTAGGTTTAGGTCTGGGGTAGGGTTAGGGTTAGACCACTAGGAGGCGCCTTCTGGCCCATATATATCTGTGTCTCATGTGCGTTGGATGTATATGCATTGTCAAAAGCGTCAGTATATGACGCCTTGGGATGAGAACAGGCTGTTTATTAGTGTGAATATTTAGCACACTAATCTAGATACATTTGAAACCACATCGTTTTCTCTACGTTAGCCTTCCATCTGCACTGATTCAATGTTTTTGTAACGTGCTCTCTCAATACAAAATACAATTTTCACGTTGTAGTGTCCTGTGTTGTGTGTGCTATTCACTTTATAGCTGTTGTGCCTGCTATTTTTACTTCATTATTTCACTAAATTTAGAAATGAGTGAGGTGTAGAAGAGCTCACTAGATCAACAGGTTTCACTATTAGTGAGGACATTAACACCTCACAAGTATAGTCACGCATTCCTGTTCTGCAGTGTTCATTCCTGTTGAAAAATATATTTTTCAATAAAAAAAAATAATTGTGTTTGGTCCATTATTTAATTGTCCAATCGTTTAACAAATCCCATTATTAAAAAAAATGGAAACCTTTCGGAAAAATGAACCTTTTGTGCATATAAAGTGTTTTTTATGAAAAATATAAATTATTTGAACATGAAACTAACGGTTTCTTCAAAATAAACATCGAAATGTAAGTAATTAGTTCACATGTTTGTAAACATGTTAATTTTTTTAAACACTTTTGGTAACTGGACTGAGAAAAATGCATGCGTCTTTGACTTAAAAACCTTGTAAAAAATGAAATGAAGTGACTGGAGATGAACAAGTACATATTTTGAATAGTTAAATATGTTATTAAAATCAATTTTTTTTTTAAAGTTTTATTTTCAAGAGGATAATAAGTATAATAAAACACAATGAGTAAATGGCACGCATTCATGGAAAGGCCCATGAGGATCATCACATATTTTTTTAAACAAACTGCAGTATATATGGCTGACTGATAAAGAAACCTAAGCGTCGCATCGCTGTGCAATTATTTTTCTACACGCAAGGCAAGAGAGCATTTACAATAAAGTGTTTTTCAGAGAACTTCCTGTAACACTTAACTTTCCAAGCTTTCAAAGCATTTAAAAAGAGAAATTCTACACTACTATCAGAACAAAGTTCATCTCAAAGCTCTTGTAGATGACAAAATGGAATGACTAATTAGTAGCCAAAAGTTACTTACTAACTTTCCTTTCTGACTCGCTGTAAACACAGATTCAAAACTGAACGCATGGATGCATGCAGACTGAACCTACCTTCCGTGGCACAGTCATAGATATGGGCTCAACCTTTCTCTCATGAAGCTTATAGAACCTGATGGAACAAGATGAAGAACAATGGAGATAAATGCAAGCACTGTTTAAGATCAAAATGAAAGCTCAAAAATGAAAATGATTTTTAGCGAATGATATGGTAACACTACAATATTAGTTAACGTGAACTATGAATGAACATTATTTTTTTACTATTTATCAATCATATAGTTAATATTAATTTCAACATTTACTAATACATTATTTAAATCAAATGCTGTATGCATTAGTTAATGCATTGTGAACAAACAATAAACAGCTGGATTTTTATGAATTTTTATGGATTTTATACCTAATGAACATTATATTAAAGTGTTATCAATAATAGCCAACTTGTTCCAGTTTGTTACTCAGTTACTGCACAGCTTCTTAAAAATGAGTCAAAATAGTGAAATGCAAACTCAGAATATTAAGCACACATGCAATAATAAAATTTTATATAAGGCAAGGCAAGGCAAGTTTATTTATATAGCACATTTCATACACAATGGCAATTCAAAGTGCTTTACATAGAAGAAATTAAAATAATCAAAAGAAATCAGAATAATTAAAACAGTTTAGAATAAAAAATAAGAAATAATAAAAAATAAAAAATACGATAAAAATAAAATACAGTAAATTAAAACCATTTAGAATAAAATGAAGTAGCGTAATATATTATAACACAAATATATTTTAGGTATTTAATTTCACTTTATTAACCAATGTCTTTGCTGCTCACCTTCGATTACCCAATTAAACCATACTAATAAGCAAAAATTATTTTAGATAAACATCACATTTGTGTTTTTGGTTTGTTAACAAGAAAAAACAAGCCATGTCCACGTGAAAAAAAGTAATTCAAAACTAACGTGGCACATTACTTTCCATAAAAAGTAACTATGTAACGTAATTAGTTTTTAGAGAGTAACAAAATTTTTGAACATCGGATATTTGAATTTTAAAAAATGACTTTGCCTAACATATTTTATAATGTTACAAAAGATCTAAAATAAATATAGTTCTATTGAACTTTCTATTCATCAAACTTTCTATTTTCTTTCTATGTTGGCGTGTGAATATTTTTCCACAAAAAAAAATGATGTGTTCCACGGAAGAAAGAATGGAATCACACGAGGGTAAGAAAACATTAAAAATACTAAGTCAAACATCCCAGACAAATAACCAGTCAATCAACTTTGGCACCAAACAAAAGACCGAAGTTGGAGTTGCCACTCAAATGTACCACTCAGGGATTCATTAAGGCATTATTAAATAAAAAGAGTCAGGACGTCGAAGAATGACACTGTCTTAAAGTCACACAGTAGTTGAGTTCGTACCTTGCTATTTCACACTTGTTGACATCTACTCCTCGTTTGCTTAGAAAACCAGCACCTCTCTGCGGCTCCTTACTGCTATACAGACTCAGGAAATGAACAAACGGTGACTCATCCGTCACCTCAAAGTAGCGGATGGTACAATCCCCCTGTGAAAGAGAGACGGTATCAGACAGCTGAACTAGAGCTCATTTCAGCAATTACTAGTTCTACTTTTATTACATGGGCCTCTGAGACACACGATCTATGGTATGCATCAAAGTACCAAGGTATTAACATCTGACACCATTTACCAGCACTTACAGACTCAACATCTCGTACGCCACCGCTCAAAAGTTTTGGGTCAGTAAGATATGTTTATGATCATTTTGTTTTTCTGGAAGAAATCGATACTTTTGAGCATTAAATGTATCAAAAGTGACAATGAGGACTTTTACAAAGTTCTATTTAAAACACACAAACAATCCTGAAAAAAACGCCACCACAGTTTCTACAAACATATCCAACTCCAGCTATTTTCATTTCATCCTGATAATAATGGTAAATGTTTCTTGAGCAGCAAATCAGCAAATTAAAATTATTTCTGAAGCTTTTCTCACAGGAATAAATTACATTTTGAAATTTATTAAAATATACATTTTTTGATCAAATAAGCCCCTGAGATTTTTATTTTATTTGAAAAATAACCTTACAGACTTCAAACTTTTAAAACATAGCTTATATTATAATATGTTTACTGTGTGTAGGGTTGGGTATCGTTTGAATTTGAACGATTCTGATTCCGATTCCGATTCCTTGTTTCGATTCCGGTTCCTAACGATTCTCGATTCCGATTCTTTTAAGAGGCAGGGTCAAAAAAGTTTAGCTAACCTTGCTAACCAACGGTCTTTCGGAAGGAAATAATCCTTTCTGAAGGAAATACTCCTCCTGTCACAAATACTCCTTTTGTCTCAAATTTTGCATTTTGCAGAGATTTCGTTATTTTTAGAAAAGTGAAGCCACACTTTGGATCACCGACGTAAGGTACTCATGTTCGACTCGCGTGGTTATGCCAACACTTCCGGTAGATGCTTCTTCGTTGGTGTTGTTCAGCGGTTTCTTCTTCCGCTAAGCGGACTGTGAATATCGAAACTAGGAATCGAAATTTTAACTTTTGAACGATTCCGGGAAAAACTAAAAGTTAGTCCCGGTTCCAATCGATACTCGATTCTCGATACCCAACCCTAACTTTGTGTAAGGAAAACTTACCCGAGTCAGTGATTGGACACTGGAATTGAAATCACGCTCAATTACACGCTTATCAAATATGTCTGTGATTGGCAACAATATTCAGCGCTTCAAAAACTCATTGTAAATATACATCAATGAAGCTCTTCAGCGAGCGCTTACACAGATACACACGGGAGCGTTTGAAGTGTTTGAAGGCAGACGTCTATCAGTGGCGCTGATAGATGCCGTGTGCTCTCAAACGCTCCGGTGCGTTGATCATTGTAGCCAATCACAGACATATCCGATGAGCTCGTGAACACAACGGCCAATCAGAGGTGTTTATGATTCCGCTCAACAGCGCACATTTTTTAAATTTCAGTACGGACTACCCAGTTCCAGCTGGGTAATCTTACCTTCCCGCACAAGTAAACCATGTTGGTGTCTGGGTCATAGAATGGAAGCAGAACTCCATTACTGGTGTCCATTTCCTGTGTAACCATTGGCTCAGACAGATCTCTCTGAAATGCACAGACAGAACAGGTTACCAAAAGAACATTACTAAAACATATCAATAACTGAACCAGACAGGCAACATCTGATAGTAGTAAGTAAGCTCATCTGATTGATAGATTGATTGATTGATTGATTGATTGGTTGCATGTTTCCTCTGGCCAGTTGTATAAAAATACAGTAGCCGCTAATTTAAGACTGTAGCGGAGACCCAATTCAGAGGCTGCATCCTTCGAAGGCCACGTTCGAAAGCCGATTGCATCACCGCGGCGCGACGAAGGCTGTCCCAATTCGAAGGCTCCTCCAAATGCATCCATCGTTTCTCGGACCATGAAAGATACAACAGATGGATCCTTCGCGGCCTAGTCTACCGCCAAATTTATTGCATCCCGGTGACAAAAGGATTTTTTTTTTTTTTGCTTTACTGCTTAAATTTTTACAGTAAAGTGACAGTAAAGATATTTAATGCATCCTTGTCAATGAAAGTATTAATTTCATAAAAAAATAATTATTAAAGGTGCATTGTGTAATATTTAGGAGGATCTTTTGACAGTGGTGTATAAAGACCTTACTTAACCCCTTAAGTGTCACGGGCCCAAATCCATTACATTTTTAAAATAGTATTATCCTATACTAAATCTAAACTAATCTTGACAAACGATATATCATTTGAAAGCTTAGAATCTTGAAAGCTTGATTTTCAAAATATATTACAGAGGAGCCGTAATTTATCAATTTGCAACAAGAATATTTTCATACTCTTTCATACTTTCATACTCATACTCTAACCTTTATTTTGAAATTGTGATGAACATGAAAAATCATGAAAGAAGGGTAGAAACCTGTTTGTTTTCATGCCAAGAGTTCAAAAGAAAGCCTCCATTCAATTATTTTATAATTATAATAATCATTATTTCATATGGAAATGGAGTCTGGTTGTGCCCTAGTGAAAAAGTTTGGTACTGCGCCCAAACAAAATCTCACTGAAAGCTCATTTTTTGAGATATCAACCTAAAATTTATTCAGATTTTTGGCTTTGATTTTTTTTTAGCAGTTTTAGAGTTGCCAGGTTTTAAAAAAATATATATTTTATATAAAATATGAATAATTAAATTTTTTATATTGTACATTTTCATAAACTCAAACTTCTATAACTTTTCTTCTGTTTCACATTCTTAATTTATTTCACTTCTACAAAAATCTGCCAAATGTCTTCTTTAAAACGAGACCATTTTTACGTCTATATTCCAGAGCGTTCTTGAATTACAACCATTTAAGTTCGAAATGTGCATTTTCATCTATATTCAAAAAAAAAAGGGGGGGGGGGGGGTGACACTTAAGCGGTTAATGAACCACTATGTTTTTATTACCTTACAAAGAGCAGTTTCTATCTACATACACCGCGGGTCCCCTTACATTACAACGTAGTCTCTACAGTAGCTCTAAAAGGACAAACGTATTTCGTCACTATTTTGTTCTTCGTGCAAAGAAGCTAGCTAAAGTCTGAGAATAAAACACTGACACAATGATGAACAAGTAACAATAATATTCGTAATAACATATTGTTTTACTGAATAATTAAGTAAACCTCATTGCTTAACTGGCTACTCTCTGCTGTTCCAGGCGACGACATCTTTTCCTATCGGCCATCGTAACTTCTGTTGGTTGCAATTTGCAACGTCACCACTAGATGCCGCTAAAAATTACACACTGCACCTTTAATAATCCCAAGCTTGTGAATGGTAGTGTACATTATTGATTATCAATTACCTATAAAACTTACAGTAGGAAGATCAATCAAGTTTATTAACAGATTAACAGACAAGCTCTAAGGCCGTGTGTCCACCAAAGCGTTTTTAGCTGAAAACGCTAGATGCTCTGCTGAAGACGCCGTGCTTTGGGCGCATGAGAGCGTTTTGGCAGCGCAGCGTTTTTTTCCGTTGAGACGTTTCGTTGCTATGATACAGAATATCCGCAGCAGTTTGAATTTTGTGACAGTTGGTCGCTGTGATTGGATGGCTGGGTAAAAAGTGACAGCGATGAGCGCTGCGTTTTATCCAAAGTTGAACATTTTTCAACTCCCAGCGACCAGTAAAAACGCCGGGCGCTCGGCGCTTCAGCGTGAAAAAAAACACTCAGCGCCTCGGTATGCTCGTGGCGTTTAAAAAAACACGGCGCTTCCATTGAAAACAATTGAAAACATACGCCAGGCGCGTGGAAAAATGCTTTGGTGGACACACGGCCTAAAGGATAAAACGTTCTTGCTGGCCAATGAACCACCAATGATGTTCCTCTAAAAAAATGCTCTTACTGTGTCCCAGAGGGCAAGCTGTCTCTCACTCATGCGACTGAATCCGGTTGTCAGGATTTTCCCATCGGCCAGAAAGACGGCCCTCATTGGCCTGGTGCCCTCATGAGCTTTCTCCCGCACCTGAGTGTGACATCGTCAAATGACAAGAAAAATCACATATCAGTGCAAAACCACTGAGGCATTCCTGAGTGACCAGATCAGTCGGGTCACTTAGACCCATCACGTTGTGCATCAAAAGGTTAAAAAAGAAAACGGTTATTTTCACTTGTAATAATATTTCACAAAATTACTGCATTTTTGATCAAATAAATGCAACCCCGGTGAGAATAAGAGATTTCTTCCCAAAAGAATCATACAGAACCCAATCTTTTGAATCTGTCTGTGTTACATTGCTTCATAAACCCCTGGTTGGGAAACAGGAATGGATGCAGGAATGAACAGACTGACCTTAAGGACAGTTCCCCGCCGGGGATCAATGACTCGTAAGGCTTTGTCTTTACAGGTGGTGCACAGGATGCTCCCCTCTCGGTTCCAGCTCACGCTGTATATCAGGTCAGGATGGGCGTCACTCAGCTGGTACACCATCTCCCCGGTGCCCACATCCCACACACAGAGGACATTATCACATCCTAGAACATGGGCACACAAGATCAAAGGGTTACACTTTATTTCGATGGTCCACTTTAGACATTCTAGGGTTGTCAAAAGTACCGGTACGACTAAAAAAATTGTGTTTGTTTGAGCGCTGTCTATTTACAGCGTGTTTTAACCAGTGTTGAGCATTGTAATGAGTCACAGTCATATCTGCTAAAGGTGTGAATGCGGTAGCAAATCAGAGGTGCTATTCAGTGCTTGTTCAATGTTCGCTGCATTCTCCAGAATCCTTTCATTATAGCCAACAAAGTAGAAATACAATATAAACAGGAGATTCACTTTACAATCAAGAAAGCTTTTTTGTAATAATAATGGGAGTTTTCACTAGAGTGCAGAATTCAGTGAGCTTGAACTTTAGGGATTGATAGTTTTAGTGATGGAGGCTCTTCTCTTGCTTTCTGTTCATACCTGTTCACTCTCCCAATACAAGTGTAATTTTTTATGCTGCTCAGTACATGAAAGGTTTCTGGACTGACAACTATATTTACATGTGCCATTGATTCGGAAACTGTGATGATTGACAGAGACAAACAATGGGCGAGACAAAACGACATGATTTATTAAAGTACTTAAAGGGATAGTTCACTTTGAAATTAAATTTTGGTATGTTTTAGTTTACCTCAAGGGCATCCAAGATGTAGGTGTCTTTGTTTCCACAGTAGTTTCAATTTTGACATTTTTAGGTCAAACCGTTCTTGTCTGTCAGTCATATAATGGAGGTCTATGGTCACCACCTCAAAGAGCATGCACAGAGAAGTCCAAATTAAACATGATTTAATGACTCGTAAATGTAAGTACACATTGATGGCCTAAGACACAAAACGAGCGGTTTGTGTGAGAAAACGAACATAAACGAATCGTTTTTACCTCTTATAACCAAGTGATCTGAGGGTGCGGGCGCATTGTGGCTGTGGTAAAAAGAGGTAAAAGTGATCTAAATACCGCTCATTTCACGTCTTAGGCCATCAATGTGTACTTACATTTACGAGTCATTAAATCATGTTTAATTTGGACTTCTCTGTGCATGCTCTTTGAGGTGGTGACCATAGACCTGCATTATATGACTGACAGACAAGAACGGTTTGACCTAAAAATATCAAAATTGAAACTACTGCTGAAACAAAGACACCTACATCTCGGATGCATTTGAGGTAAGCTAAAATATACCAAAAATTAATTTCATTTATTTCAGCAGTTCTTGCTCTGGTCCAGAAATTGGTACAGAGACATGCCAACTAACTCTCATTAGAGTATTAGTAGACTGAGCGTTCAGGTAGTAGAATAAGTTGACATGTAGTTACACATTTATTTATTTATAGTCAGTAGAATGTCTGTATTGGGAGCATCAAAATGTTAGGGTCCACTACTCTAATGATTGTTAGTTGAGATGTAGTTGCAAAGTTACTTCTAGTAAGTAGAAAGTCCACAGTGAACCATAAAAGGTCAAAACATTTAATCAGTTTAAGACCTAAGATTTGCATCTCAGATATTTACATGCTAATGCAAATCAAACCCAAAACTGCCTTCCTTAGTCTGGTTGTGCGCAAACCTTTAAATCAAACTCTGCGGTTTAGCTTTATATATGTTACTTCTGTAGAGGTGTAGACATATCAACCCCTATTTCTTAATTATATGGAAATAAATCAATATATTGACTTTTAAAACCACTTTTTTGTCATGCTTATTGCCTCAATAGTGTAATGTCTTCAATTACCTTCATTTGGTGGCTTTTCTCAACAAATATTGATATATGCAATTAATTGAGATTCACTTATTCACAGAATCAGCCTATCATCATGCAATTCATTTTTAATCGTTTGACAGCTCTATTGTCTTTTCAGTACTTTGAAGGTGCACAAAAACCATCAACAAACTCCAACATCCAAAAATAGGGTTTGAGAAAAGATATAAAGCAGGTTAAGACACCAGAATTAGAGCACACTCCAGAAATAGAGCGTGCCAGAACAGACTTAATCCAAGCACCGAGAGCCGAATAGAAAAGATAGACAAAGGAAGTGCTTACCTGCAGTCAACAGGATGTTGAGGGCCGAAGGGTGCCAGGCTAGGATGCCCACTCTTTTACTGTGGCCCTCGAGAGTCACAGCAGCTTCAGACATGGGAGACGTAAGACCTCCGTCAGGAATCTGCCAAACCTGTTGTGCACAATACACAGATACAAGAAAAACTATCGTCTGTGTAAAAGTAAAGGTCTTCGCTGTCACATGATCCATCAGAAATCATTCTAATACGCTGATTTGCTGCTCAAGAAACATCTTATTATCAAAGTGAAACGAATAGCATGATTTTAAAAAAAACAACAGGATTCCTTGACAAAATAGAAAAAGTCTTCATTGTCATTTCTTATTATTATCAATGTTGAAAACAGTTGTGCTGCTCAATATTTTTATGAAAAAATGTGATACACTCCCATTTTTATACAAATTAATACATTTATTCAGAAATTACACATTCAATTGATCAAAAAGACATTAATATTGTAACAAAAGATTTCTATTTCAAATATACGCTGTACCTTTGAACTTTTTATTAACAAAATACCACTAATGTCATGGTTTCGACATTAATCTCGAAACTTTTCGACTTTAATCTCAAAATTTTTTTACTTTAATCTCGAAACATTTTGACTTTAATCTCGAAACATTTCGACTATAATCTGGAAACATTTCGACTATAATCTCGAAACATTTCAACTTTAATCTCGAAACATTTCAACTTTAATCTCGAAACATTTCGTCATTAATCTCGAAACATTTCAACATTCATCTAGAAACTTTGACATTCATCTCGAAACTTTTCAACTTTAATCTCGAAACTTTTTGACTTTAATCTCGAAACATTTCGACTATAATCTCAAAACATTTCGACTTTAATCTCAAAACATTTCGACTTTAATCTCAAAACATTTCGACTTTAATCTCGAAACATTTTGACTTTAATCTCGAAACTTTTCAACTTTAATCTCGAAATTTTTTTACTTTAATCTCGAAACATTGACTATAATCTCAAAACATTTCAACTTTAATCTCGAAACATTTCGACTTTAATCTCGAAACATTTCGACTTTAATCTCGAAACATTTCGACATTAATCTAGAAACTTTTCGACATTCATCTCGAAACTTTTTGACTTTAATCTCGAAACATTTCGACTATAATCTCAAAACATTTTGACTTTAATCTCGAAACTTTCGACTATAATCTCGAAATTTTTCGACTTTAATCTCGAAACATTTTGACTTTAATCTCGAAACTTTGACTATAATCTCGGAACCTTTCGACTTTAATCTCGAAACATTTCGACTTTAATCTCGAAACTTTAATCTCGAAACATTTCAACTTTAATCTCGAAAGATTTCGACTTTAATCTCGAAATGCTAGATTTTGATTATTTTACAGATTTTTTTTAACGTTGCAGTTCAGGGCTTCCGTAGTTTTCAAAAACATAAAAAAAAACATTATTGCAAACTTTTGATTAGCAACATTACATGGGAAAATGTGTAAAATATTTGTACATAGATTTTTACAAACTGTATGGTTCAAAAACACCATTTTAAGTAATATTTAAATGATTGAAAAAATAATTCTATAAATATTGAAAAACGTACCAACAAAAATGACAATATGTACCATGTGAATCTTCATGTCTTAATAATGCAATGAATATTTATAAAGACCCCTTATTCACCACTCATGAGGTGTGGGTTTTGTCGAAGGGAGTAAAACAAACCTTGACAGTGCAGTCCTCTGAGGCACTGGCAATAACGTTGTCATCATGTGGGCACCACTGCACATCCAGCACTGGAGCGGCGTGCCCGCACACAGTCGGGGTGTTCTGGTCCACTCTCCCGCTCTAGTGGTTAGAGATGTGAAAACAATATGAGCTTAACCAATTTTATGGAAATGTTGATTTGATTATTCAGACAACTGTAAATCCTCATTGTTTTTGCATATCGCAGAGAGAGTGCATGCCAACCTTGGCGAGCGGGAACACAAGAAAGGCTCCACCTCCTCCAGCCTCGATGACAACAGCAATGAACTTGGGATTGGCGGCACAGAGCGGACCGTCCCACGTCACGCGTGACACTCTGACATCATCAAGGCAATGCTCAGCCTTCCAGGCCTGTGCGAACACATGCCTGAACTTACTCTGCCTGACAACACCCCTCCTGAAGGACATGACTGTGGGCAGGAGAGTGAAACCATTGATGATTAAACCAATCACGGAATAGTATTTTATGGATATTAAATTAAAGCATGTTAAAGCACTTTAAAAAAAAACTTGTCTTTCTTGTCTTTCATGTCTTTCTTTCTTCAGTCGAAAAGAAATTAAGGTTTTTGATGAAAACATTCCAGCATTTTTCTCCATATAATGGACTTCAATGGGAACCAAATGATTCAAGGTCCAAAAGACAGTTTCAGTGCAAACTGTTCAAAGGGCTTTAAATGATTCCAGACGATGAATAAGGGTCTTGTCAAGCGAAACGATCACTCATTTAAAAAATAAATAACAAAGTTTAAGTTTTATAAGCTCAAATGGTCGCCTTGCTCTGTTCTGTGATGCGCGTTCGTGACTCTCCTGTTCGAAATCGTTCATTAAAATGAACAAATCTTTTTCAGAATCAATTCATTCAGTTTGTTTGTTGAATGAACCAAATGACACGAAAAAAGATTCGGTCATTTTGATAAACGAGTTCGAACAGGAGAGTCACGAACGTGCATCACAGAACAGAGCAAGGTGACCATTTGAGCTTATAAAACTTAAACTTTGTTATTTATTCTTTAAATGAGCAATCGTTTCGCTTGATAAGACCCTTATTCATCGTCTGGAATCATTTAAAGCCCTTTGAACAATTTGCAGTTTGCACGGAAACTCTCTTTTGGACCTTGAACCATTTGGTTCCCAATGAAGTCCATTATATGGAGAAAAATCCTGGATTGTTTTCATCAAAAACCTTAATTTCTTTTCGACTGAAGAAAGAAAGACGTGGACATCTTGAATGACATGGGGGTGAGTAAATTATCAGCAAAGGTTTTTTTTTTTAAACTACTCCTTTAACATGTTAAAATAAGTCAAAATGAACATAAAGGATCACAATTCATTATGCAAATTATCATATCAATGGGTTAGGTAAACTTCAATTTTAAAGGGGCCATGACATGAGAAATCAAATTTCCCTTGATCTTTTGACATAAAAGGTCTTTACACCATTAAAACATCCTGAAAGTTTCAGAAGAGTGAAATAAATGTCCAAAGCATGTATTTAATCAAGCTCCAAAAATGGCTTGTTTTGATATTGCGGGATCTGTGACGTCGCACTGGCAAATATATTTGCATATGACAGCCTCCAGAACAAGACATAGATAAAGCTATAGGTCTAGACACCTTTATTTCTACAGCGCTTTATACAATAGATATGGTTTCAAAGCAGTTTTAAGGTGATAAACAGGAAAATTATGCATTTCAGCTGAAGTCAGTTCTGTGTTGATTATAGATCATCAATTATTTAATATGTTCATTTCATCTATAAAGCAGTGACGTTAGCCAGGGTTCAAAATAATCATATCTCCGAGTCCTCACATACTGAACATTTGTTGTTCTTTACTAACATTATAAGTGAACCTCAAGCAGCATTTGGGTAGTTGAACACAAGATGTCAGTAGTGGGGCATGTTGTCACACCAGCCTTTTAAACACGATTTAAACAATAAACATATTAGGAAAAATTATATTAAATCCATGTAACAGCAAAGAAGGTAACACAGCAATATCATCTACAATACATGTCAATAAATATATATATCCTGATCTGTATTTGGCCATAATCTCAAAATTGTCACGTAAAATATGATTTATATTTTTTCTGTTCCATTGAGCACTAGGTTATTAGGTCAGATAGGCTTAAGTATTGAGGTAAAAGTGAGAGCTCCTCTTGTCCAGTGCAACTCTATACGCCTGCAGCTCTCACGTGTCTGAGACTGAACACGACAGCTAAAGTCACAAACCACAAACCATCAACATTTAAGGTCTGATGTTTGGTTACCTCACATAGACTTTATTCACAGCAGCGCCATCTTTGATTTTTAACAGGAATGAAAGCGAAGCGGTGAGGGGTAGACATGCATCTCTTGAGTGGGTTGTACTCTTATTTTTTAATGTTTTGGGATTGTTCTGGGGATGAAACACTGCAAAAATATATTTCCGAGACATTTCAGTTGGATTGTGGAAAATTATAAGTGATCAAGGAGCTTCTATAGAGTGGCTGCCATTGAAAACAATACGTTTATCCCTCGCAGCCTCGCTTTCATACCTGTCATGGCGCTGCTCTGAATACAGTCTATTACACATTCACATTCTAATGTGATATATTGACTATATATTTAGATAAATGAACCCCCCCTAAACACCTTTTGTCTTTAATGTGATCAAACTAGAATCAATAGAGACATGTCAAACGGTAAATCTACCCTGTAAACATCTCACTATAAATGGCTTACAACATTGTAAATCCTAAAGCTCTGACATGTGAACTGTGGTCTAAAGGTTGCTTTCCAGGAACGAGTTTTCATGGGACATTTCTGTGCATCTTTTCCCAATATTCTGCTATTTTCTTTTGACATTACACTATTTTCATCTTAATACAAATCATGTGACGCTTTGGAGTATGAGAAATCCATCAGGCTCGTGTTCTGGCCTGGTTTGAACCCTATAGTGAATATTTGGTCTCACGTTGAACTCAAACGAACTGGGACACATTTTTCAACTACTTATAAACTGTTTGAAGCCATTAATATTGAGTGGAAAACGTCTTCCTGTTAAAAGCAGGAAGAAAAGCAAGTTTACCCATAAGGCTTAAACATTAACAGAAAACAAAGGGGAATGCTATTCATGCTATAAAGGTAAAGATAAAGTAAAGATACTTTATCTTTATCTTTAAGTATACTTTTAGTAAAGATACTTTATCTACAGTATTTGTACAGATCTTGCTAATTTTCCTTCCAGTGATTGGTGGTTAAGAACAATAAATTAACACTAAATATTTGCCATTCATTACTAGGCAGTGTCTCCACAAAAAAAACTGGATGAGAAAATAATCGATATTACAAAATGTGAAAATAAAAAGTGTAAAAGTCACTCTTTTTTCTGTTCTCCCCTGAGACCATTGACTAAAGACATAATACACTTTGGTGTGTGCGGTGGGTTTATGGGGGTTATTGAGAACAAATCACAAATCAGGGGAAGTCACGTGAGAAGAGGCAATCCATCAAGATACGATTGGATAGGATATCATTGGTTTACGCGATAACTCTTGTTTTCGTGCGCGTTCTCGAATCTGGCCTGAATGAAGAAGATGATGACATTAATGGGAATAATAATTAGGCCTAATATGTAAGTAAACAACTCATATCACCGCTTTATATCACGTCAAAATCAAACTTGAAATGACCTAAAAAAAATACGACTGCGGGGTTTTTAGTTGACTTTAAAAAAAAAAGCTGAGTATTATTTCACAAATAATATTGTTTAAAATTGTTACTGCTAGTTATTATTTTGGAATACATGTAAAATGCGTTAAAATACAAACTTTATAAATGTATACTTGTTTTAATAAATAGAACATTACGTAAAATAAAATTGTATTTGCGCTCTCTTTTTCCATGTCATGTTAATTTAACCACTAAAATTAATTGTAAAAGCTAGGAATATAAATGTACATTTCATATAGCCAACGTTATATAGGCCTAAAAATGTGAGGACTTTTACTCACACTTTTTTTTAAAACCTCACCGCACACCACATAATACATATAAATGGGACTAATATACAAGTAATGGGGTCGTTAACACATAAATGCAGATGACAGCCACAACCGCAAAAATGCACTAATAACATATGACATAAATGACATCATTCGTACCTCTGTTTGGGGGTTTCCTCCTTCTTTAGTTTCTTTCCTTTCTTAGAAAAATCTTCAGAAATTAATGACGCGATTCCGGGTATAAAAATATTATATATTATATATAAATGCAATGATCTATAAAACTACACTAATCCTTTGAGTGTGTTATCGCCGGGATTTTCTGCATGGTCAGGTGGAACAGATATATCCAGTCAATTTGAGCAGGCATCGACAAATTAATCCATATTATCAGGGAAATAAATGCACAATTGTCTGTTTTTAAAATATGTACAAAGCTGAAAGAAAACTGTTCAGTTCAGGAAGTTAAAATAAATCAGGAAGCGCGTCGACCCCGGTGAAGGATAAAAGATGATGGGTGGTAAATTCCTTAGCGAATGTGCTTAGAATTAAAAGCAGCGATGTGTGAAGTTCGCCATGGTGAGCAGACAACAAAATGGACGGTGATACGCCTTTTAGACGTAATAAAAGTCCCTTTCTGAGCGCTTTGTGACCATTTATGATTTTATTATTCACAACCGAACGAACTACGTATTAGAAAAAAGGTTAATCTATTAGGGAAACTGACGGCAAAACAATATTTCCATACATTTTTTCCCAGGCTATTTCTTTCACTTTCAGATGCTGTCTTTTCGTAAACGTGAGGTTCTATCAGGGTTCTATGCAGAATGACAGTCAGGTTTAAATTCAAAATAAAAGTCCAAGTTCTGCACTAACAGCCAAGCATTGTTCGTTCGTGATGGAAAATGCCATACCATACCTTTTAAAGGAACTGTTTGGCTATTCTCACGGAGTGGACAAAAACACCACTGACAAGAAAGAGCAGGTTACTTTTGACATTAAACAAGGTCTCAGATTTCAAATTTTGTAAGTTTTATTACAAAATTCAAGCAACAAATACCGTATTGGTGCTCTTAAAGTTATTTTTTTTCGCTTTTACTACAAATATATTAAATTGCTATTATCTATAAGCTAGTGTGCTCCAAAACAATGACAAAATGCGCATTTAGAGGATTAAACCATTTAAAACGCTGAAGCAATGATTTTGATGACATCACTCTATACTTCAGCTTCTCATCAAATATTCCGTCCAATCAAATGCTCTCTAGAATCTGAAGCGTTAACTAAAACGACGTGTTGAAGATTAGGATAACATGTTAGAGAATAAGTAAATCACAGCCGAGCTTAGATATAAACTAAACACTTTTGGTCATTTTTTTAAAGGGGAGGAGCTGTTTGATATGACTTGCTCTGTCTTCCTGTAACTAACATACTAAATTAATATATAAGGGTCCATTCTTTCTTTCTATTTTTTTTTAATGGTGGTGGCTAATCTCAAAGTAGTCCCTGTTTTATTGCAATGTTTTGGTGGAAATATTGGTTATTATGGTACATTTTTCCAGATTAATCACCACACAGATTGTGCTGTTCAGGTGTAGGCTGAAAAGTACCCAACAATGATGTCCTGATTCAACTTTGTGCTTTCTGAAATTAATCTAACAAGGATACATGCAGTATAATTCGGGTTGATTTAATAACCAGTCATTAACGCCAACCTCATACAATGTAGTGAACTCAATACACCAAAGTTACTTACCATCAAGACCCATTTATGGCTTTACATTTTGTTAGATAGAAAGGTCACAGGAATTCCTCAGGAGCTTGCGGTAACACTTGCTGCTTATTAAAACTAATAGTACATAATGAAGTATAAATGTTGTAAACAAAGACAGTGTCACTCCTGCAAATATAGTGACATTTTTGTCACATGCAGGAGTCATTCTTAGAATATGGTAATGCAGTACTTCATAATACTATTCATGCACTGGGCAGTTTCCAGTTAAAATACACAAAAGATGTATAAAAAAAAAATATTTCAAAAACACCATTTGATATCTTTTGGATTACAGACATTACAGTCAAAAAGTCACAGTGAAGGATGACCAGAACACAGTTCATGTAGTATTTTCTCCCTCAACAGTAATTCAAGTGAAGCCTCATGTTGCAATAAAAAATAAAAATAAAAAAAAGATCGTAATTCCACTCCCTGGTCACACAGTGAAGCTCAACTCCGGTGGTCTCCAGTTAATCTGTACCTGAAACACACGCTGTGCCCCATAATGCTCAGTCGTCCCAGTTCCAAAAACACACCGGATTATGCAACTATGAGGAACTATGCGAGTAATGCTGGTTTTGTTTTTCAGGTTTGAGTTTGGTTAGATGATGATGGCCTGATAGTTCTGTCCATGTTTTTGCCACCTTGGGAATGTACTCATATACAAGTTCATATAATACATCCATTTTTATGGGTTAGTCATTGTCAAGACAGCCCTTGGAAAAGTGAATTTACAGAATAGCACTGTAAATGGCGATAAATTCTAACGCAAGACGCTTCCAAACAAACACTTTAAACGATCTGAGCTTTGTGGATAGTTGGGCTATGCGGTGAGAGGAAAAGCGTTGTTTTGGCCGGGAGCAGGATGTTATTGGGTTTCGACTTGGGCCGTAGTGTGCCATTAGTGCGCTCAAAATGGTTGGATAGCGCCTCGGATATCTGTGAACTCGCCGTCTCGCTGCTGCCATTTTCAAAAGCGTCGTGATCCATTAAACCTCTGTGCACTCCTGAATCCGCAGGGCTAACAGAATCTTCTTCCTCTTCGTCTGTAAGAGTCGGGTAGGTGGTTACCATAGGTGAGTGATGCCCCCTGCTGCTTCCTCCTGACCGCGGCCTCCCCTCCGCGGGGAGAATGGCACTGCCGTTTCGAGATCGCACCAGTTCAACGGCCTGGTCCGTTGAATAAGAAGAGGGGTGGAGAGGAGGGAGAAGTTGGGTTTCCTGTATAGCAAAATTGCAAATAGTGATTAGGTGCAATTTTACATGCACATGTATTGGATAAAGCAGAACTGTGTAGTTCAAAAATAATAAAGCATTAAAGGAGTAGTTCACTTTTTAAAAAACTTTTTCTGATAATTTGATTGAAACATTCCAGCATTTTCTCCATATAATGGACTTCAATGGGAACCAAACGGTTCAAGGTCCAAAAGACAGCTTCAGTGCAAACTGCAAACTGTTCAAAGGGCTTTAAACGATTTCAGACGATGAATAAGGGTCTTATCTAGCGAAATGACCGCTCATTTAAAAAAAAGAAGCAAAGTTTAAGTTTTATAAGCTCAAATGCTCGCCTTGTGATGAGTGTTTGTGACTCTCCTGTTCGAACTCGTTCATCAAAATGAACAAATCTTTTCCTGAGTCAATTCGTTCATTTCCTTCGTTGAATGAACCAAATGACACGAAAAAATATTTGTTCATTTTGATGAACGAGTTCGAACAGGAGATTCACGAACGCGCATCAGAAAAGAGCAAGGCGAGCATTTGAGCTTATAAAACTTAAACTTTGTTGTTTTTTTTTTAAATGAGTGATCGTTTCGCTTGATAAGACCCTTATTCATCGTATTGAACCGTTTAAAGCCCTTTGAAGCAGCACTGAAACTGTCTTTTGGACCTTGAACCGTTTGGTTCCCATTGAAGTCCATTATATGGAGAAAAATGCTGGAATGTTTTTATCAAAAACCTTAATTTCTTTTTGACTGAAGAAAGAAAGACATGGACATCTTGGGTGAGTAAATTATCAGCAAAAGTTTTTCCAAAAGTGAACTACTCCTTTAATACTGCTCCAACAAACACGAATTTTCCGCTGGGGTAAACTGCACTGAGCGGTTGAATGCGCTTACTTGATCCCCAAAATGCATTGCAGTGTAGTGTAGTCCTACTTAAGATAGTCAGGGTCTGCTTTAGATGTCTATCTGAAGTCTGACTATCTACTATATGTAATTCATACTCAAAGTCAATCTTTGTGAAACCGGCCCCTGGTCTGTGTTGCATGACATCCGGAGGTCTCTTCTGTTACGACGCCCGTTTCAAGTGAAACTACGGCTGCTACCGTCAACCACACAGATTCATGAAACGCATCTCATACCTGTGACATGTTACTGTCCTCGTCATAAGACTCCATCATCATCATTCGAGTGGATTCTCGGTCAGATCTCTCGATCAGTTTGTTTTGACCTCGTCTGGACGAGTTAAAAATTGCAGGGCGACCGAGTGAGTCCACCGTGCAACGTTCCAGCGTGGAACGACTATCCCTGGAGCGAGGACGATCCTGTGAAAGTAAACATTTAGGGGTTTTATGAGAGGAAAACTTGTGACGTCAATTAAGACTATTATTCTGCCTATATATATATATATATATATATATACACACACACACAACTGAGTGTGACTGGTAACTTGTGACATTTTAAAATATGAAAAGAGAGACGAACCAGAGAGGAGAGACTTGTGCGTATCGTTCCTTCGACTCTTAAAGGATGATTGTCCTCCTTTTAAAAGAAGACAGACAGCAAAATGAGAGGAAGGGTGATATAATATACATCCTTGTTTACATACATTTGCTCCAAAGGGTACTTAGATACATAAGCCAGATGTAAATTGAGCATTAAATCAGCTAATTAAAAAATAATTTCTGAAGGATCATGTGATACCGAAGACTAATAGAGTAATAATGCTGAAAATTTTAGCTTGCCTTCATAAAAATAAATTGCATGTTAAAATAAACTAAAATAGATAACAGCTGTTTTAATATCATTTAATATTTACTGTATTTTTATTAAATAAATGCACCCCTGGTGAGCATAGGCGATATAATCCCAAACCAAATGATCAATAAACATGTTTTTTTTAAAGTCAAACTTTTAACAATATAGACTGTTTCAAAAGTGTGTGTATATGGATTTATTACCGAGTATCTGTTGTCTGTGCTGCTCGAGTTCACTCTTCTAAACGAGGCTTGTCTTGACAGAGTGCTGATTTCCTCCCTTATAAAGAAAGTGAGACGGACAGATTGAAGTACATGAACTCTCATATTCAGACCAGTTGTGTAAACTATTTTGTGTTCAGAAAGACAGACTTCTTACTTTTTTTCCTTCAGCTCTATGGCCAGTTGTTCATTTTTGCGTTTATAGTGGCGGTTTACAGAAATGATTATTACGACAAGAGTGAGAACAACCGCTGCAGCGACACCGGCAATAATGATCATCATCATGTAGTTCACTGATGTTTCCTTCAGAGGCAACTCTAAAAGATACATGCAAAAAAAAATAAGGTATATTCAATTATATGGATTCACATGGAAAAAAAAGGTAACACGACACCCTCATAACCATGACATGACATTCAGTATGTCTTGAATATGAAGTAGGGTTTATGCATGTTTATGACTTTCATTAAGTGACTTTCATTTTGAATGCAAATATGACATTGTTTAAGATGTCTTGAAGACATTTCAAACAATGTCATATTTGCATTAAAAATGTCATAATTGAGAGAATGACACTTAATAACAGTTGTCATGGACATGCTTAAAGGAGTAGTTCACGTTTATAAAAAGGTTGAAAGGTTTTTGATGAAAACATTCCAGGATTTTTCTCCATATAATGGACTTCAATGGGAACCAAACGGTTAAAGGTCCAAAAGACAGTTTCAGTGCAAACTGCAAACTGTTCAAACGGCTTTAATCGATTCCCGATGATGAATAAGGGTCTTATCTAGCGAAACGTTCGCTCATTTAAAAAAAAAAATAACAAAGTTTAAGTTTTATAAGCTCAAATGGTCGCCTTGCTCTGTTCTGTGCGTTCGTGACTCTCCTGTTCAAACTCGTTCATCAAAATGAAATCTTTTCCCGAGTCAATTTGTTCATTTCGTTTGTTGAATGAATTAAATGACACGAAAAAAGATTTGTTCATTTTGATAAAGGAGTTCGAACAGGAGAGTCAAGAACGCGCATCACAGAACAGAGCAAAGCGACCATTTGTTCTTAAAAAGCTTTTTTTTTTTTTTTTTTTTTTTTTTAAAAAGAGCAATCGTTTCACTAGATAAGACCCTTATTCATCGTCTGGAATCGTTCAAAGCCCTTTGAACAGTTTGCACTGAAACTGTCTTTTGGACCTAACCCTAAGTGCCTTATATGGAGAAAAAACCTGGAATGTTTTCATCAAAAACCTTAATTTCTTTTCGACTGAAGAAAGAGAGACATGGACATCTTGGATGACATGGGGGTGAGTAAACTATCAGCAAAAGTTTTTTTAAAAGTGAACTACTCCTTTAAAACCTCCTTCATATTCATAACATATGTCATATCATGATTATGAAGGTGTCATATTAGTCTTATACACACCCCTTCAAGTAAACTGTTACCCCCCCCAAAAAAAAACCATACGGGTTGGGAATGTACGGAGGTGTATTGCATTCACTTGAAGAAAAAAAATCTACTCTGTTTTTCTGAATTAATGAGTTAATTTTTCATGAGAAAAACATTTTTTTCTCTGTTTTTCTGAATTAATGAGTTAATTTTTCATGAGAAAAAAAATTGCTCTGTTTTTCTGAATTAATGAGTTAATTTTTCATGAGAAAAACATTTTTTTCTCTGTTTTTCTGAATTAACGAGTTAATTTTTCATGAGAACATTTTTTTTGCTCTGTTTTTCTGAATTAACGAGTTAATTTTTCATGAGAATTTTTTTTTTGCTCTGTTTTTCTGAATTAATGAGTTAATTTTTCATGAGAAAAAAGTTTTTCTCTGTTTTTCTGAATTAATGAGTTAATTTTTCATGAGAAAATATTTTTTTCTCTGTTTTTCTGAATTAATGAGTTAATTTTTCGTGAGAAAAAAAGTTTTTGCTCTGTTTTTTCTGAATTAACTCGTTAATTCAGAAAAACAGAGCAAAAAAAAAATTCCATGAAAAATTAACTCATTAATTCAGAAAAACAGAGCAAAATATTTTCTTTCTCATGAAAAATTAACTCATTAGTTCAGAAAAACAGAGCAAAAAAAAATTCCATGAAAAATTAACTCATTAATTCAGAAAAACAGAGCAAAAACTTTTTTTCTCATGAAAAATTAACTCATTAATTCAGAAAAACAGAGCAAATTTTTTTTCTCATGAAAAATTAACTCGTTAATTCAGAAAAACAGAGTAGATTTTTTTTTTTCTTCAAGTGAATGCAATACGCCTCCGTAGGAATGACATAAGGCTGAGTAAATTACTATTGCTTTATTTGTATAGGTTACGAGACACGCAGTTGCATAATACTTTCACTAGGTGGCAGCACTGTGCATTTCACTTCAACATGAGTGAATGGTTTTCAGCAGGATACACACCTGCTATACTTATTGAAATCTCAGCTTTTCCAGATCCCACCAGATTGGTGGTGGTGCAGATGTAATCCCCTTGATCTGTCAGGAGAAGGGGCCTGGAAAAGCTCAGCGTGCCACCGTCCACCGTCACACCCTCTGGTAGAGCTTCACCTTTCCTGTGTACACAAAGAAATACAATTCAATCCCCAAATAAAAACCAGGCATTGAAAACAACAGAAAGCTTTGGTCACCTACACATACAGTAAACGATTAATGCTTAATTATTTCATAAATCTCAACTTAAAATGTCCTTGTGGCTAATGGCACAGTGGATAAGACACATGCCTTTGGTGTGAGATACCCGGGTTCGAATCCACTGTGAGACACCAATGTGTCCCTGAGCAAGACACTTAACCCCTAGTTGCTCCAGAGGAGTGCGACCTCTGACATATATAGCAATTGTAAGTCGCTTTGGATAAAAGCGTCAGCTAAATGACTGCTAGTTGACAAGAAGTTGCAAAGTTATTTATATAATGTCTAATGCGGACCATCGAAATAAAGTGCACCCAATACTAATTAAGTCAAAAATGTGTAATTATTTTTAAAATCTAAGCAGTGAAAATTCTTTCTACATCAATTTCTTTTCAGTGTAGTTTGTCAAGCAGATGTTTGCATAGTTTGATATGATATGAGAAGCGATTTCCCCACTTTTTAATAGTTCATAAGCCTTTATTTAGCCAATACAAATGGACACACTCAGGGTTTCTGTAGACAATAAGAACATTGTCCACAATTTAAACCAGGAACTATACGCATGTTACAGTATGTTTTTACAGAGCACAGTGTGTTTTGCATGAGGACAGTAGTAATACTCATCCTATTCCTGTGACACACATACATGTAGGCAAATTTTCCCGACATCATCGTCACAAATTCACTCCCTCACCCCCGCTCTCTCCCTCCGTGTGAAAATGCACTCTTGTCTGTTTGCCGCACAAGTTGCAACACGACACCAGGCCACAGTTACTTCATTTACTTTGCATTCACACCGAACAGCCTGAGAACAGGTTTCCCCACTGAAGGCGGCGAAAACCAGAGAATGTTTGTCTCAGGAATTGCGTGATCACCTAAACGTCGGTGTCTACACCCCCTTAGTCACTCGTCCCGAAAAATGCCAAAAAATAGGTGTGTGATTGTGACTAATTTTACCTCAGACTTGTTCACGAATGCAAAAACAACTGTTGTGTGTTTCAATGACCTCTCGGTGTCTGTATTACTTCCTAGCAACCTTCCTATCCGATCGACTAGATTACAGATTCGCTCGTGCATTTAGGCCATAACCTTCTCGTCCACACCTACAGATTACTCTGGCATGCTGATGGAGAAGTCAACCGAAACAGAATCAAACTGACAAGACAGGCTGTCAGGAAGACAAACAAACAGATTGATAGATACAGGTGAAAGACATGTAGACAGAAAGTCTTACCTCGTCCAGTTGAATCGGTGAGGTTTGGGATTTCCTTCGCCGTTGCACTGTAGCGTCGCACCTTGCATTTCAGCATGCCAGTTGTCCTCGTAGCCAGATATCAGTGCATTCGGAGGGTCTGTACGCACACATACACAAAAAAAGGTCTCACAATTAGGTGTGTCTAATTCACTTTTCAGCCTCTTGTTTGAACTTGTGATGAACTTCCCGTTTGACCAATAAGTTCACCTGATCCTTTCTGTTGTTGACACAGTAACTCTAATACTGGCATTATGAAACACGCATATGTTTGAATTATCGCAATTGTGTGCAATTAAATTAAAGGAATGGGTTGCAAACTCGCATTTCTTTTTTTCTGTGGAACACAAAAGGAGAAACTTTGAAATGACGTCCTGGTTGTTGTTGTTGTTTTTTTCTCCATGCAATACAATTAAAGAATGAGGACCGCAGCTTTAAAGCTTATTATAAATGGTTTGCCCAAAATTCATGTGCCCTCATAAGCTTTAATTATAACAACTTTCCCTCCCTCTTGCAGCGACGTCTCTTATTTTCTCTGATGAGGGCAGAGCAACCTGTCACTCACATGAGATTCACCAATAGCAAACCACAACCATCCAAAATCAAGTCCCGCCTTAAGGTAAAACAATGCTGACTTTAAAGGGATAGTTCACTTTGAAATTAATTTTTGGCATGTTTTATCTTACCTCAAGGGCATCCAAGATGTAGGTGCCTTTGTTTCCGCAGTAGTTTCAATTTTGATATTTTTAGGTCAAACCGTTCTTGTCTGTCAGTCATATAATGGAGGTCTATGGTCACCACCTCAAAGAGCATACACAGAGAAGTCCAAATTAAACATGATTTAATGATTCGGATATGTAAGTACACATTGATGGCCTAAGACACAAAACGAGCGGTTTGTATGAGAAAACGAACAGCAGAGATGATCACTTCCGGCTCTTTGTGGCGCTTGCGCAGACCGAAGCGCCCGACGTGGCTGTGGTTACAAGAGGTAAAAACGATATAAATACTGTTTGTTTTCTCACACAAACCGCTCGTTTCGTGTCTTACATTTATGAGTCAATAAATCATGTTTAATCTGGACTTCTCTGTGCATGCTCTTTGAGGTGGTGACCATAGACCTCCATTATATGACTGACAGACAAGAACGGTTTGACCTAAAAATACCAAAATTGAAACTACTGCGGAAACAAAGACACCTACATCTTGGATGGCCTTGAGGAAAGCTAAAACATAGCAAACATGTATTTTAAAGTGAACTATCTCTTTAACAAGAACGTAAAAAAACACCATTAAAATATCATAAAATGGTGCACATATTATAAATAAGTCAAAAGAAAACTGTGAGTGAGGACCACACATGCAACCAGATCATTGAGTCAGAATCGTCTAGTTTGTGAATGAATCATTCAGATGAACTGAATGTTCAGATTCAACCCCCCCCCACAAAAAAACAATCAGGATATTCTCAAGTATTTTCCTTTTGCGTTCCACAGAAGTAAGCATGTCAAATGGGTTTCTAAAGACATGATGGTGAGTAAATGACTAGTAGGTGAACTATTGCTACTAAGTTTTCCTAGTCACCCAAAGCAAAAATGTTTTAATGACTGTATCGGTAGTGATGAATCAGAGAATAACAATGTTGTCATAGTATCGATTAAGACAATAAACAGATGTCCACAGGTCAAAACACATATGAAGGAAATTACATCTGTAGACATAAAAAGGTAAAACAAAAGTTTCATCATATTTAAATTTCACAAGCGCGGTAAACAGGAAAAGGAGTTTTAGGTTCACATTGTAAAATTCACAATCATTCTGAGTCACACACAGACAGCGATGTCATAAAGATTGATGTGTGAAACAATACATCAATCATTCTGCAGTAAGGACAACATTAAAGTTATTTTGAAGTAAATGTACTATACACAGCTTGTATGTATAACCTGGCAAGTGGTTTGCACTGGTAAGTATAGTGATTGGACATCAAAATATGTCTTAAGGAATGCCAAAATGAATAAACATTAAAAAAAAAAAAATCAAATCAAGAACAATTCCAGTAATGTCAGTGTAATATTTATTAAAAATTAGGACATTATATTTTAAATAAAGTGATATAAATTGAGTTTTTTTAAAAACGTTCTTTTTACTATAATTCAAAGTGATATTAAAATATGATTAAATTATATGTATTTTGAAATTGTGTATAGCAGTAAATTTATTTGTAAAGTACTATTGAAAGTACACATGAAAGTATTAGTACTGAATTAATACAATTTATGCTTTATGTCGTGAGTTTGAACAGGATGATTTTCATTACCGTCCTATGAGACTATGATTTTTTTATTACAGTAACACAAATTCAAGAGTGCCACATAAATAGACTAAAATGTTTATGCAATGACATTTTTATGCATTTTTCTTTTGCATTTTTTTCTGGTTTGATTCAAGGATGCAATTGTGACCCAGGCCCAGGATCTTTATAAGATTCTCCCGTTATACAGTACAATCTCAGAAAAAAAAGGTACAAAAGCCGTCACTGGGGCTGCACCTTTTCAAAAGGTAAACTTTTGTCCATTTTAGGTGTTAATATGTACATTTTAGGTGCTAATAAGGAAATTTTTGGTGTTAATATGTACATTTTACGCGCCAATATGACCATTTCAGGAGCTTATATGTACATTTTAGGTGCTAATAAGTACATTTTAGGTGGTAATATGTACATTAGGTGCTAAGATATACATTTTAGGTGCTAATATGTACATTTCAGGAGCTAATGTCCATTTTAGGTCCTAATATGTACAATTTAAGTGTTAAAATGTGCATTTTAGGTGCTAATATGTCCATTTCATGAGCTATTATGTCCATTTTAGGTGGTAATATGTACATTTTAGGTGCTAATATGTACCACTAAGGTACCAATATGCAGCCTTTGGGTACAAAAGTGTACCTTTTGGAAAGGTACAGCCCCAGTGACAGCTTTTGTACCTTTTTTCCGAGTGTGTAGTTCCAGTATTTACACTAGTGAACATTTTCCGAACAATATAAGAGATTAAGACTTACAGTGCACTGTAAGTTTACTGGAGATCCTCTGGGGGCCTTTATGAGATGGATGCCAGACAAGACAGTCCAGCTTCTGTCCGTTCATGCTACGAAGAGGGTGGAGGGAAAACTGGATTGAGGACACCATACCATCCAAACTGAGGTTCTGGCTCTGACCCGGGAGTTCTGTGTCCCAGGAGAGGCCTGCCATTGGTTTAGCCATCGAGCGGCATGTAGCGGCCGGACGGAACGACTGGCCCTCAACCAGGACGAACTCCTTCAGGGAAGTGATGGGTTTAGCTGTGAAATAAAATGACAAATAAATAAGAGAGAGAGAGATGGACGGATGATAGATAGTTTCTTTGTGTTTTCATTCCAGTGTCTTTTGTTATATATTACAGCAGATATTTCACTAGTGTCTGATTTTTAAAAAGTATAAAATCTTCCCTGTTTGCTTTCCTGTTTCTAACTGTGTGCTTGAACACAATCATAAACAATACTTCTGAAGGAGAAAGCAGCATCTATTGTACGATCATATAATCGCAGCAACAATGACCACTTTCATGTTAATACCTCCATCATCACTTCCATTGACAAACACAATACTTGTGTGTTATTCTGAGAACAGTAACTGTATACATAAAAGCAGCACTAGCCTTGTGGTTAAAGGGTTGTCTAGGTATATGAAAGGGACGATGAATGAAATGACAAGAGTTATGTTAAGAAATCAAAGGTAAATCCTTCATCACTAACTCCTGCAGGGTTGCTGCATTTACATAAGACTCAAATCAATTCGGTCAAATCTAAGGGTACGTTTGCACTACAATAATATGCTTAAAACTGCGTACAGACGACACCATTGTAAAAACGATCCCCATTCACACAGATCCGCGAAAACGACTCAAATCTGTAGTCTGCTGCCAGGCCATTAGATGGCGATGAAACACTACAGAATTAACACGTTCATGACGTCATCGTTTTCACAGATTCGCGTTTTTGTTGTTAACACAGAGACTGTTTTCAAAAACTTGCACTTTGAAACTCGTTTTCAAAAGTTTGCGTTTTTGAAATTTTTACGTTTTTAGTTTAAAATGGTGTTTAGTCGAAAACTCGTTTTAGTTGAAAACGTGAATTCCGAAAAAACAATGACGTCATGCACATGCGTATTACGTGTTCAGTCTATAGTGTTTCAGGCCCATCAAATGGCCTGGCAGCAGGATACAGTTTTTTTAGTCGTTTTCGCGGATCCGCATGAATGGGGATCGTTTTGACAATGGTGCTGTCTATACACGGAAAACTCGAAGGAAAAACTCAGTTTTAAGCATGTCGTTGGCGTATAAAGTGGGCAGTTCTTAAAGGGGTGATGAACTGAGAAATCAAATTTTCCTTGAGCTTTTGACATCTAAGAGGTCATCATATTATAAGAATATCATGTAAGTTTCAGAACTGAAAACGTCCTTGTTAGTCCAATAAAAGCTTTTATTGACACCAGCCTCAGCAAACAACTCATTTTTCAAAGTGAGGAACTATGACATCAAAGAGGATAAAACACCACCCCCGCAGAAGAAGATCAACGCCTACTTCAACATGGCCGGTTTAGCCCCGCCCACCGATTCGCGCATTACACGAATATCTAAATAACATAGGCCTGCCTCGTGATGACAAACCGGATCGAGCTACCGAGCAATACAAAATATTGTGCAGTGCCTGGTTGTGGAAGAAGACAGTCGCTGCATAAGCGAGTGAGTTAAAACTCATTATAATAATATGCAAAACTTTTATCCAATCACAGCAGTGGGCATTAACTTCCAAGTCTTCAATGCGAGACGCCCATAAAAACATAGCGTTTTTGATCTAGGCTCAAAACTAGGGTAGAAAATAGCCTATTACTTATTCATTTTGATGTTTTTGAATGTAAAAACCAAGTGAAAGTCATAAGATGACCTCAGACAACAGTATAACATTTTTTTAAAAGCCAGTTCATGACCCCTTTAACCGGAATATGGACCGGAGTGAATGTCTGAAATAAAACGTCGTTACTTAGTTATGTATCATTTAATTATGTTTCCCTTGAAAAAGTAATTTAAGGGATTGCTCTTAATTTTCTGTAATTTAATTACAGTTATTTCTGATGTGATTGCATTAAATACTGTAAGTCACCGTGTCATCATCAAAATATTTTGTTAATCCTGGAACAACATTCCTGTCTGAAAATGTCGTCCTAACCCTATCCCTACCCCTAAACCCAACCCTTACCATACGTTATTCCTAAAATCAGAGGGAAATGATGGTAAATAACACTGATGTAGAAGCACCTAACCCTGGTTGTAAGCCTAAACTTGACATAAACGGTAAACCTCAAATCTGATTGGTTGATTTGTTCCAGGATCAGCAAAGATGTTGATCCAGACAATAGAAAAATTCTATATAAAACAATCAACATTTTTAACACCTAAATGTTAAATATAAGTTTTTAATGTAACCTTCTTCATTTAAATACTTTGGTCATTTGCATAATTTATGCAACTTTATATTATTTATTTGAAAGACTTAAAAGAGCAGTTTCATGTCTATCCTTGTGTTGTTTAAGGATAGACATCTTGTTAAAGTCCCCCTGTGGTGACAGTCAAGCTTATAATGTTGTTTATATGTCTATGTGGTGTTTTAATATGCTTTAAGTCGACACCAGAGTATTTTCTCTTTAAAACTGCAGTGAACCAAAGACGGTCTCAAAAAAGCAGTTTGAAATCGCTGGTGTTTCTGACGTCACAAACTACCTTTAACCAATCATGTCAATGTGTGATCGTCAAATAGTGGATCTCTGAGCTGGTGTGAGTGAGTGGAGGCGGGGCTAATTAGCATATTCATAGACCACATATACTAAATGAGGCAAGGGTGTTGCATTCAAGCTATTTTAAGACTTATTTCAAGGAAAAAAACTTTTAAATATGTAATTTTGGTGTTCAAAGGTGAGTTTTCGGATATAATTATTGACTACAGGGGGACTTTTAGTAATGCAATACTTTTTAGACAGATTAACAGTGTTGGGAGTAACGCATTACAAAAGTAATACATTACAGTAACATATTAGTTTTTGCTGTAACGCAGTAGTGTAAGGCATTACTAATCATTTTTCAGTAATATTTTACTCGTTACATGTTCAGTGAGGCTTGTATTACAGTTGTATTACAGTGTATTGTCTGCTTTTACTTCTTAAAGGCAACAGACTGTGTGAAAGGTTTAAAGCAGTCTTTTAGTACCAATTCAGAGCGGTCGCGTCTGTAACATTGTTTTTTCCTCATAAATGCGAACACGAAAACTCAAATAAAATGAATATTTTAAGTTCTATGGAGACTGGAGAGCCAACCCTTCCTCATCCGATTTGCGCAGTGTAATTAACAGAATTACAAAAAATATATTTTGCCTCCTATTTTTTTGTCACGCATGAATGTGTGTCTTTTCCCTAATATTAAAAATAAAACAGATTTTATTTCAAGTTTTGACTGCAAATGTCATGTCCATAATGCTGGACCCAATTTTAAATAATTTATCCTCAACTAGTTTTGTAGTGTAGGTCTACGTATTTTATAATGTTAACTTTAAATAATACTAATAGCCTAATTTAAAGATAAGGCAGCATTGGATCTGGACGGTAAGGAGAATAATGCTGGAGTTGGAAGAGGTGTGTCGCGATTCTGTAGGTTCGTGGATCTGAGTCGTGTAGCGAATCGCGATTTTGGTTTCATATTGCATATCGTTACAGCCCCAAAGTTAAGTTCTACTTAGTTATTTTGGTGAAAGTAACTCAAAAGTAATACATGAGTAATGTAACGCATTACAATTCTGAGACAGTAATATTGTAAGGTAATGAATTACTTTTAAATAACAGTAGCAAGTAATACCTAATGTATTACAGTTTGGAACTTGCACAACACTGCAGATTAATAAGTAAATTAATCCAATTGCACTCTTGAAGATGTAATTAGTAGCTAGTAATTAATTACTTTTAGTTTTGCATGCCACAAGTTTGTTGTCTTTTGTTTGCCCATTATAGCACTGGTTAAATGTACTTACTCCACACTGTGAGGAAAATCACAGTCTCAAAGTTTCCAGAGGGGAAGGTGGCGACTTTGCAGGTGTATTTGCCCTCGTCTGCAGAACTCGTGCGCATAATAATCAGAGCAGAGTCTGCTATTGGGTTGTTGGTCTCGAATCGCACACGCCCTGAATATGCAGGGCTTTCTGTGAGAGAGAAACAGAAAGAGAATTAAAAGTGTTTGTCACATCCACCATATGACAGTAAGATTTGGCTTTGCGACCGCTTTATTACACACTTCAAAGAATGAGGCACAAAAAATTAAAGAATCAATATTCTGCTCTGTTAGCTCCTGTATTATAATTTTTTGTAAAATGCATGTTTCTTTACAAAAGTGAATTGTAAGTCACTTTGAATCATTAAGGAAATGTTTTTTTTCCCCCCAATGTAAATGAATGCAAGATGAGTACAGAAATGAAAGTAAGTACTGAATCATACAGTACAGGTATAGTTACATTGCTAAATTCAAGGAAGAGCAGAGCTGGTACAAATTCGGAGCTAAAACCGTAATGCTATTTAGCTAAGTCCGTTCTTGAAATGACTCTGAGCTCCCTATAAAGAAGATAGTTATAGCCAGACTTGGCATAAAAAATGGTTCCCCAAAGAACCTTTCAGTAAGAAACCATTTTTTCTTATTTTTGAGAACATTTTATAAACTAAAGCCTTTTTTCCAGTATAAAAATCGTTTGTGCAATGGAAAGATTCCTTGGACGTTAAATTTTCTTCACGGAAACGCTAATGCCAATGAAGAATCTTTATCTTTAAGAGAGATATATTACTTGAACCCATGTTCACTTTTAAACATATTGTCACAGATTTTGAAACATGTAGCATAACCTATGAACACCCTGATGCACCATTTTAATTTTAATCAAACAATTTAGAAAAAAAAGCTTTCTTTGGTACGGAAGCGTATTGCATTCACTTTTTTCTGAATTAACAAGTTAATTATCTCAGAATTACGAGATAATTGTTCATGCAAAAAAAGTTTTTGCTCTGTTTTTCTGAATTTCTGAGTTTTTGAGATTGAGAGAAGTCATTAATTCAGTAAAACAGAGAAAAATGATCTTGTAATTCGGAGATAATTAACTCGTTAAATCAGAAAAACAGAGCAAAAACTTTTTTCCATGAAAAATGATCTCGTAATTCTGAGATAATTAAAGGATTAGTTCACCCAAAAATGAAAATACTGTCAGTATTTACTCACCCTCATCAAGAATGTTTTAATCAAACAGATCTCATTCCCCATTGACTAGTATGTATATTTTCCTACAATGGTAGTCAATGGGGAATGAGATCTGTTTGATTAAAACATTCTTCCAAATATCTTCCTTTGTGTACAGCAAAACAAATAAACACATAGAGGTTTGGAACAACATGATGGTGAGTAAATACTGACAGAATTTTCATTTTTGGGTGAACTAACCCTTTAACTCGTTAATTCAGAAAAACAGAGTAGATTATTTTTCTTCAAGTGGATGCAATATGTTTCCGTACTTAATAATATTAGTAAAAGCAAAGGGTCAATTATTTGTTACCAAAAAAGTCTAACAATTTAAGTTTTGATATCTGCGATGTAAAAGACAAAAAAAGGAGTTTGTCCTACCTATCTGTCCTTCGTTGAAATTAACAGTGATAATCTGTTCTTCAGCTCCATTTGAGTTGTGTCGAATCCACGACACCTGCACCACCTGAGTCTCACTGGCCGACACATTGAATCGACAGGGTAAACGTGTTTCCTCCTCTCCCAAAGAGTGCAGATCCCATGGGCTCGTAGGGGGCTCAAGAAACGGTTCTTGTTCTCCACTTACACAGGCTGCTGAAAGAGAGGAAGATAGAGTCGCGGCGTTAACACAATTCTGCAGCAAAAAGAAACAGCAAAAGAAACAAATTCAACTGGATGAGCGAAGTTGTTTGATAAACATTATATATAATTATACTTTGATTGGATAGTGCATCATTTGAATTATGTTTTAACCATAAACAGTGCAAGATTTGGTGGAAGAGCAGTGATTATATTTCTATATATATATATATATATATATATATATATATATATATATTTAATATTATGTGATACACACACACACACAGGCCGCTTTCTTAGGTAGGCCTACACCTGACCAACTTTCGGTTTCGGATGCAGCCTAGGTCAAAACGATCTGCTGAAGTTGAAACTGAGCATAAGAATGGGGAAGAAAGATGATTTAAGTGACTTTGAACATGGCATGAGTGCCAGACGGGCTGGTCTGAGTATTTCAGAAACTGCTGATCTTCACACACAACCATCTCTGGGGTTAACAGGGAATGGCATGACGAGACTACATAAAGAGTCTACATCGTGAGCAGCAGTTCTGTGGGGGAATATGCCTTGTTGATGTCAGAGGTCAGAGAGGAGAATGACCAGACTGGTTCAACAGTAACTCAAATAATCACTTGTTACAACCGAGGTCTCAGAAAAACATCTCTGAATGCACAACACGTCCAACCTTGAAGCAGAAGACACACACTCCCGTCAGCTGAGAACAGAAACTGACACCGTGTCCTAACTTCACGCGACGCGACGCCGCGACACGCGTAATCTTTTCTGTCCTAACCAGAAGCGACGGCGACACGCAAAGTTTCTAATTTAGAAACGCTTCCTATTTCTGCGACGTCGCGGCTGACAGAATGAAGAAATTACACTGGTTATGAGTAGCCTACACATTATTTAATTTTAGGTAAAATAGGTCACTGTGCCACAAGCGATAATAGATAATTTACCTCAGATTTTGAAAGCATATAATATAGCGTTCAAAGTGAATTCTATGCAAACATACAACTGTAGGCTACTTCATAACAAAATTAGTCAATGAGTAGGCCTATATTTTGTTAATTTTTTGATTTTTAATAATGTTATTTCTTTATTTGATCATGTCCTTACCCGTTTTCAATGCGAGGCTGAATGGCTTTGGATTTTGATTGACGTGTGGCGTCTCACAGTCGCGTCGCGTAGCGTGTGGATAGACACACTTGCTGTCGCTGGAATAACATCGCGTCGCGTGTAGTTAGGACGAGGCTACACTTCACACGGGCTCTCTAAAACTGGACCACTAAAATTGGAAAAGCGGTGCCTGGTCGGATGAGTCTGGATTTCTGCTGTGACATTGAGATAACAGAATTTGGCATAACTTACACAGCACGAAAGCATCGATCATCCTGCCTTGTATCAATGCTTCAGGCTGGTAATGGTGTGAGGGACATTTTCTTGACACTCTTTTGGCGACCTTATTGCCAGAGCATCACAAACACCACAGCCTACCTGAGTATTATAGCAGATCATGTCCATCCATAGGCTATATGACCACAGTTTACACAACTTCTGATGCCTAATTCCTGCAGATCAAACTGGTTGACATCACTAAACTCAAATGACCTTCACATTCACCAGATCTCAATCCAATAGAGCAGCTTTGGGATGTGGTGATACAGGAGATTCACATCACGAATGTAGAAACTGCAGAAACTGCATGATGCTATCATGTCAATATAGACCAAAATCTCAGAGGAATGTTTCCAGCACCTTGTTAAACCTGTGCCATGAAGGAATAAGGCAATTCTGAAGGCAAATTTGGGTCCAACCTACTAACAAGGTGTAGGCTATAAAAGTAGCCAGTAGACATAGCCTATATATGAAGAGTTCAGATGCAAAAGCCTCTAAGTGCCATTTGAAATTTTCTTCTAGAATGATCATTTTTATCAAGCTTGTATATTTAAGTTCAGTGATTTCACTTAAATGGCAATGATAATTACCTATTAATTGTTATTTAAGTGAAATTACTGAACTTAAATATACAAGTTTGATAAAAATCATCATTAAAGAAGAAAATTTCAAATGGCATTTAGAGGCTTTTGCATCTGAACTCTTCATATATATATATATATATATATATACTTCATACTATTCGATTTTTGAAGTTCCTCCCCCTGGCAGTTTTGTTGACAATCCCGATTTAAAACTATCTATTTAAATTACTTATTATGACATTGCATGTTGTATGAAAGAAGAAAAATTCACAAAAGTAAGTTCCTTGTAACACTCATAGCTGTGACATCACATCCTGGGTTTTAAAGGTCTAGACCAAAAACCAATACGCCATTTATCATACAGCTTAATGCGGTTCAAGTAAGGCTTTAAAAAGAACAGAAATAACACCTCTAATAGAGATATACCTGCATGAGCCATACCAGCAGTAAAAGGAAAGTTGGGCCACATCGGCTGAGGTCATCGGTTACCTTCAACACGGTGGTAACATGAACCTTTCATCTTTTAACACTCTATTGAACTGGCACAGAGAACAGAGAGGAGAAGCAGACATGATGGGAATCGATATGGATAGCAAAAATAAGAGAAAGGAAGAGGGGTGAGAGACAGACAGATGTCTGGTGGAGTGTGGACCATGGGTAGATATGCTGTTCAACTTGTTATATGTCTCAGGGCTAATTACTTTTGGGTGGCAAACAAGCGCAAGCAAACACTCAACTCAACACATATCCAAAGAACATGAGTGAATATAAGCTGGACTACTTTCAATACATGCTGATTTTACTTTTAAATAGAAAAGCCAGTGCTGTCAAATTGATCAGTCTCATCTTACATAAACGTTTGTTATATAATATAGCTGTGTGTGTGTGTATATGTGGATAATAGATATACACACATAAATATGTGTAGATATACACACACACGCACACACATACACAATATAAACACAAATGCGATTAATCGATTTGACAGCACTAATATTTTAATAAAATAATATACTAAAATAAAAATGTATATATACTTATTAATATTGAATAAATAGTTTAGATAATGATGTCTAAACTATTATTAATTGTTTATACAATGCCGACATCATGTTGATTGGGCTTATTTATGAATAATACATTGTTTATTGTAATTTGCAGTCTGATATGTACTCAGGGATGAAAAGTGTGAAATAAAAAAGGTCTGTTAACTCCACACTTAATAGCTTCTCAGTTCAGGGCTGGGATTGGACTGTAATCCCTTTAACTCTTCAGTTTCTGAGTCACTTAACTTTGTGTTGTAGCCCAGATCCTTGACCATGAGGCCACAACAGTCATTTGACTATAGTTTGCAAAGACTAGAGGATTACATCAATGAACAACATAATGACAAAAGCCTCCCAGACATATGATATCCTCTGTCACTGCATGTGTCACACAACATGACATGTTTCGGAGTCAGCATCCTTATAGTGGGTGTTATTTGTTGCCTAATGCTAGCCTTAAATCAGACCTAATTCATTTGACTGATGTTTTGATAACACTTTAGATTAGGGAACACATAGGAGTTTTCCCTCAATAAACTCCCACTGCTTATTAATAGTTGGGAAGTTAAGTTTAGGAATGGCATAAGGGATTTCGAATATGGTCATCCAGAATAAGGCATTATATGTACTAATAAACAGCCATAAGCAACTAGAATCATAATGTGAATATGAATGTGTTCCCAAATCTCGAGTAATGCTGATTTTTCTACTAACATTAACACTTTATTAATCTGTAATCTTAAATATTAGGTCAACTGATATATTATATACATACAGCCAATTATTCTCTAGCAATCATCTAGATGACAAAATAATGTAGCATGCTTTATGTATAAAAGCATTAACAACGAAGGATATAATGATAATTTAGCCATTGTGTCCAAAAAGCAGAAATAATGTCAGAATGACCAAAATTATCATAAAATCGGTCATATAGGACTGTTTGTCAAGAGAAACAGATTATTAAGTGCCTTACAATAATTTAAAAAAAATCTGATTCTGAATGTCAGAAAATAATGGCCAATGGATCATAAAAAAACATTATTAATCTCAAATGTCAAAATTATTAGTTGAATGGAATGTTTTCAACACTGGACAAATATTGTTGGTTTAACTTAAAAAATTAAGTAACCTTGTTGCCTTAAATTTTTAAGATCATTGAAATGTAAAAATTGAGTTAATACAATGAAGGATAATGATTTAATCATCAGAAACTCAAAATATTATGTTATCTGAACCACATTAATTATTTAAGATGATTTGACAAAAGAAAAAATTATGTGATTACAAATCATGAACATATTTTTTTACAGTGAAGGTCCTAACCCTAAACTCTTAAAGGGATAGTTCACTTTGAAATTAATTTTTGATATGTTTTATCTTACCTCAAGTGCATCCAAGATGTAGGTGTCTTTGTTTCAGCACTATTTTCAATTTTGATATTTTTAAGTCAAACCGTTCTTGTCTGTCAGTCATATAATGGAGGTTTATGGTCACCACCTCAAAGAGCATGCACAGAGAAGTCCAAATTAAACATGATTCAATGACTCATAAATGTAAATACACATTGATGGCCTAAGACACAAAACGAGTGGTTTGTGTGAGAAAATGAACAGTATTTATATCGTTTTTACCTCTTGTAACCACAGCCACGTCCAAGTAATCTGAGGGCGCGGGCGCTTTGTGGATGTGGTTACAAAAGGTAAAAACGATATCATTTTTTTTTAGTTAATTTTCTCACTTAAACCGCTCGTTTAGTGTCTTGGGCCATCAATTTGTACTTACATTTATGAGTCATTGAATCATATTTAATTAGGACTTCTCTGTGCATGCTCTTTGAGGTGGTGACCATAGACCTCCATTATATGACTGACAGACACCAACGGTTTGTCCTAAAAATATCAAAACTGAAAATACTGTGGAAGCAAAGACACCATCTTGGATGGCCTTGAGGTAAGCTAAAACATACCAACAATTAATTTCAAAGTGAACTATCCCTTTAACATCAGAGTGCAATAACTCATGACTGAAATGTTGCTCAAGGGCCAGCAAAGGATGGTGATGCAGGGAACTGTCTTAAACCATGTTGCACAGACGCTATAGGAGGATCTGCCCAAACTGTCGCTATAGTGAGCATTGCAAACGAACTTGTCCTTCCTTTCAGAAATAGGGCGAGTGCTTGTGAGTGCACGCGGGCGTCAGTTTAATGTCAGGAATTTGTCGCGTCGCATTACTTGAATGGGTTCTCTTTGCTTTTGTCCCGTCGCGCCGCCCGCGTCTGGTATAGACACGGTGTTAATGTATTAATCAGCTTTGCTTAGACCAATTGACCCTGAATTAACACACATAGCTGTATGAACAGCTCATACACACCGGGAAAATAAGTGAAAAAATGTAATTTACGTTGACAACACCCTTAGATTCATCACACCCTTATTCTCACAACATGATCAGCCCAGAAAACACTCCTTAAGACTCTGCGTAGCCTTCAACACACAGTGCGCGCGCGCGTGAGCAGGGAGCGCCTGTCTGTCACACTGAATCACACTCAGTTTGTCACAAGAACCAGTTCTTCCTGTAATATTAGACAACCGTAACGTGTTGTGAAGTTCTTTCCCAATAAGTTTAACTCCAAATCCTACAACAAGTTTTTAAACATTTACAGTTGCACCCGCAATGTAGCCCTATATGAAATATGAAATGGCTCACCTGAGTTCCAGAAGATCATCGCAGCAAGAATATATGAAACTGTCTTCATATCGTCCTCCAGTTCAGACTTTCACCTTGAGCCCAAGTTATCAGTTTGGCGATCTCAATGTGATGGTCATTATTAAAAGATCAGAACAGTGTCCCTGTCAAGGGGGTAGTTGTATTCCCAATCAATCCAATCGATCATAGATGTTGGAGAAGAGGAAAGGAGACTCCCATATATAATGAAGATCACGTTGTGGAGATCCAGTGCAGAAAAACAAAATCACTCTGTGTTTAGCATCTGAGATATATCGACTTATTCATTTGAAGTAGCCTACAAAAAAAAAGAAAGAAAGAAAGAGGAAACGATATCAATTAATAAAATGTTTATGGATTATATCCATAAAAGTGAACATTTCTCCATGCGTAAATCCTCAAGTGAGCGAACAAAAGTTTTTACTCCAGTTTAAGGTGTTTTCGATTTTAAGATCTACGACATGTTAGGAGGGAAAACAAAGTATTTCCATTGTTGTTGTGCCGAGAAATAGCTGTGAGAGAGCAGATCTCTCAGGAAAGGCACCTGTTGGAGAAGACAGTTCTGTATTGCGCAGTCGCGCACATGTTCTTACGCGCAACTCAACTTTCCAGTTTTTAATCCGGGTGTTTCTTCCCAATCGGATGATTCAATCAAGCTGGTTTAATATTGTCTAATTGCTTAATCGCTTGGGATCTTTAATTGCCGAGCTCACGTGGTTATCTGGAGATTATTGCCCCTAATGTTTTGTGAAAAACCGTTTAGTCTGGGACACCATATTACGCCATTGATATTACGCCAAAAAAAATCTAGCCTAAATAAATATTGATCCTTTTGAAAACTGTCTTATACAAGATCTATAGATATAACTTAGGGTGTTTTTTTCCCTTAAAGTGAATGTTCCTAATGTAATTTCATTGGTTCAGCAGCAAGACATTGTTCTAAAACATTTACCCCTGATTTTACAGGCAAGGTAAAATTTTAGTCCAGGCTTAATCCTGGACTAAAATGCATGTTTGAGCTCACTTTAAGTAGTTCACTTTAAAAAAACTTTTGCTGATAATTTACTCACCCCCATGTCATCCAAGATGTCCACGTCTTTCTTTCTTCAGTCGAAAAGAAATTAAGGTTTTTGATGAAAACATTCCAGAATTTTCTCCATATAATGGACTTCAATGGGAACCAAACGGTTCAAGGTCCAAATGAGAGTTTCAATGCAGCTTCAAAGGGCTTTAAACGACACCAGACGATGATGAATAAGGGTCTTATCTAGCGAAACGATCGGTCATTTAAAAAATAAATAAAAAGAGTTTAAGTTTTATAAGCACATTGCTCGCCTTGCTCTGTTCTGTGATGCGCGTTTGTGACTCTGCTTTTCAAACTCGTTCATCAAAATGAACAAATCTTTTCGAGTCATGATTCGAAGGGACCGATAAGACAGTTTTTCCGTTTGGTTCCCATTGAAGTCCATTATATGGAGAAAATCCAGGAATGTTTTCATCAAAAACCTTAATTTCTTTTCGACTTAAGAAAGAAAGACGTGGACATCTTGGATGACATGGGGGTGAGTAAATTATCAGCAAAAGTTTTTTTTTTAAAGTGAACTAATTCTTTAACTGAAAGCAACTTGCACAGATATTTCTGAAAATATGTCAGTGCCATTGTTTTGTCTCAAGACGCACACCAGTAATGTTGTTTTTTCATTACAATTAACTAAGGCCTAATCCTGGTTTAATCTAAGCCTTGTCTGTGAAACCAGACCGTTTCCTAGTATCCAATAAGCTTTTAGGAATCAAACCATGTGGGATGAGCTACTATACAGCATATATGATTAACTTTTGACATAATTTGAATGTGTCCTGAATGGCAACATGGTTATTTATCTTGGATCTAACCTGAACTGCCATGTAATGTATCTAGTTGCATTCCTGTCTTGATGGAAAGCAAGCACCAAAACTGTAAACCTGTTCTCCCTCCTGAAAACAGTTAAAGCCCCGGGCACTTCTGCTGTCTTTAACGGAGTAGCGTTCCAAACCAGGGTTCGAGTCGAAAAAGAGTTATTTACCATAAAGAAAGCTTTCATAAAGACAACACACTGTGATTATCATCTCAGTCCATGATTGTATAAGATTGAGTGACCTAAATGTCCACAAATTTTCATTGATGCAGCCTCTTTAATTTAATTTTAATTAATTAAAAGTTTAACACATTAATACTACTATTAAGTGTTTTGCTATCTGTAATGCTGTGTTAATATTGTGAAACAGTTATTAAATGGAGAAATAGAAAATATCAGAAAAAAATATTTAATTAAAGAAATCAAGATTTATTGTGAAAAGAATTAGAGATAAAACTGAACTGAATCAAGAACTGCAAGAGATTTTTAAAAAAAAATCTTATATTGATTATATATGTGTGTGTATAATATATGCGTGTATAATATATATATATATATATATAAGATATTTATTAGATAAGTGATGAAACCAAGTGTATGTGTATAGTGACATCTAGGGGACAATTTGAGTAGTTTTCAAAAGCATGAAGCATGTTACACACTTATGTATTAGATTGATTCACAATAATCAATATTTTAACATTTAACTCTACATTAATGCCCTCTACGTTTTGGTCTATTACTATAGTGTTAGAAGTAGGGCTGTCAAACGATTAATCGCATCCAAAATAAAAGTTTGTATTTACATAATATATGTGGGTGCACTGTGTATAATGATTTTGTGTGTGTGTGTGTGTGTGTGTGTATATATATATATATATATATATATATATACACACACACACACACACATGCATGTAAATTTAAGAAAAAAAAATGTTTTTATTTATATATAAAATATAGATTTATATATAAAATAAATTATATATAAATCTATATACAGTATATATATGAAAATATTTCTTAAATATATACAAGTATGTGTGTGTATTATATATATAAAATAATTACAGTGCACCCACATATATTATGTAAACACAAACTTTTATTTTGGATGAGATCAATCGCGATTAATCGTTTGACAGCCCTACAATAGATCAAACATAGTATGTGTGTAGACCATCACTACATTCATATGTGTTACATTTCAAATTTGCCTCAACAAGAACATCCAAACACATGTGAGATTTCATTAAACTTAAACTGAACAAAACTGGCAAAAAGAGACTGAATATCAAGTTTCGCCCAACCTGTTATTTCCCTCTCACTGGAATATGATTGGTTTAACAGAGTTTTGTGTACCTCCCTTTTGCTGTCTGATTGGTCTCTTTTCTGGGATCGGGAGTCTTGCCGTGTCCGAGCTTGTTCTCTTGGCCCACAAATCCCACTGTGGCAGAACATCAAAAACGGCTAATACGCAAACTCTGTTTCTCAGATAATCAAAACACATTATTTAGTCATTTATCCTTTTCATTATAGGAATGCAATTTAGGATGACATAGCAAATCTTCTCTACATCATCTGGTTAATAATAAATAAAATAAAAGGCGGATTGTTCTAAAAACAAGTAATATTGTAATTGTTTATTTCTTTTCACAGTATCTACACATCAGTGTTTGTTGCTTGTTTTTTAATGGAAAAGATTGAAAAAAAGGTACTTTCTAATTTTTTTTTTCTCATGAAATGTTTCGACAAAAACACCTTCAAGTCCACACCATCTCAAACCTCAAATTGAGATGTTAAACTAAAAGAAAAAAAAAACAAATAAAAATTAGCAAAAAAAAAAAAAAAGATGAAATGGCATAAATATGTTACGTCTCTCTATGCCGTGTTTCGCTCGCAGGAATCTGATTGGTTTAGCAGAGGTTTGTGCTCTTCTTGGTCCTTTGAGTCCGTTCCCTTTTCTGAGGTTGTCTGTTCTGTATCCGAGTCTTCATCAGAGTCTTCCTCATCATTGCCCTCTCCGAGCTTGTCCTCTTGGCCCACTGGCACAGCTCCCTTCCTCTGTGGCAAAACCGTAAAGAAAGCTTCCTGCCAGTCTCGTTTCTCCAGGAATGCTAGGATGATCTCAAAAACTGCAGCAAGAGGGAAAATTATTGTTTAATTCGCAGCAGTAAAACTTAAAAGTAGTATATACAGGGTTCCTACACAATTTCCATTTCAAAATTCCATACTTTTCCAGACTCAAATTTCCAGACCTCAAACAGATTTTTCCGAAAATATTTAAAGGGGAACTATGCAGGTTTTGTAGCTGAACTGAACAGCTTTGGAGTTATTGGAATGATTATATGACTTCTTTCTGGTTGAATGGAGGTCGTCTCACCCCCCGCGAGCATTCATTTCGTTCGTTTGTTAAATAAGAGGCGATCTGAAATGTGTTTTTGAAATCAAGTGACCAAAGTGCTCGTTGCCGCTGCGATCAGTAGCGTGGAGACAGTGTTCTGTTGTGACTCGCACAGCCTTCACACGGACGCACACTTCAATCTGTTGTGGAGAGACTCTCTATGTTTGTTACACAAAACCTAATGCACAAAAAAATGTGTCCCTGCTTGATATACAACCACCAATAAACAATCGTTTTTGATGAGGGAAAAAAACTATACTGCTTCGTGCGGATTAGAACCCAGAACCTCTGACACGCTTGGCAAAAGTTCTGCCACTGGACCGAGTCGGATCTATGCATTTATTAACGTGAAAAATTCTCAACACTAACAACATATATTAGATCTCATTAAACGACTAATTAAACACAATGTACTAATGTATACTACAGTAAGTAACACGTCACAAGGACTCCACGGCGACTCCAGGGGTCGCTGTTTGACAAAAACGGAATTACTGCGAAGTGTGCCTTTAACTTGTTCTAATAAATTGTTTTAAAATTCAACTGCTAACAAGTATGTTACATTCCAAAGATTTATTATTGGCGTTTTTGGATTTTATTAGAATAGGAAAGTAGACAGACGATCCTGAAGCACAACGGCGGTACATGGTGGCGCACTTTGCCACAATGCTATCAGCACCGACAAGTATGTTACACTCCGAGTCAAAATGTGTATGCTATGCTCATGTTAAATTTGTACATTTGTACAGTGCAATGTTGTTCATTTTTGTAATTTTGTACATTTAAATGACTGTAAACCCCTACAGAAACAAAAGGGATGTTCATGTACAATTAACCAGAAAATTAGAAAATAGAGCTAAAGTCATGTTTAGTTGTTTAGTCAAAGATGTCAAAGTCAAAGATGTTTAGTAAAACTCTGTTTGAGGTAGGGGCGCTGTGATGGCAACTGCTGCCTAACAACGTAACAACCAATCACTGCAGACCTAGACTCTGGCAGATCAAGTGTAAAAACGATCTTTAGGCAGCGCTCGCTGGCAGCCAAATCCAAACGCCATGAAAAAGACGATTGCATATTATATACATTTAGAAGTGATTAATTTTATATTTAGAAAACGAAATAGGTACAATAGTCTGGAAACATCTATATTTTTCCATACTCTGATTCACTTTTTCCATACTTTTCCAGACCTGGAAATTACTCAAATCAAATTCCATACTTTTCCAAAACCCTGTATATAATTATGGAAGTTTCCACCTCAGAATAATTTTTTTTAATCTTTTTCAATTCTGACTTTTTTTCCTCACAATCGTGAGTTCATTTATATCTCGCAATTAGGAGTTTACCCCTCATATCTCAATTCTGTTACATCTCACTTCTAATATCTCAATTCTGTTACATCTCAATTCTGTAAACTGTTTCTCTTGTTTGCCAGTTGTCTTACAATTCTGACTTCATAACAGAAGGAAAAAAGTCAGAATTGCGGGATATAAACTCTCAATTGAGTTATAATGTCTGAGTTATAATAAAAATACAATTACTTTTTTCTTTCATTGCAGAGACCTCCATACAATACAGAAGTGTCATTTGAATGGATACCCGTTTACACCTGGCACAGGTGCTCTTCGGTCATTTCTGACCGAAAAAATTTCTGTTTTGAAATTTTAAAAATCACAGCTTCATCGGAATGTTACAATCGGAATGTTAGAAATGTTACAAACTTGGTGACTTTTATGGCATTATGTATGTGAATCCAAAAAAAAATTGAGGTCATGATCCGAGCATGCTAAGTGGTCGTAAAAAAATAGTCACACTTGTGGCCTTCAGTCAAAAATGACCGACCCATAGGAAATACATTTTTTATAGGAAATGAGTTTTTGGAATTGTTTCAACGATATATTCAAATCCACAAAAAAAAAAAAAAAGTGTTCATAAACATCTGGGGAATTTACATGCTTCTCCATAGAAAGCTGTATATGTCACCATGATTCTACACTTTTTCTCTATAGACGAATCCGGCGAAACTACCGGAAGTAAGCGGGCGCCATTACTGAGCTGTTGCTGGGTAGCGTTGCGCCATTGCCTTCTATTGTTTTAGTTGCAACTTGCGTCCACTGGAATAAACAGCTCGCGATTTACGACTGTCACTAACGTTACAACGTTAGCCCTTGTATAATGTCGAGTGGGTAAACAGTTTCCGTTATAAATTGTTTTAATGGTGGCAGTAAAATTTCAATTTTGAAGAAAAAACATTGTGAATACCCCAGGTCGACTGCTGTCTGGAGCCGTACGGTTTACACAGATTTCCTGGGCGAGTACAAGACGCGGACATTCGCGTATAATAACAATTATTTAATGACATAAGTAAAAAAAATATAATAAATGTGTGATATAGTGATCAGCAAAATCTCCTCTCTTGTTATTTTTTCTATTCAATTTACATGCTATGGTCATTAAATGGCTTTCCTGAGCTGAATGTAACGTTATGTGACATAATTGTTTTCCTGCTGTTATATTGACCTCTTTCCATGGTTTAAAAACAGTAGTTGGTCGATATTATGTATACTTTCTAGCTGTAACGTTACCTTACCCTTGCCCGTTGCAATGTAAAAATGAGATAAATAATGGACACAAATGAAAAACATGAAATTGTTTATTTGATTTCATTTATTTATTTATTTATTGTTGCCAAATGGACAGATCTTTTTTTAGTTTCCTCGGTAGCAAACGTTAGCCTAGCTAGCTTGCCAGCTATTTTCATAAATAATCTGTAAGATCGTTTGTACCTTCATCTGTGACTGGAGGCCAATGTCTAACATCATCAACCCAACAAGTCTGCCTGGCTGTAGCTGTCATCAAGGGTGCGTTATCACCTTATCTCCGAGGTTTGTTTACATACCGGTGCATATGTCTATGCCGGTGTAACAGCTCAGTAATGGCGTCGCCACAAGATGGCAGCCTACACAAGAACGCTCGTCGGATTCGTCTATACTGTAACCAGATGGTGCTAATTTTCTTCAAAAAATATTTTTAAATACCGCATTAATAATTGTTTGAAAAAAATAATGTATATATATATATAAATATATATATTTTTCCATGGCAAAAATAGACCATAAATATTGCATAAATATTAATAAATTCAATCAAATTGTCTCAAAATACTAAATTACAAAGAATAAATATTATAGAACAAAAATAAATTGCATTGGTTTTACTGGGATGGAGGAAATTAAATTTTTAGGTGTCCGGTCACTTTTGACCGGGAAGATAACAAGTGTGACTCCGAAACGAAGAGCACCTGAGGGTTAAGAAGTGTTTTCGTCAATGCTAAATACAGGTGTAAACGGGTCTAAAACGTTTGAGCTTGTCCACTTTTGAACACTTCCAGAGGTAGTCGAAAATGCATTTGACCGGATTGCGTTCGTAGTGTTTACGTGCATGTGGTTGAATGTGTTCAAACAGCCACAAAAGACCCTCTACTGACCGCTTCCTGAACTATTAAGTAAATATTATGGAAAGTGCCCTAGCCAGACGGGATTTAAACTTTAGCTGGAGACCCAAGGCGAAAAATTCTCTCGCCATTCCTGATTTCTAACACGGCTGGTCTTGTGGCTGTCAGAGCAGAAAGGGAAGCTAATGCTCTCTGTATGTTTCTTTATCGTCTCCTTTCGCGTTCATTTGCAAATAGTGTGAGTTTATATCGTCCATTAGATTGAAAGATCAGAAAAGGCCCGTAACAATTACCCACCCATAGACACTCACACGTCCCTCGAAAAATCAGGACAGAAGTGTTTTAAAGTGGACAAAAGAGATGGATTAAAACACCAGGCGTAAATGGGAATGTCTCCCTCGTCTACTTGTGATCCGATCGACCAAAACAGGGACTAAAGAGAAAGTAAGAAAGGGCATCTCACCATGATTGACAGCCAGCACCTTGCGGCTATTCATCTTGACGAAACTGCCCAGCGGAAGCTGAGCGTGAGCAATGCCAAGCTCTTGGGCTCGACCAAATGTGATTCCCTGTAATAAAGCATTGGAATTCCCCAAAACCAAGAGCTTGTAATGACTTCAAGGTAAAAAACTTAAACATTATGACAAGTGCCACCCTGTACTCATCTCAGAATAAAATCCTCCTGTGAAATTACTTACACAAATAATCATTTCACTGAAAAGTCCTTTATCAGTTCTAACTGTATCAAGCCACTCACCTTATGGTGGTTGTGGTCCACCAGACCTCCAATCACATAGGCTTTGGCTTCATCCAGCTCTTGCAGCACATTGGGAGAATCAGACGTGAGGTAGACGAGGTCGTCCTTGCTTAGGATTTCATGAAACGCTTCAGGCTTGACATGGACATCCTACACCACACACAATTAAATTTCCATTTGTTAAAGGTGTCGCTTTCTATTAACATTCAAACATCAAATTTACTCATAAAGACCTTTTGTAGCCCCGCCCCTTTTCAGCACTGCGCTTGTTGTGTTTCAGTTTGTATTCCCACAGCATGAAGGTAAGATCTTACGGATTTATGAATATGCTGCTCGTTTTAAAATTTGTTTCGAGATCCGTTAAAGGTGTAGTTCACTTATAAAAAATATTTTGCTGATAACTTCCTTACCCCCATGTCATCCAAGATATCTGTGTCTTTCTTTCTTCAGTCGAAAAGAAATGAAGGTTTTTGATGAAAATATTTCCGGGATTTTCTCCATATTAAATGGACTTCAATGGGAACCAAACGGTTCAAGGTCCAAATGAGAGTTTCAGTGCAGCTTCAAAGGGCTTTAAACGACAGCAGACGATGAATAAGGGTCTTATCTAGCAAAACAGTCGCTCATTTAAAAAAATAAATAAAAAAAGTTTAAGTTTTATAAGCACAAATGCTCGCCTTTCTCTGTTCTGTGAAGAGCGTTTGTGACTCTCCTGTTCAGACTCGTTCAGCAAAACGAACGAATCTTTTTTCGAGTCATGACTCAAAGGGTCCTAAATAAGACCCCTATTCATCGTCTGGTGTTGTTTAAAGCCCTTTGAAGCTGCACTGAAACTCTCATTTGGACCTTGAACCGTTTGGTTCCCAATGAAGTGCATTATACGGAGAAAATCCTGGAAATATTTTCATCAAAAACCTTAATTGCTTTTCGACTGAAGAAAAAAGACGTGGACACCTTGAACTCCTTTAACTCTACAATTAAGTAAATCCACTTCACCAGCTAATTACTCTTCGACAGCGATGACAGAAATATACAAAGCGATCGCAAAAAATAAAGACAAAAGACAAAATTCAAAAGATGGCTGTGCTCTTGTTTCTCTGACGCAGAAGGTCTATACTGTAGCTAATCCCCTTTCAGGCAAAATTCAGCATTGAGAATCATGATTTGTGCACAGTAAATGAGTTCTCGTGTGGGTGACAGGTGGGTTTAATATATAAATATACAAAAGACTGTCAACACAAGAACACAGAAAAGTTTTGAGCATTTGAAAAAGCCCTATTCGTGAGACTAGTTTTCATGAAGGACGTTAGAGAAATTCGTGTTTCACACACTCTTAGAACCAGTTTCACACACTTCTATTTAGAACCAGAAATGGTTCCATCCCCCGCTTCATATATGGAACTCCAAAATGGTTCTATATAGAACCATTTTTTTTTTGGTAAAAGGTTCTATTGGCCAAGTATGGAACCCCAGGGTTCTATATAGAACCCAGAGGAACCCTTTTTTAAAGAGTGTATAGAACCTTTTAGGGGTTCCAAATACTTAGCGCTGATAGAACCTTTTAAGGTTCTATATAGAACCTTTTCTTCTAAGAGTGTACTTTGTGATTTTAATCCAGTCCGAATCTGTAATGTCTGTGTTTTTCCTCACACAACCTCAATAAAACTTCCAGGTAAAAATCACCTACTGTTTTTCGACAAACTCAACGGTCCTCTGAGAAATCAAACTCTGTCCGAATGCAAATTGTTATTTGCTGATGTTGTATTATCATAAAGCTTCTCCTCCTGTGTTTTTTAACCAACCTGAGTTATTGTTTGCACAGAAATCTTTCACATTCTTTCATTTCATTTCAATGTTATTGATATCTGACGCAAAAATTAAATAATAAAATAAATAAATAGAGCCCAATCGTGGAAACTATGAAGACATTTTGGTAACACTTTACGGTAAGGGTACATGAATTCACGTATAAATTCATGCATGAATTATGTATTCATATCAGATGACTACAAGAGTGTGTAAAAAATAAATAAACTGTAACAATGACATTTACATTTATTCATTTAGCTGACGCTTTTATCCAAAGCGACTTACAATTGTTATATATGTCAGAGGTCGCACGCCTCTGGAGCCTATTTATTATAAGTAGTGTAATTTCACATCTTACCTTCCAGTTGACCCAGCCTTTGTTAATTTCATCCATGATTTGCTTCAACTGACCACCATGACTTGTAAGGTAAAACTGTGAATATAAAAAAAGGCTGTTGAATTTAAAGATCACATTTACTAATACACACACAGTATATAGTGTATATATACTGTATATATATATATGAAGGAAACATGCCTGTACAGGGTGGAGGGTGCGTCTGTTCTCAGCATAGGACCTCTGAATCTGTTTGTGAAGTTTCTTTACATCCTACACAATAGGAAATAAGTTTAATTAGGTTCCTTAAAGGAGTAGTTCACTTTAAAAAAAAAACTTTTGCTGATAATTTACTCACCCCCATGTCATCCAAGATGTCCATGTCTTTCTTTCTTCAGTCGAAAAAAGAAATTAAGGTTTTTGATGAAAACATTCCAGGATTTTTCTCCATATAATGGACTTCAATGGGACAAACTGTTGAAAGGGCTTTAAACGATTCCAGACGATGATTAAAGGACTCATCAAGCGAAACGATCACTCATTTAAAACAAAAAACAAAGTTTAAGTTTAAGCTCAAATGGTCGCCTTGCTCTGTTCTGTGATGTGCGTTCGTGACTCTCCTGTTCGAACTGGTTCATGAAAATGAACAATTTTTTTTTGTGTGATTTGGTTGATTCAACGAACGAAATTAATGAATTGACTTTGAAAAAGATTAGTTCATTTTCATGAACGAGTTCGAACAGGAGAGTCACGAACGCACATCACAGAACAGAGCAAGGCGACCATTTGAGCTTATAAAACTTAAACTTTGTTTTTTGTTTTTTTTTAAATGAGCGATCGTTTCACTTGATAAGACCCTTAATCATCGTCTGGAATCGTTTAAAGCCCTTTCAACAGTTTGCACTGAAACTCTCATTTGGACCTTGCACCGTTTGGTTCCCATTGAAGTCCATTATATGGAGAAAAATCCTGGAATGTTTTCATCAAAAACCTTAATTTTTTTTCGACTGAAGAAAGAAAGACATGGACATCTTGGATGACATGGGGGTGAGTAAACTATCAGCAAAAGTTTTTTCAAAAGTGAACCACTCCTTTAAATCACCTCTCAACAAGATTTGTTTAGTGCAACAGCTAGATAGCATTATGAAAGTAAGCAAAGGAAGTTGTGAGACACTCCAGCTTACCTTGAGCAGCATGAGGTTATCAAAGCTGCAGTCTATGACCAGTCTGAGCGAGCTGGGCTCTGCCGACCTGCGCAAACGCTTCTTCCCCGTCCACTCCACTCCGTCGTCAGCCTGCGCTTGTCTCTCCAGCTTCCTCTGCTGTTTTCTCTCTTTCCGCTTCTGTCTGTACATTAATATAAAGATACAAAGTCTTTATTAATTATGCTTTGCAACTAGCAAATACGTTACACTGAACTATTAAAAGCATATTGTTTTTACACTTTTTTTGCTGATGTGAAACATACCCTAAATTATAGCTCGGCCATGTGTTAGTAGAGCAAAGAGTTTTGTCTTGTTTCATCATTTTGAATGGTTCCTTGCATTAAATGTTTTTTTTTAATGCCATATAATAAATGCCAATCAATTAAAATTATTCCTCATTCAGAATATGGATAAAAACTGTAAGTATACATAAATAATATTAAAATAACACAGCTTACTTGCGAAGTTCTCTTTGTTCTTCCCATTGTTGACTCTTGAGAAGTTTCTTCCTTTGTCTTTTAGACAGTGTTTCAGTTTCTCCAGTCTGTACGGTCTCATTTTCATCCTTTGTCGATTCGTTTTCATTGTTAGCACATTCATGGCTCCTCTCCTGCACTGCAGGTGCATTGGCCATATCAGTAGCCATTTAATCTGAAAACACTGGAGTAGCAAAAAATATTGAGTGATTGTTTTTTTTGTTTTTTTAAATACAACAGATATGGATTATCTCCAGTAGAAAGGTGTAAATGACAGAAAAATCAATGAAAAATTCCTAAGGATGTAGTTAGGAAAAAAATCATTTGTTAAAAAGAAAATATCAAATATGTGGTGTAAAGTAAACACTTTCTGGAGCCTTATGTATGCATATTTTACCAAAGGATATTAAAATGTTTTAAGTGAATGGTTCAATGACTTGAAAGGACCACGGGTCGAAACCGTGAAATGAACTGATTCAAAAGATTCGATTCACTGAAATGATTCGGCATCCCGAGCAGTAATCAAACAAACAATAAATACATACACACACCGATGTAACAAAATCTGGTCAAATTTTGACACCCTTGTGGTTACCGTATCCGCGTTTAACCGCGACTATGATGCCTAGAAAAGCTTTCAAACAAAGACGGCAACTTACAAGCTTTGTGTCACTTTTGTCTGTGGTATCAAAACAGTTATTTTATTGTATAAAGATAGCCTATGACTTCCATATTATTTGACATACAATACATGTGTTAACTTAAGATATTAACGTTACGAATACGATACAGGTTAACGTAAGATATCTACGTCTTATGATACAGGTTAATTTAATATCATCAGATGTTTTCAGAGTCTCTATGTCAAAATGATGACGCAAAACATCAGGGGGACCATAAAACAAGCATGCGACATACCTTATAAAACGGCACATATAATACTGTTAATTTACATAAAATAGCAGAATTGCAGGTATAAAAGAGAAAACTACCTCTAAACTGCTATCTTTCCAGAAGGGCTGTCATCGTGCGCTTTATGCTACGTCATTTTAAAGCGACTCGCTCAGCGTGGGAACATCAACAGTCCGCCATGTTGTTGAGGGCAAGTTAAGACATTCAGGCATGAGATGAGAAATCTCTGTAATGATGAGCCTACTGTAGGTTGATAACATCTGTTCTGAGTTTATATGTGTTAACCTTTGTATATAATACTTGTTTTTAGAAATCTGTAATCTTTTACACGTTTTTCTGGATGTGTAAGAATGGTCTTGAATCTCCCATGAGTCGTCATAAATTGTATATTCTATATAAATGTACACTTAAACTAGGAAGTTTAACATTGAGAAATGCTTATTGTTAAACTATGGACCTATACATTTTCAAAGGCAAATGCTTATAGTACTAAAAATGTCTCTTTTACAATTCTAAGAATTATGACAAAAACAGGGTTGGTGTTGAAACCATAACAATAGTTGTTTATAATGCAAATATTGTTATTTTGATGTATGTGATGTATGATGTATGTCTGACAGCATGGAAGGCAAAATACCGGCCTCCCAACATATAATGTAACACATATTATGTTTCATGCACAGGTGGTCAGCTGAAATATTCTGCCATGCACATTACATGGTAACAGTGCTTTTAATGTAGCACTGGCCGAAAAAAAGGCACACAAAACTAACCGTGAACTTTGCCTGGACATACATATTCTCAGAACATTGACAAGTTATGTTCTCTCGAAATATGAGCAGTTCTTTCAGTAACGTTATTAAAATGTTTAGTTCATATCTGGTCTTTGATAATGTTCGTCAGCACAAAAAAAAGTTATTTACACATCATTCATGGAAATGCATTCATAAGTCAGTGAATTAAAATGATATAACAGATGTTTGTCTTGATTCAGAGCTCATGTCACCTGAGTAGAGTCACAGCTAATATGGAAGTTTACATTCCCATTGCTGCATAGTAATGTGTGACAGACTTTTAGCTACCAGACTATCACCTTTAACATTAGCACTTTGCAACACATATTAGCATATGGATTTGTTGCTTCCTATATTAATTCCCCCGATGTAGGCACTTTACAGAGGATTGCTGTCAATGCGCTTAACGTGGATCTCTAAATATGGTTAAAATACTTTGTACAGCTGGTTTGCTGGACTCATTCTTTAAATGCCATTGTAATAACAACTGATTTGAGCTCTAAAATAAACTGGGCTCTCAATAAGTTATGACAACAAATGTTTTTAATACTAACTAAACTAAATTTTCACCTTAAAAAAGATTAAACTATTTTTAAAATCAGTTTAATGTATTTTAAGCTGAAATGACTTAAACATCCAAGTTGATTTACCTTAATTATTTTTTGTACAGTGAACTCATTGGATCATTTAGCAAATTACTTACTACTACTTTAATTTAAAAATGTAGTTATGTCTTTGGAAAAGTGTATGACAAGTAGGAAAAGGAAACAACAACAAAATGCTGAAGTACAATTTTTATTTTTCCTGTAACTTCAAACCAGAGAACATTTCACCCTTTTTGCATCTCTTTGCTTTGAATCTCAGTCTTTATTCTTTCTAAGACGCTATAATGCGTATCCTCATCCAATACGTCGCCCGTCCATCTTCACACATACTTCTAACCATTGTAACATAACTTTGTCCTCATGTCAGTCTCATCATTTATCAAGTGTCGCTCGTAAAACAGTGATTGCTTATTATTAAACAATGGCATTACAGGAACATTTAATGTCATTTTATGACATCAAGTGACTTCTGATTACAAACAAAACCAACATATAGCACATACCAAACAAAAACATTTTCACATATTTACTTTGTCGTGATAGGTATTTCACATATTTATTCTTTTTTATTATTATTTAAAAAAAAACCTTTAAGTACACCTTGTCACTGAAATTAAACACGCCGAAATGATATTCTCATTAATTTAATGACAACGCCACACCAAACTTTGAAAAAGGCAGCTTAACGGACTGGCCAGCAGCTCCAACAGCTGAAATAATGAATGAATTCACAAGAATACTAAAACAAGAGTTATTAAAAACTTCCCATGTGCATCAAAAAAAGCAAAACAAAAACAATATAACAGAGGATCTAAATGTAAGGCCTTTGTTATTAAAAGGTTCAGAATAATGTCAGTTATAAAGAATGTCAATTTTGTCAGCTCATCTTAAATACGTGAAAAAGCGAATAAAACCCATTATAATAAGTGTTGCTGTCTACACTGGATGTGACGCGGAGCAATGCGACAACCTCCGGACGGTAAACTTACATTTGAGACGTACTTAAATTTGATACGAAGGACAAATTTGCTTTGTCGCGACCAGTGTGGACAGCTTCTTCATATATTTATAAAAACATAGATGCCATAATCGTGATGAATTACAACCCAGCACTGTGTATTTTGAAATTGAGGTACAGTCAAACGCTGTCTAAAGCTACATCTTGTAAATTGTTTTGTATGACAGTTTCTGTATTCAAAATACAAGAAATCCCTTCTAATATCTTTCATTTCTTCGCCTGAATTCAATTCACCTGACCTTGATCCATTAACACTGCATCCAAAAGCAATGAAACTGCAATACCAAATCAAACCGACTTGGTAAACACATTCTCTCACACACTCATGCTATACTGGTACTGTGAGTAATAGAGGAAATACCATCCCCTAAAACACTTTGTTCACCACATCGCCACACATTTGTGTGTTTAATGGTGGTCTATTCAATACCAGAAAGAAAAAACAAACAAAAAAAATCACAAAAATATACAATATAAAATGTATAATGTAATTTGTTAAGCTCACTGAACACCTCTCAAGGAAGAGTGTTGAGAATCAAGGTCAGGAGAAGAACTTCAGTCAAGGAAAGATGGAAACCAGGAGAGATTTGCTGTGTTTTTTTTTTTTTGTAGAGAACCTGTTAATAGCCTTAACATGTATCAATTTAACTTACTATTTATATGGTTGATATTGTATATATGAGGAGTTCAGATGCAAAAGCCTCTAAGTGCCATTAGAAATTTTCTTCTAGAATTATCATTTTTTATTAAGCTTGTATATGTAAGTTCAGTAATTTCACTTAAATGGCAATTAACACGTAATCTTCATTGCCATTTAAGTGAAATTACTGAACTTAAATATACAAGATTGATAAAAAATGAAAACTCTTCATATATATATTGAATTATATACAGATATATAATTGTGCACAAACCTGGCCTATTTTACATTTCGATTGCATAGTTCACTGAAAACACTAATAATGTATTAATACTGTTAAATGTAATGATCTTTAGTAAATCTTAACATGAATATATATTTTTCATGCTGTTACATTATGATGCCAAAATTCATTTGTAGCATTTAAAATAATAGGTTTTATTTAGCACTATATTTTTAGACAAAAAATATTTGGCTAAAGTAGAGCTCTAATATTGGCTGTTAGCAGCCATAGCATGAAAATAATTATTGCCAGAATATTAATATAATTACATCCTTAGCAGTCATAATTTAAAAAGCTATAGGTAACACTTTACTTAAAACCTTTATGTATTGTAATAATGTACATTTTCATAAATAATTGTAACAGAAACACTACAATAAGGTTACATTTGTTAACATTAGTTACCAAAACTTGCAGCATTAATGTTAATATCAACATTTACTACTGCACCAAAGGTTGTATCTTTTAATAGACTAAATAATTTAATCTGAGCTGAGTATTTTTACAATACAATACTGTAGTCAGAATTGTGCAATAAAATGAATGCATGCTGGGCATTTTCTTTTTTCACGAATTACTGTTAATCAACCGCTAAATGCATTGCATACAATGCCTTAAAAACAAATTATACATATATATATATATAGTATTTAAAGGCTTTAAGTAAAGTGTTACCAAGTTCTCTTTAACCTTATAATCTGACATCATTCCGAGGGTGCTTAAAGTGATTTTTTACAATAATGTATCCAGCAAATGCACATGAATTCAACTACCCTTTGAAAAAAAAAAAAAAGATCCAATGCAAATCAACTTTCATAAAGATTTGACAAGCAGACAGAAAAAAAAAGTTATAACACAAGAACAAAGCAAGTGGGAAAAACGGCATTAAACAAGCAGACCACAGATAACAATGGGAAAAGAGTGGGGGGGATTTCATGATGACGGAGATTCCCAAATACGGTGATAAATTCAGCAAAAAAAAAAAGAACAAAACAGAAGAGACAAGGTGATGTCACGTGGCTCCTGTGTGAAACAAAACAAGAATAATATTAAAAACTTCTTCTGTCAGCAGTGCCGACACAGCTATCAGCCAACATGTTAGTTATATAAGTGTTAATTAGTGTCTCTAAAACCATCGTCTGCTTGCTAATAGCAGGATTATTGCTCATGAAAATATTGCAGTTAAGGCGTCTTACATTACTCTCTGCGCGGGCCGTTCGCACGCTAGCTGATTTGTTTGTATAATATCCCTCAGCCAAAGCTTCTGGCCCGCCTCTGGGTCTTTCCCTTTAACATAAGGCCGTCCTATAAAAAGGTGACCTGCCCGCGCCCCAGGAATCTCAGGACGATGAGTCTTGATATCCAGCAGCAGCTGGCACAACACTGTATCAGCACAAACACATGCCTCAAACTGGCTGACCTTTCTCTCCTCCCACCGCTATGCTAACAATGCCACGCCTCTTCCCTTCTGCCCACGGGACGCCACGCCACGCCACGCCACGCTCTTTATAGGGCCGGACGTATCACCGCCCATTCCATACACACACAGTGGCTCTTGAGGAAATAGAACAGTAGTCATGTATTTTTACGGCGGTGCTATTTTATGACTTGAGCGGGAGGTGTTAAGATAAAATCATTTTTATTTATAACCATATAAACAAAATAGTGTAGGTCGCACATGGGATTAATGTAAGGCATCTAACTTCATTTATGCAGTGCTGGACAGCGAGTTAGCTTTACTTCGTTACTGTAGCTACTTAAAGGAGTAGTTCACTTTTCAGAAAACTTTTGCTGATAATTTACTCACATAAAAATGTTTTTTTACTAAAAATGTAATTTCAAATTTTAAGCCAACTTAAGACTTTCACTTTCAACTGTACAGTTTTTAATTAGATTTTTCTATATTTTACCCAAATTTGGGTTCAAACTGCATTTTTAGAGTGAATGCAGATGGTCATGGGGAGGAAATTCTTAAACATATTATTTTTTTATGACTGCTTAAGTTAAGTAATTCAAATTAATAAACATAATGGCAATGATATGTCTACAGGTCTGATCCAAATATATACATCAATTGTTACATATTTATATACATATATCAATTGTTCTTTAGCATATGAGAACCTAAAAGGAATTGTTCACCCAAAAATTACAGTTATGTTATCATTTACTCACCGCCATGTAGTTCCAAACTTGCATGACTCTTTTTTTCTCCTGCAGAACGAAAGATGACATTTTTTAAAACTCTTGTTTTTCTGTCCTTTAAAGGGATAGTTCACTTTGAAATTAATTTTTGGTATGTTTTATCTTACCTCAAGGGCATCCAAGATGTAGGTGTCTTTGTTTCCGCAGTAGTTTCAATTTTGATATTTTTAGGTCAAACCGTTCGTATCTGTCAGTCATATAATGCAGGTCTATGGTCACCACCTCAAAGAGCATACACAGAGAAGTCCAAATTAAACATGATTTAATGACTCGTAAATGTAAGTACACATTGATGGCCTAAGACAGGAAACGAGCGGTTTGTGTGAGAAAACGAACGGTATTTATATATTTTTTACCTCTTGTAACCACAGCAACGTCCAAGTGATCTAAAGGCGCTTCGGTCTGCACAAGCGCCGGAAAGTGCCAGAAGTGATCTCTCGTGCGTGTACATCACTCATTGTTTACACAGAGATTTCAGAAGTGTTATCCTTCACTGTGAAGATCTAAACATATTTAGATATACAGGAAATTGCAATGGAAGACGATTTCGATATATCAACAGACAACGTTGAATTTTTTTCACAACCATAATTAGATCACCTCCGGTGCTTTCCGGCGCTTACGCAGACCGAAGCTCCAGCGCCATCAGAGTACTTGGACGTGACTGTGATTACAAGAGGTAAAAACTATATAAATACTGTTCGTTTTCTCACACAAACCGCTCGTTCCGTGTCTTAGGTAATCAATGTGTACTTATATTTACTAGTCATTAAATCATGTTTAATTTGGACTTCTCTGTGCATGCTCTTTGAGGTGGTGACCATAGACCTCCATTATATGACTGACAGACAAGAACGGTTTGACCTAAAAATATCAAAATACTGCAGAAACAAAGACACCTACATCTTGGATGCCCTTGACGTAAGCTAAAACATACCAAAAATTAATTCAAAGTGAACTATCCCTTTAAGTCAATGGGGTCCAATGTTGTTTTGACATAAACAGTTCTAACCAAGGACATTCCTACCAGTATGTATATAAGCTGCCAGCAAAGGCAACGTCATTTTTCAATTAAAAAAGAAAAATACTAAAAGGCTGTTAAAGCTAAATTAGACAGTGTAATTTCTCTGTGGCCAGAGAGAAAAGGGTGACGTGAATCATGAAGTCATCAAGACTTACAGTGCAAAAAAGGAAGAAGATCATTAACTTTTAATTTGTATAGTTATTTATTTTCAATTTTCTTTCATACAGGTTTCAACAATGTGAGTGAATAATGAAAGAAATTTCATTTTTGGGTGAATGTACCCATATAATTACCATCACTGATGTACAGTACTGTACTTGAATATAGTTCAAGGTTTGAAAAGCTTGTTCACTTTGAAATTATTTTTTGGCATGTTTTATCTTACCTCAAGGGCATCCAAGATGCAGGTGCCTTTGTTTCCACAGCAGTTTCAATTTTGATATTTTTAGGTCAAACTGTTCTTGTCTTTCAGTCATATAATGCAGGTCTATGGTCACCACCTCAAAGAGCATACACAGAGAAGTTCAAATTAAACATGATTAAATGATTGATGGCCTAAGACACGAAATAAGCGGTTTGTGTGAGAAAACAAACAGTGTAACCACAGCCACGTCCAAGTGATCTGAGGCTGCGGGCGCTTTGTGGCTGTGGTTACAAGAGGTAAAAATGACGTAAATACTGTTCATTTTTTCACGCTCGTTTCATGTCTTAGACCATCAATGTGTACTTACATTTACGAGTCATTAAATCATATTTAATTTGAACTTCTCTGTGCATGCTCTTTGAGGTGGTGACCATAGACCTGCATTATATGACAAACAAGAATGTTTTGACCTAAAAATAACAAAATTGAAACTACTGTGGAAACAAAGACACCTACATCTTGGATGCCCATGAGGTAAGCTAAAACATACCAAAAATTAATTTCAAAGTGAACTAAATGTCCCCAACTAAGCAAGCCAAAATCCAATGGCGACAAAGGCGGAAAAGGTGACGGTGGCAAGGAACCAAAACTCCATCAGTGACAGAAGTGACAGTGACAGTGGCAGTTCTCCTCTGGCCAATGACCGAACAGTGTATGATTATGAGCATTATAGGACAGATTTGCATTATAAGCAAAAAATTTTTGTGTGCATCATTTTTTAAAGCCCTCACCATTATAAAACATTCAATGCATGCAAATACAATGAAGAAATAATGATTTTGCACTTACGCTTTACCGATGCTCCACCACGAAGCTCATGGTGGTGCCGTCGAAGGAGGGGGGAGCGATGATCCTCGGCCCTTGCTGGGAGGTGATGCTGATGACGGGCTGCTTGCTGGTGGCGGGAACATGTTGAGCCACATGGGCCGTTTGTGACGACTTCCCCGATGGCATATAGTAAGGGCTCTCCATGTAAACTCGTTCCTCCTGCTGTCCCATGTGCGGATGGGATTTATCCCCATCATCTGCTTCGGATTGCATGGAGAGCTGGGACTGAATAGTGCGTGCGGGGATCATCGTGGTTGGCATGTATCCCGGGTAAAACATGTAGGTGTGGCCGTAAGCTCCCGGGCCGAGGGCGAGAGGGGATATCGGAAGCGGGACGGGGGTCATGGGGGGTTGCTGTGGCATTGGGACGTCCACATACTGCCCGGTTTCCGGGTCAAACAGACGCCTGGTGGCCGGTTGCACCGGAGTGTCCACCAAGTAGTAGCTTCCAGTGGTGGGATCCAGCAGCATCTTTCTTTGGGTCGTGTGGAAGTGCTCCGTCGGGATGGGGGAGGGTTGAACCGAAGGAGAGAAGCAAATGAGTTGAGGCTGAGCAGCTTGCATCGTGACAGGCAGGGGTGTGTGGTAAATAGTGGCGGTAGGGGTATCCGGGGACCGCGTCTCCATGACAAAGGATTGACGGCTTCTGGTGTCACTGTGAGCCAGGTAAGACGGCGGACTGGCCGTTTGGGTTTTACCTCCTCCGGGTGGGATTGTATAAACAGCGGATTTGCCCGGGCCGGCTGCGGACGTGGCGTGAGGCTTCACGGGTATGGTCAGGTAGCTCTCCGAATCTGCTGTGGAAGTGAACTGCAGAGGGGCGAACTCAGTCTCACTTCCGTTGGGCCTCTCCCGCTCTTCTAGCACACGCTTCGGATGAGATATCTTCAAGGAAATGGGTAGTTTTGGAGATTTGGGTGTCAAGGCCTTGAAGCTCAAAGATGCCGGTGATGCAACGTGTGTTTGAGGCTTCTTACTTGGCGTTCCCGTGAGCGCTTTAGGGACGTTTCGCTCTTGATGGGCCGATGACGACTTGTCGACTTTTTTAGGGGGCGTCTCGATTGAATCTCGCCTTTGCAAACTATCCGCAGGGGAATAGCTTTCCAGTTCCTCAACAGCGTGTTTCTCGCCGGAGATGAGCGAGAGCACGTGGCTGTCTGTTATCGGCCGAGGTTCTTTTTTCCTCTTCCACTCGTTCTTGTCAAAAACATACAGTTGCTCCATGGTTTTGACGGCAGCTTGCAATTTTTCCAAAGCGGCTTGGTTGGCCATCTTGGGTTCGCCTTTTTTCTCGCTGGCGTCGCTCGTTTTATCTTGCTTTCTTGTGCTCGCCTCAATCTTTAACCCGGTTGGGACCTCTTGTTTCGGCAGCCTGTTGGCTACAGCAACGTGAGGAGAGGACCTGTCAGCCTCAACTATATCCTCTGGAAATCGTCTCTTGGGGGGGTCTATTAAATCTCCGGATTGCTTTCCATTGCTATTTGTATTCACAGACTGGCATTTAATCACTATGGGTGAAAGAGAGGCTGAGTTCAGATGAGGACTCTGCTTTAACGTCTTCTGCTCTCCATCAGACGTCGAGTTGCTAGATTTGTTGTCGTTGTTATCTAAAGAGACAAAGTGATACGAGCTCTTAACCAATTTACGCACGTCTCTAACCTGGTGAATGGGGGTCTGTAGTTTGCCCTTGTTCTCTCTAATGTCTCTGACTATAAAGTGAGGCTTGTTGTCAGAGGACTCACCCTTGAAAGCCGTGGCGAGCGCTTGGCATCTGGTGTCCTCAGCTGTCTTACAGCCCAAATTGGGAGTCAGCAGCTTGGCGATATTGAACGGGTCGCTTTTGTTGTCCCGTACACTCCGCAGACTTATTTTGATTTCGGGCGACTTCGATGTCACCGCGCTGCGCGTCGCGTCTGTCACATAAAGTGTGTTCGAGCGCCACTTTAAAGCTCCGCTTTCTCCTCGATTGCGCGTGGAATAACTCACTTTCGGCGGCGGTTTCCCAAGGTCCCTCTCCGAGGACGGAAGCTGTATGCTTGGCACAAATAAATGTGACATTTTAGTGGGCTTGCCGCTCGCCGAATCGACGCAGAAGTTGGTTTCCCGCGGACACTCGCGTTGCGGTTTCCCCTCAAGAGTTTTGACGTTTTTATGTTCCTTTTGAAACTCTAGTAGCTCGCCGTCCCTCCACGATCTGAACGCGCTATTTTGGCTTCGAAGCAGTGTGCTTTTGGATGCTTCGAATGCTCCTTTTTTAGTATCATTCGCCGACTCTAAATTGGTTTCTGATGCACTCGTCAAAGTCTCCTCGTTGCGCCCGTCGTCTTTGGCATCGCTTGAATTGCCGTCTACTATGTCGCCGAGATCGTCCACGCTGACGATCGTGAAGTCGGAATCGGCTTCTGAGAATTTCGAGCTTTGCCTTTGCAGCCCTTTGGAATTTTTCTTGGCCGCTTTCTCGTGCTCGTGCATCGCGAAGCACGGAGAGGGCGCGTGGTGCGCCTCGCATATCTCGCCCCTCTCCATTTTGCGCTCTTGCTCGAACTGCATTTTCTTAGAAATGACATTTTTCAGGAGACTCGAAGCGAATACGGATTTCTTGTGTGTGTCTTCCATGGTTTCACCTGCATTGCAGGATCGCTTGCTTGCCTCGCTCCCTTGGGCGCTTGGCAAGGTGTGTGTAACTTCATCTGTGGAACGTGATCCTCCAGCGCTTTCGTTTACAGACTGGCCGGATTTGACATTGCATCGAAAATTGAGCGTTTCGGTCAGTCTTATGAGGCCACTTTGCCCCTGTGAGAACTTCCCCATGAGCTCAATCTTTTTAGTGGTGGACGATGCGTTTTTGTGGCCGACTAAATTGCCGTTCAGTGCAAATATCTCGACCGGGGGCGCTCGCATGCTGGTCAGCGTCAAGCCTGTTATCCCCTTGCCGTCCCTCTTTTTGGCGAAATGGAATTTGGGTGTGGAGCCGTTGTGCGCGACTAAGTTTTGATCTCGCCCCTTGCCATACTTTAGGTCAACAAACGTCGACCAGCTGTTTATTCCCAGCCCATGCTCTGAAGCAGAAGACTCACTTGAGGTGCTAAAGTTGATGGCATTGAAATATGGATACGCCAAACTTTTGAACGCCCTGGCAGTGAGATTGCGCACTTCCTTATCCGCGTCATCCAGCTCGCTCACCGCGCTGGACGCGCCGCTGGAATACTCGTTCACATCTTTGCTTTTCAATTTGCTGCCAAAGTGCAAGCGCCCTGGCACAGCAATGAAACACTTTGCGTTATCACACGCTTTGTCGCCCTTTGCATCCACTCCTCTCAAAACATAGCGGCTTTTGTCTTTTTCGTGATCTTGGATGTTGCGTAGCTCATTTACAGCGCGGGAAGTGGCTTTGATTGACAGGTGAATCTGCTTTTTTGACAGGCCCTCATCTGAGCTGGCACATTTGTCCGCGTCACAGAGATTGCTTTCAGGCTTACTGCTGACCACTGCTCCGCTCGTATTAGCCTGGTCGCTTTTCACACACGCTTCTTTCGTTTCATCGCTGTCAAAAGAGGCATAATCGACGAACGAGTAGACCTGGAGATCGTCCTCGAGTTCCCAGCTTGATCCCGTCTCAAAGTCGTAATCCGCATCATGGTCCAACTCCAAAAGCTCTATTTCGTGGGTTGTGATAAAGTGGGACTCGTCTTCGCGCGCGTCGTGATCCGAAAGCACCACAGTGACCTCATCGTCCGATTCACTTTTGCTGCTCAGATAAACTTCGTTGTATTGTTCATTGTTATCGTTTCCTGTGCTCTGCGCCTCCAAATTTGGTGATTTGGGCTTTTGCTCCGTCTTTTCGATACAGTCCGTTTTATCAGCTCGAGGTGTTTCCGAAGTTGCTGTTTCAAAAGAGGTCGACTTCTCCGCGCATTCCTCCAGTGCGCATTGATTTTCAGTAGATTCGCGTATTTTTCCAGTGGGAGGTTCGTGCTCTCCTTGTGAATCGCTCATGCCACTGATACCCTTAATTATTTCCAGTGGACTCGAGTCTCCAGTAAATGCCACTTTCTCTGTTTTGGTATCATCCAGTTTAAGTTCCAGCAGGTCGTTCAGATCCACATAATTTGACTCTCCTTGTGCGTTTATCAGGCGCATGTCCCGTTTGGAAAGGAAGTTCTTAAACGAATCGGTGTCTTCCCGGTAAATGAGCGTTTTCTCCGAAGCTGCCATAGGCTGTATTAGTGATGAAGCGGTAGTTTTCTTTTAGGAGAGACACCAGTCCCCAGGAATCCCCACTGCACTGCCCGTTGTCCAATCCTAGTGGAGTTGTGGCTCTGCTCTGCCTTCCTCACCCACAGTGGAGAGCAACGGCGTGGCACTCGAGAACGTCATTTCAGACGCGCGCCAGACGTTCACGCGACCTCCTTTCAGTGAGAGAAACGACACTACTCACCCTGCTGCACTTTCTCCTAGAATATGTCATGCATGTCCCCGTAATAATGCTATGGGAAGCGTTTACCCGACGACAAACGGAGACTGACTTCCATGACACAGCCTGTTGTGTTGCGCGCTGTCACTTAAAATGCGTATGACTGCAAATTTAGAGCTGATGACGAAATGCGAAATCGGCTATTTTAGAACGAGGATGTTATGTGCAGCGTGTTTTGTTACATACTGCAGACAAGGCTGACTCCCCCCGACACAACATTTGTGCTAAAAATGAATCCTCCTTAAGCTTCTCGCTCAAATGCGCGCTTTTGACGTGTCGCCGCCTTAACCCAACAATAGAAATATCTGTCACAGCCATATAGTCGCTCTCCGTCATGTGATGGAAAGGTTGACGCTCTAAATGGAGTTTCAGCATGTTTCAGTCAGTGATGAGGCAATGGTGAATGCAGTAGCTGCCCAAGTAAATAGTTGAAGAGTTGGCAAAGTGTTGGTAGTTAGGCTACATTTAGTTACAGTCGTCTCTAACTTCTTATAAAAACAATCTCGTTTTTCCTCAATTAGCCTATTCCCTGGAAAGTCTCGTTTTAATGCTTAAAACGTGCGTTTTGGAGCAAGGTCAGCACCACAGCGGTGGACAGCGCCTTTGCGGTAGACAATACGTCATTTGTTAATTCCCCGGAAGTAGGATGCACTCTTAACGTACTATGCAGATTTTATTTTGATTTTTTAAACATTTAAATAAACAATAATGTGATGTTTAACATATTTATCTTCTCTGTTTGCACGAACTTGTCAATTAAATAAAGTGAATCAGACAAAAATGAGTTGCCCATCTGAACATTGCGCACGAGGGGTCGTGGCCTCTCATGAATATTTAATTAAGTAGGCTTGAGCAACGAATAAGGACTTATGTACTGTAAATTGTTATTATAGGGGTTAGAGACCCAAACCGTTTACATTTCTTTAGCATGGCATACTGCTTTGTGTAAAATTATGCCTATTTTATTTAAAGTCAGTGTTTGAACTCACTGAGAATTTATATCTAACTTCTAAATATAAAATACTGGGTTGTTTCAACCAAAAATTGGGTCAAATATTGACACACCAAAATTTTGGATTAAAAATGTAATTTAAAATTTGAACCCAACTTCAACTTTCACTTTCAACTGTATTTTTTACATTTTTTGGTCCATATTTGACCCAAATTTGGGTTGAAACAACCCAGCATTTTTAGAGTGTATTAGAGTAAAAAATGGGTTAAATATGGACTAACCCAAACATTGGGTTAAAATGTAATTAAAAAATTGAACCCAATGGCTGGGTTTGTCCATATTTGACCCAAAGTTGGGTTAAAACAACCCAGCAATTTTTAGAGTAACTTATTTGCACGCATCTTTCACGTTTCCATCTTTAATCTGCTCGTATCTGAGCAAAGGTTTTACAATAAAAGCATCTTTTTAGTATTCATAGGCTATATATAATAGTTGTATGTTGTGTAAAACAATGTCATGTGCTGCAAAAAATAAAATTAGTTGAAAAATATATATATTATTTTTATTTTATTGGACTAAGGCAGGCATAACAGGAACAGAAAACAGTGAAAACGAAAACAAACCTGAGCTTAACTGTTACAATAAGGCCTATACCTTAAGTTTAAATAAATTTACCTATACCATAAATTTGTTAAGGATTTAAGGACTTTTTTGGCTTTGTTTGTGCAGTACATTCGCCTGCAGGAGACCTGTTAAGACTCGCAAATGTTTTGGACTGGTATATCATGTTGCATTCCTTCAGCAACTGTAGGCTGAATGAGAAGACCACCATAAAGACAGCCTGAGTCTGAGATCTGACCCAGTTTAAAGCACTAAAGATCCTTCATTACCAATTCAGAACCAGCCGCATTCAAGATGGCATATAGTATTAAGCAGGATGTTATGAAGGAATATTTGAGTTATCGTTATTATATATTTCACACATTCTAAACCATTTTCCATGTTGTGTTTGTTGCATGAGAATAAACACACACACACACACACACACCAGGCTGCCACAAACAGGGTAATTTTAGTGTGCTATTTAAATGGCTCCTGTCTGCTCAAGTGTGTTCAGATACTGTTACATTCAGTGGCTGTATTAATCCACCAGGTGTTAAATCATGTCATCTATTAATCATCAAATGGCAGTTCACACAGTTTAGAGCTGATTAGTTAGACACACCCGAATACAGCTTATATTCGCAGCCAATTTTTCTTGATTAATATATAAGTGCACTGTGAGTTGTGATTGGATCGCAGTGCTGCAGTGTCTTAATCAAGTGCTTCTCCTTTAATGTGTTTCTGAAAGCACACAATACAAGGACTTCTTTTAAAGCTGTCAGCTCTTAATGTTGGTATAAGACATCTTGTTTATTCCAGTTCACAGCAGCAGTGTTAAGGGTTTATCAGGCGGGATCTTAGATAAGTATTTCACTGATAACTTTGAGTGTTTGACCATCTGTACAAAGCCATTCATCATTCACCCGTATTGGTCAGGGCAGGGGCTTTCCAGCTTGTCCAGTATATTGATGTCAATGAGAGTGAAAATTAGCTAATTAAAAAGCCTCTCTGGTACACTCTAAAAAATGCTGGGTCAAATGTTGGGTCAAATATGGACCAACCCAAATGTTGGGTTAAAAAATGCAATTAAAAAATGTACAGTTAAAAGTGAAAGTTGAAGTTTAGTTTTTCAACACAACGTTTGGGTTTGTCCATATTTGACCCAAATTTGGGTTCAAACAACCCAGCATTGTTCAGAGTGTATGAATTATCATTAACCTTTCATGCAGCCCTTGTAAGAATCTTTTAAAAATGATACTTAAAGAAGGTTTTGTCTGCACACAGTAAACATGCTTTTTTAATTTTATTTATATTTTACCAAAAATGCTTTTAACCCAATGCATTGGGTTACAACCCACAGTTGGGAAGGTTCTTTACCACCCCATAGTTGTGTTACTCATTGGGTTATTAACCCAACATTATGAAAGAGATAGTTCACTTTGAAATTAATTTTTGATATGTTTTAGTTTACCTCAAGTGCATCCAAGATGTAGGCGTCTTTGTTTCCGCAGTAGATTCAATTTTGATATTTTTAGGTCAAACCGTTCTTGTCTGTCAGTCATATAATGGAGGTCTATGGTCACCACCTCAAAGAGCATGCACAGAGAAGTCCAAATTAAACGTGATTTAATGACTCGTAATTGATGGCCTAAGACACAAAACGAGCGAATACAAACAGTATTTATATCGTTTTTACCTCTTGTAATCACAGCCACGTCCAAGTGATCTGAGGGTGCGGGCGCTTTGTGGCTGTGGTTACAAGAGGTAAAAACGATATAAAAACTGTTTGTATTTATACACAAACCGCTCGTTTCCTGTCTTAGTCCATCAATGTGTACTTATATTTACGAGTCATTAAATCATGTTTAATTTGGACTTCTCTGTGCATGCTCTTTGAGGTGGTGACCATAGACCTGCATTATATGACTGATAGACATGAACGGTTTGACCTAAAAATATCAAAATTGAAAATACTGTGGAAACAAAGACAACTACATCTTGGATGCCCTTGAGGTAAACTAAAACATACCAAAAATTAATTTCAAAGTGAACTATCCCTTTAAGTGAGTGGTAACTTATCCATGTTTAAACCACATTTTTAAGTCAATTATTCACTCATTCATACACTCTAAAAATGCTGGGTTGTTTTAACCCAACTTTTGGTGAAATATGGACAAACCCAAACGTTGGGTTGAAAATAATTTAAAAAAGGTAACCTGATGGCTCGGTTTGTCCATATTTCACTCAAAGTTGGGTCAAAACAACCCAGCAATTTTAGAGTATAATAATATAACTTGCAATCAATCAATAAACAAACAGATAGTATGTTGTTTCTCCACAGGAACCAAAGTCTAATGTTTGTAGTTGACTACCAAATGATTGGATTTACTAGGAGTGCTCAGCAGTCGCCCTAACGACCCAGTTTAAATTTGGCCCATCTATTGCCCCGTCTGTCAGTGGTCCCTTACTCCCTTTCATAAGTATGCAATTTTTATGCAGTCGGCTCAAGGCACATTAGCCTTCCTGCCAGAATGCAGCGGTTGTCTGGAGAACTATATTAAGTCCGGCTTGCAACTGAGACTTTGTTTGCACAGAAACTCTATTCTCTGAGGATCCACATGGAGAAAATGCTTTCTGCCACTGAAAGTGTCTGCGATAGTAAAGTCAACGGTCTAGTTTTCAGTGTCACATTTCACAACTTTTTAGTAGCTGAGAGACGGGGCGCCCGCCGTCCGAATACCTGGAGGTCTTTAAAAACAAATTTACAGCATTAAAGTGTTAACTGGATAACGATCAATACGTCTAACCTTTCAGCCTTTAGAACTAAAGCATAAATCAGGTGTCATATAAATGCATGAAGGCACTTTTAGCTACATAAACAGCAAGCACTTTTCAAAAATATTTCAAGTGTCTATCACATTGCTGTTGCCTGTTAAATCTGTAGCATTAAAAAGCACATTGGTGATAATCTTCTTGAAAACGAAAATAAATATGACGTTGTGGAGAGTCAGTTCGGCACGCTAGACCTCCTGTGGGTGTTCTTACAGAGAGACGGAAAGATACAGTGAGCTGTCATCAAAACACAACATCAAGGCAGGAATGCTCCTGCTTCTTTAAGCTTCTTTCCTTGTGGATTTGTCCCAAAAGATTTTATCTTAGGCCCTGTTTACACCTGGCCGGTAGTTGGTGATGTCACTTTGTAAAGAAACACTTAAAGGAGTAGTTCACTTTAAAAAATAATAATAATAATAATTTGCTGATAATTTACTCATTTACTCATCGTCTTTTTTTTTTCAGTCGAAAAGAAATTAAGGTTTTTGATTAAAACATTGCAGGATTTTCTCCATATAATGGACATTAATGGGAACCAAACAGTTCAAGGTCCAAAAAAAAAGTTTCAGTGCAAACTGCAAACTGTCAAAGGGCTTTGAACGATTCCAGACGATGAATAAGGGTCTTATCAAGTGAAATGATCGCTCATTTAAAAAAAAAAAAAAAAAAAGTTTAAGTTTTATAAGCACAAATGGTCGCCTTGCTCTGTTCTGTGATGAGCGTTCGTGACTCTCCTGTTCAAACTCGTTTATCAAAATGAACAAATCTTTTTTTGTGTCATTTGGTTCATTCAACGAACGAAATGAACGAGTTGACTATGGAAAAGATTTGTTTTTATATAAAAATAAATTTTATAAATTTTGTACATATTTTGTAAAATAAACGACCAATGTAGGCCTAAATAAACAGCCAAACCGCATAAAAAGTTTTCAGTTTTTAGTTGAAAATAGTGGCCCGACTGGCCCCCTTCCGTCGATTTTTATTACAATTAAAAGTAATTTTTCTTAGAAATAAAGTCTTTCATCTGACTGCATATGCCATCATTGCAATATATTTTATAATTGCAAAATATTTTCTGGCCTTTAGAGATTGTAAGAGATTAATTTAAACCAGTATGTACCACGGCTGGGCTCTAGTCATATAATTAATATAAACAAATACCATATTTTGTGAATGAACTGCACATTTAGTTACATAAACCAGATTTTTTAGTTAAAGTAACACTAGATTAAAGTAACAGTATCTATCGCAGCTTGATCAACAGATGAGATTTTATCAAACACATTTGTGCATCAGTGGACCAATGTTACAGGTAGTGTTCCCATGTTACCACTAGAGGCCAGTCAGTGTAAAGGATTTTATATTCCTTCAAAAACCTTGATTGTTTCCCTGTAGTTTACAACTGTAAAGTGATGGTACTCAATGATTGGTATACGTTGGTGATCAGATTTTCCGACAAAATTGTGTATCACAGTAAATTTACTGCTGCAAATATTCTGAATATTACAAACACTGCCACAGCTAATCTTTAAATTGTGAATCATAAGCAATAAAACACTGAAATTTACTAAACTGTTTATTGTATTTATTTATTGTTTTGTGGCCTTGAGCATGATATATATATATATATATATATATATATATATATATATATATATATATATATATATATATATAAATTATATTGGCCTGTTCATTATATTTACTTAACCTGTTATTAATGTCTTGGCTATTTAATGTATGTTTAAATACATTTGTTATGAAAACAAGTTATGACAGCCACTCTCTAAATCATTATATTTCAAAACTGAATTGGAGTCTAAAATTAACTTTACAAAAAGATAATGCAAAACCTGCCTTATGTGCAATTTATATGTTTTAAAAAAAATAATTTTTAAGTGTTGATTATTACTATATAAAAATAAATAGCAACTAAATTTTATAATTTGGGCTCTGTTGTTTATTGTAACCATCATTGTAATAGTAATTTGCAAGTAAGGGCTCCCTACAGTATAGTTTACAGCATTAGCTAAGATAGATTTTTTTATCCTTAAGAAAATTAATTATAATAAATAAATTTATTTACACACAGAGATTTGTTAAAAACAGAGTTTAATTAAATTTAAATAAGAAGCAATTTTATGTTTAATAAAAAAAAGAAGAAATAAGAAGGAATTTTGTTTTTCTCCCCCTAGTGAACCGTGACCGAGGTACGTACCGAACTGCTACGTTTGTGTGCAGTTACACCCCTAATACACACATACATGCATATAGGGGGAACTGTTTTTATGAAGGGTGTCTGATTATGTCTTATGTCTGAGTAATGCTGATTTGCATGTTAGTATTCCTTTTTGCAGTTAAACTGGGGCCGATGAGTGTATATATTTGCATAATTTCTAACAGGACCCTTTATTACCACAGTTTATGGTCTCTTTTTTCAGAGGTACTTCTACTGAATTAGCCGTAGTCTGCAGCCAGACCTGATGTAACTCAGTCATTGGGGAACATTGGCTCTTTTTCTGCATGACAGGAACATTGTCTCAGAGCAAGTTTGGGCTCCTTTAGGAATGAGATTGTATAGGTCAGGTGTGGCGATAGAGGCTAGGGCCCAGAGTCTGACTTTCCTCTTTCTTTATCTAACATTTGTTTTGTGAGAGACTGTCATTATAAAGAAATTCATTTGTTTAAGGTCAAAAGTGTTTGCAGATCTTATTTGAGGGCTTCAGTTGCCTCCACAAATCCCTCGTCACACACGTAAGCCACTGAGAGAAGAAACAATTGACTGTTTACATTATTTCAGCAAATAGAAATAGTCGCAACCCCTTTAGAGAAGACATAAGTCATTCTTGGCATAATTCTAAGTCATACGTGTCAAAAGAGAAATTTAATGCGGCATTGTGCGAACTACGTTTTTTTCTTTACTGTAAAAGCATGCATGTATATATAGATTAGATTGGACACCTTTCATAAAAACAAGTCTTAAGGTGCTATTAGAAAATAGTCTAATAGTCCAACGGTAATTTTAAATAAATGAGCGAACAGACCGGATTAAAAACGCTTAGAGCTCTCAGACTCATTTTGTAGAACTAATTAGACTGAGAAACATATTTCCTTGCCCATTCACTGACATTCATTTGTTTAACAGACTCTGAAATGTCTGTTTCCTGAAGCACTTTCCAATAACGCATGGTTGTTGTTATAGCAATTCATTACATTTACAATGTATAACATGATCTGTTAGAGATGAGATTTGGCTCGAAATGTCCAATGAAAACAAGACATAAAGATACTTTGTATTCATGGTTACAACTTTCTTCTGAGATGGCCAAAGGAACGGGACTGGTTCCACTTATCTTTTCACCGGTGATTAACAACGCATTCTCACCCCAAGGCGTCACCTTTGACCATGCTTCAATATTTGACGTTTTAGGCGCCCTTTAGCGTCACTAAAATGACGCGATCCTACGGCGTCATCTAACTGACGCTAAAGGAAAGCGTCAGTTAGAGGACGCGGTTAGGTTTAGGTGTGGGGTGGGGGTAGGGTACACGCGATCCTAGGGCGTCATCTAACTGACGCTAAAGGGCGCCTAAAGCGTCAGATATTGAAGCATGTCCAAATGCTTCCCAAGGCGTCAGTTAAGTGACGCCTTGGGGGTGAGAATGGGCTGTGATTAATGGAAGCCCTTGAGGTGATTGAGCCCAGGTTGAAATACAGTATCCGTATGAACATATCTGTAATTCAAAGTGTCTATATAGTGAACTGTACTTCATAATTGAAGGAATATTACATGTGTTTTAATTATGGAAATTTTTACCTGTGTTCCTACGTTACATCACTGTATATATGACCAACCCCAACCCCATTCCTAAACCTACCCGTCACTGGGGTTAATAGCATTTAAGAGTCTTCCCCTACCAAAAAATATCGCTCCCCAGATGCAAATCGACATTTTGCTTCGTTTCGCTCGGACATTTAACAGCGTGTACATCCAGGCGGAATCACTCGGACATTTAACGGCGCATACATACACGCGGAGCTCAAAATACGTAAAGATAACACGCCACTTGACTTGAAAGTGGCGTGTGTGTTGACGCAAAAGTCGTGATGTCATGTTGCATCACCGATAGAAGCCGCTAAATAATAAATATGAATATGTTTTATAAATGCGAATTTTGATCAATTTAATAAGTCCTTACTAAAAAAAATCGAATTTCGCTTGACTAAACACTTTTTGTATACAAGATAAAAATTCGTCATTGGTTGTTTTGTTGCATAGAGGTATTGTTTTCCGAATCATTTCAAAAAAGCCATATTTACTACACTCTAAAAAATGCTGGGTTGTTTTAATCCAATTTTGGGTCAAATATGGACAAACTAAAACATTGGGTTAAAAATGTAATTTAAAAATTTAACCCAATGGCTGGGTTTGTCCATATTTGACCCAAAATTGGGTTAAAACAACCCAGCATTTACACAGTTTTTTCTGTAATTGTTCAAGCCGGTCCTCCTGCTCTACACCAAATGATGGATGAAAGATGAATATTCTTCCTCCTTCTTCTCTGTAAACTGCTAACCTAAGCTGGAGTAAAGTGACATCTCCTCTATATGACTCAGCACTTTTCTGAGAACACAGATTCAGACTCAAGGAGCCTGAGATCAACACTAATAACCTGCTCTTGCACACATCCATTGATGATGTTATTTAGTTGCCTCATAAAACAATATAGCATAACAATTATAAATTGATACTACATCTCAATCAAGCAAATCACAGCTGTTTCCTTGACCTTGCTCTTAAAAAAAGAGAAAAATGTGTATATCAAAACAGATTAGTGTGTTTGGAACTTATAGCTGGACTAACTTCTGTAAAACAATACTTATTGATTAGATCGTGGCTTTTCAGAGAGACAGTAGGAGGTGACAGGACAGTTGGGGACAATGTTTATTTTAGGACACAGTCTTGAGACAAAAGAGATCAATATCATGCCAAGTCGCAGAGCTCCAGCGCTCAAAATGACTGTCCAGCTCAGCATTCTGGGGAATTTTAGAAGCATTATGCTCTCGCAATCAATACTCTGAGTGTCAGAAAGGATTGCTAACATGCATAGATTCAATCAGAGACCATTTTATATATAGGCTACACACACACAGCCCACTTTATTAGATACACCTATTCAACTGCTCATTGACACAAATATCTGGCATCCAATCACATGGCAGCAACTCAATGCATTTATGCAGGGAGACGTGACTGAAATGATAGATGAAAAATATGACTGGTGTAGATTTTATAGTATGCAATTCCTACCATATTTGTAGATTAATTTATTAAAGTTAGTACGTAAATTAATTCTTTAATTTTTCTTGTATGTTTGAGCCATTTTTAATGCATGATAATTCATAAAATGCTATGCCTACTACACTCTAAAAAATGCTGGGTTGTTTCAACCCAAATGTTGGGTTAAAAATGTAATTTAAAAAAATTTACAGTTAAAAAGTGAAAGTTGAAGTTGGGTTAAAATTTGAAATTACATTTTTAACCCAACATTTGGGTTTGTCCATATTTGACCCAAATTTGGGTTAAAACAACCCAGCATTGTTTAGAGTATATGTGTCAAAAATGTCTTTTATTTTAAAACAACCTGAAAATTGTTTACTTTTTTTAAATTTAGTTTATATTTTTATGCAGAACAATCCGGATTGACTCGTTTGAATCCCGACTAGAGACTTCTAGCGTTTGGCATTGGATTGGAGTAGGACAACAGCCTATTCCTACATTTATTTATTTATTTATTTAAATACGCTTTAGGCTACACCTAAAACGACAATGAAAATTATATTAATTTTCATAATAGGCAATGCAAATCCTACTCATCTCCCAAATGGACCCCACGTCATTTACTGACAACAATATTTAATTTTCTCAGTTGAATATTTGCTTATTTATGTGAAGGGATGCTTACACTTGCTTTATGAACTGAAGATAAAATCATCTTGAAATGATATCATGATGTACTTTGTTTAACGTTGATTTAAAGTCAAGGCATTTAACTCTATTAGCGCGTGTGGATCTGACAGGACAAGAAAGGTTGCATTTCTGACATGATTGAATCCCACTGTATTCCCACTTTTCTTTGCACTCGCTTGGCTTTGTAATGAAATATATCAGCGTGGTCGGGGTGAAGATAAGACAGAACTAGTCGTTGAGGCCACGGTAGTGATTGATGCTTCGTGTCAAACAGGCTTAACTGAAACATCCTCTGTCAGTTTTTCCCTCGTCAGCCTTTCATGCTTTGGAAATATGACTCCTACAACAGACAGAGTGCATCACATCTACATTATTGTACCTTCCAGCAGATTCCAGTAGAAATGATTGCTTCCATTTGGTGGCAAGCGTCCGACTTTCATCTGATGCATCGCTGGCTAGAAGCACAGATGTCCTCAATTCATTAGGAAGCGAGCTCGCCCAATAGACAATAGAGTAACTGGCAGTGCTTGGCTTTTTCCTGTCAAATCTGTTGTTCTGTGCAGGAGGGGATAAGAAGAGAGAGAGAGAGAGAGAGAGAGAGAGAGCTTGAGATCTCCTGTTTGTCGGCTTGCTGGGAATAAGCTATGAACGGGATCCAAGAAGAAGAGATTGTTCCTTCTGGATCCCTGGAATGAAAAAGGAACCTTACTTTTTTCCCTTTTTTTCTTCCTAAATATTGGAAAGAAGCAAATTGAACAATTAGGCTATTTATCGCTCCAAATAATGAAGTTACTCTGCTATAATGCACTTACATTCTGCCAGCAACATCTGTGGTGCAGGTTTGAGCTATATTAGGCCTACTTATGAATCACATTATGAAATGTCACTGAACTGGGAAAGAACTATTAATTCTTTGAATTTATTAAATGTGACCAATGTTATGGAGTTATGAATAAGAAGCAAGTGTTAAAAAAGCCAGTTTTGATGAACAAAAGATTATAGACAGACAGACAGACAGACAGACAGATAGATAGACAAGATAGATAGATAGATAGATAGATAGATAGATAGATAGATAGATAGATAGATAGATAGATAGATAGATAGATAGATAGATAGATAGATAGATAGATAATATAGGCCAACAGATAGATAGATAGATAGATAGATAGATAGATAGATAGATAGATAGATAGATAAATAGATAGATAACATAGACCTACAGACAGACAGACAGACAGACAGACAGATAGATAGATAGATAGATAGATAGATAGATAGATAGATAGATAGATAGATAGATAGATAGATAGATAGATAGATAGATAGATAGATAGATAGATAGATAGGCAGATAGATAGATAGATAGATAGATAGATAGATAGATAGATAGATAGATAGATAGATAGATAGATAGATAGATAGATAGATAGGCAGATAGATAGATAGATAGATAGGCAGATAGATAGATAGATAGATAGATATATATATAGATAGATAGATAGATAGATAGATAGATAGATAGATAGATAACATAGATCTACAGATCGATAGATAGATAGATAGATAGATAGATAGATAGATAGATAGATAACATAGACCTACAGATAGATAGATAGATAGATAGATAGATAGATAGATAGATAGATAGATAGATAGATAGATAGATAGATTAATCATTATTTATGTTTTACTGTATTTATCATCAAATAAATGTAGCCTTAGGGACTTTCATTAGCATTAAGAAATATTACTGAACCCAAACCAAATTTCATTATAAATGAAATTTCAAATCGATGTATCATTTTTTTCTGTTAAAAATGATTCAAGTATTGTCAAAGAAGCCATCAATTCAGTTTTTGTCAGACAAACTTTTCTTTTAAAGTTAAAAAAGGTCCTTATTGCAGTCAAATAACTTTGAATTTATTAAAGTTAAATAAAGAAATAACCATTCCTTTTAATTCGACTTTCTTTATGTTGACTTTTTTCATCCTGTTTGCCGCCTCGGTTCAAATTCAGGATTTGAAACGGAATTTCAAAAGCATTCTAAATTCAGTTCCAAACGCACAGACCTCGTGTGGAGGAGTCACTCAGTTTCCAGTTGGAGTTTTATGCCGGCCGGTAAAACCGAAGCAGATAAGACTGCAGACGAACGCAAGACCCGTGAAGTGTTTTTAAAGAAAGCTGTCTACCTCCAGACTTAACCAGACTGTGTCTGTGTGTACAAGTGCTGGTTTTGGAGATTCTCTCAGGGCCCCCGTCCTCTCCCTTGAGGAGGGTTTAGCGAGCGCAGCTTTGTGAGCGTCTGCGAACTCTCACAGCCGGGTGGGCCGGCCCGAGGGTCACGGGTCACTGGCCCGCCCAGCTTCCATCAAGGAGAACAAAGCCTCCACCGGCCCAATGAAAGAGCAGGTTGGGACTGGGCTCAAGTCCAAGTGTCCCGGCCCACATCGGGGGCTTTACCGGGGGCTGAAACACGTAAAGAAATAAATAATCAAACAATAATCAGATCCTCAGCCGCATGGAAACCCGGTCATGTGGGAACCCTCAACGTGCCCGTGATCGGTTCCTCTCAAGACACACCCACCCCTTCTCACATCAGTCCTCTTTTCTCTCACTTTGAAGTCTGCTTACTTTTGTTCTTTACATAACTCGATCTGATTTTTTTGAAAAAGCTAATTTGTATGCCTTTCCAGGGGCATAGCTGCCACCCAGAATCCTTCACAAGGAGGCGGCAGAGGTCAAGTCAAACAGGCGTCTGAAAAAGAGGCCCAGGTATGACCAAGCTGAAACATATGATTGGAGAACTTGAAATGATTGTCTCTGTGAGCGCGTTTGCTCACAATGGAGGATTAAAGGCTTGCCGGACAAAATCACTCAGAGAATAGGAAGTTGGGGGTGGGGTCTAACTTCTCTCGATTCATTTCCCGCCTAAACCACTTACTTCCAAACACGACGACCATGCAGAGCAAGCCCACAGATTACACAGATAGACAAATATTTGCTCTGGTTTTGTTCCAGTGTAACTGTGAAGCTTGAATGTGGCTTCAGTTGAAAACTGGCCCGCGGGGAGTTTCTCCAAAGCAGAGAGATAAACAACTATTTTAATGCTAAATTCAGAATCCATTATCTCACTTTTAATTCATGTATTGGAATCGGTCTGTTTCATTGGAGTTTGGGTTATAAGGAGAGGAATTTACTGAATTACATTTCAAAGAAACTCTAGAGAAGAAATTTCTTTAGCCAGGATATAAATCATCACAAATTGAGAATATTTATGCCCTGAAAAGATAGGTTTAATTTTTTTTTAAATTGGTTGACAAATGAAGAGTTCAGAGGCAAAAGCCTTTAAGTGCCATTTGAAATTTTCTTCTAAAATGATCATTTTTATCAAGCTTGTATATTTAAGTTCAGTGATTTCACTTAAATGGCAATGAAGATTACCAATTAATTGTCATTTAAGTGAAATTACTGAACTTAAATATACAAGCTTGATAAAAAAATGGTCATTTTAGAAGAAAATTTCAAATGGCATTTAGAGGCTTTTGCATCTGAACTCTTTAAATGTATACTAAGATTAAATTTAAATGATATGGTTCAAAATTGTATAAATATATATGTGTCAGCCAATTAAAATTTGGATTATAGTTGTTTTACTTTTTGATTGTCTGAACATAAAAATAATAAAATCTTTTGTGCTATTCACATGTGAACTCCTCAACTTAAGTGGAATTTGAATGATTTTTTTTTTTTTTTTACAAATAAATATAAATATAAAATGATCACGATTTTTCACGATTCACGATTTTTCTGGATTTGTGTGTGTGTATATACACTTACCTAAAGGATTATTTGGAACACGGCCACAACACGCAAAACCTTGAGGCGGATGGGCTACAACAGCAGAAGACCCCGCCGGGTACCACTCATCCCCACTACAAATAGGAAAAAGAGGCTACAATTTGCAAGAGCTCACCAAAATTGTACAGTTGAAGACTGGAAATATGTTGCCTGGTCTGATGAGTCTCGATTTCTGTTGAGACATTCAGATGGTAGAGTCAGAATTTGGCATAAACAGAATGAGAACATGGATCCATCATGCCTTGTTACCACTGTGCAGGCTGGTGGTGGTGGTGTAATGGTGTGGGGGATGTTTTCTTGGCACACTTTAGGCCCCTTAGTGCCAATTGTGCATCGTTTAAATGCCACGGCCTACCTGAGCATTGTTTCTGACCATGTCCATCCCTTTATGGCCACCATACCAGCAGGATAATGCACCATGTCACAAAGCTCAAATCATTTCAAATTGGTTTCTTGAACATGACAATGAGTTCACTGTACTAAAATGCATACACATGCACACACACACACTAGTCCTGAAAAATCGTGATTAATCACATCTAAAAAAATCTATGTATTTTACTATATATTATTATTATACATTATATATATTTTAAAAAATTGTATTCCGATTTTACATAAAAATTCTGGCTTCTGTTTGTATAACACAAATAAAAATATATAATGTATAATATAGTAAAATATATATAATGTATATAAAACAAACTTTTACGTTAGATGTGATTAATCACGATTATTCGAGTTGACGGCACTAATATATCTACTATATACATTTTTTCATTCAAATTCCCCTTAAAATGAGGAGCTCAAATGTGAACAGCACACAACATTTGTGCTTGATTCAATTTCTGACTTTTGAAATGCAAATTTGGAGATTTAAAGCCCTGAATTTGAAGACTTTTCACCGAACTTCCCATAGTGTATGCCATTTTAACTGCATTTCTAAAGCTCTGCTTCATCTTTTCTCCGGTCCTCGGCCTTGTGCCAGTAAGATGACAAATGTACTGCCATGTTTTCTCTGGTTGCTGGTTTCTATGGTCTCATCTCTTTCTTATAGGAGGAAATGGTATTTAGAAGCTCAAACAGGACGTCCCGCTGCTCATCCTGACTGTGAACCCCCACCCAACACTGTGAAATGGCTTAAGTTAATCCAGGATCCTGAAAGTAGGGCCGTTTTTTTTCCCACCCCCTTGTTCTTCGTCATTTAGAAGGCTTCAGTAAAAGAAGAGGAGGACACAATGATTTACTTCTGGTGCGTCTCAAACACAGACAGACGACCCGTCGTGCGAGACTGTCTCCGTAAACGCGAGAGGGGTTTATAAAGTCCAGCGTTTGGTGAGGATCCACAAAAACTTCTCAAATCAAATGAAAACTATCTGAGATCATCATGTGAAAGCCATCTATTTTAATTATAATGGAATTAGGTTTAACAGGAAAATGATTTTGGGCTGAAAAGGCTTTCAGAGAGTGAATAACTTAACAGATGGTGCCAAAAGAAAAGCTGTCTGTCTCAAAATGTCGTTTGGGACATTTTTTTTTTTTTTTTTTTTTGTGGCCAAACCCATCAAAGCTCTGGTATGTAAGTTGCTGTGGTTGTCTTAATTGGCTCATGCCTCAGATTTATGAAGTAATGAACAGGTGTTGGGTGGGAGGGACAGCATGACATGGATTATAAAGAACCCCCACCCGATCTCTCTCTCTCTCTCTCTCACACACACACACGTCTTTAGTTCTCATGGGCAGTTTCCGTAGATCCAACAAATAATCCAATTTGTCATGCAACATCAGGGTATTGTATTGAATTATATTGTCATGCATACTTTTCACAGATTCGGAACCAGATTTTACAGGTAATTCTGGGCCATTAAATTACAGAATGACCACTAAAATGATGCTGAATGCATCAAAGACTTCAGATTAAACAATTATATCAAAGGATAAAATGACTCATTTACAAATACTCCATGTTCTAGATGTATATTTGTCCAATTTTGAAACTATGCAATAACATAAATTACTGTATGCCACCAAAAATCAATCTATCTATCTGTCGTTCTAACATGTGCTCACAACACAAACGGCCTATATAAGGGAGATGACTTGTACTCTAAAAACCTCTCGTTAATGAATTGCGAATAATACGACGAGATAAACGTTAGACGTTTGCTCACATCTCAAACTCATAAGCTTTTGGAACAACTGTAGTTCAGTGCAGTTGAGCCAGCTGCTCTCCCATGAATTGAGTGGAATGGTGTTAAGTGAAGTGGCTTATCCGTAAGCCTGTTAGAGATGTGCTCACACTTCCCATCCCTCAGCCTCAGTGTCTCGCTGAACAACAGAGGCTTTGTAGAAGCCAAACTGCCGAGTTTAGCATATAGCCATTTGAAGCATTTATGATCACTTCCTCCTGAATTAATCAGACACTGAACTCCTCAAATAACGGTCTTAAAATTCCACATTTGTCAATTTTCACGGCTATAAACAAGGAATGTCTTGAATGTTAGAGGAATTGGGAACTTATGAATTCTGCTGATTCACATGAGCCATCACGGTCAAGTTATCTTTGTCTCGATTATTATTGTTGAAAATTTGAAGAATGACCTGGAGGCATCAGTTACAGGTTGATGCCATGCACCATCACATATTTCAGAAAGTGTTTATGAATGTATATAGTAGAGACCATTTGGGTGTTTGCAAACAGCGATGACGTGTTTTATGTGCTTTGAGACACAAGGTAGTTTAACACACGCTTTCTGGCTGTGTGCATTCACTTGTTTCGAAGAAGCTTGGTTTGAGAGACTCTCTGAAGGGGCGGGATCTCATGCTTTCAAAGGGAGTTAGCTTGCTATATGCTGATGTCACGCAGCCATCATTTTTGTGTCGCCTCTAATCATATAGTCGCGAATGCGATGGCGTATTGTTGTGTTTACTGTTTAATGTAGAAATTTGTTATTCTAAAATTTTTTATTTCTTTCATAGTGGACTATGTACAGTGAAATTTATAAATACATTTTTATATGTATTCAGAACATAAAAAAGAAGCAAGAACGAACTATATTCATATCCTATAATGGATATTAACATCTAATAGTTTAAATCGCGGCAGCAGCTTCAGGTTAGTAGTCCAAGACATTGTTCTATCTACTTCAGGGATTCTTCCACTTGACGGAGCCTCGCTTTCGATTTCAAAATGGCAGCTGCGTGCAATCAGCGTATTGCTAGCCTGTCCGAAATCACATAACCTACCTTTAAATTACAGCAAGGTTTCCAGCAAGGTCATGTCTGAGAGTGTCTTTATGTGGGCGTTTGGGAACCCCTAATGCCGCGTTCCAGGCAACCTGTAACCTAGTTTTTCCAACCTTACCCGTGAACTCGTACTAGATCGATGTACTCCCAGTTACTTACGAGCTCTGGCGTCACATAGCCCGCGAAACGATACTAAACAACAATGGCAGCCCCTACGGATGCAGTGTTTCTGCAGCCGGTACACGGTGAGAATACACTTTAGGACAATAACGTTAACTAGTTTTCAGTCCATTGAGTGCAAGGATAAATTAATACCAAATACATTTCCAAATATACAAATACAGTAAAATAAAAGATATAACAGCTTATCTTGCCTTATGCGCTGTTTTTCCTCCTCAGTTTCCCTCAAATAAACAAGGAGTAAGCACCTTTGGCGACAGAAATGATTATGCGCATAAGCCCCGTAAGGTCCGCCATGCTGGTTTGTGAATACATCTAGCTACCACAATTCCTTGCGCTCAGGTAGTTTGGCGTGACTGGCGATACTACAAAGTCGTGATTTACGTGCTCAAAAACCTGCCTGGAACGTAGCGTAATATTTAAGTAAATTCAGATGTTTGTAGCTCTATTCACCAGATAAAATACATTTCATTGATAAAATGTTCACTGTCAATAACCACATCCACAACGGTTTTGTTTTGAATTTATATTATTATCGGAACTTTCAACTGGAAGCAGGTCAGGGCCTTCGAAGAAAGGAAAGATATCTTCTTATTTTTTTAAATCACATATAAAGTTTATATACACATATAAACATTATATGATAACTAAACTAAAAGCTCTTGGGCTGAGAAAATGAATCTGGGAAACAAAGTGTACAGGGCATTATTTTCATTCAGCAAAAACAATCAAATCAAATAAAAATGAAACACTTCACACAGTGCCAATTATTCAGTATGAACCCACTCCGACTCCCAAATGATGTATATTTCTGGCCTGCTCTTCTGATTCAACATTATAAGGAAATGAAAAGGGAATGCTGTTGCTTTTGCACAAAGCAGAGCTCGAGGGCTACAGCTCGACTGCACGATCTGCTCATATTCGATATAATCTAATTCAAAACCAAAAGAAAAGTCGTCATACAATGGAACTAAAAAGTAAACTTTGATTACTTCTTGATTTCCTCAGTTTAACAAAGCACTCCCAAGCTACAATTGGGATGAACAGCCCCGGGAACGGTGGTCCCCAAAAACAATAAATAACATTAGAAGATTCAACATCACATTTCCCAACTGAAACAACCGTAAGAAACATTTTGGGTAGACGTCAACGGATTCGCTTAAGATCCCGTCTTCTTTCCAATGGTGCAATGAAAACCATTAAAATATGATCAATTATTCAACAAGGCAACAGCAATAAATTGCAGACAACGTGCAATTCATTGAATAACAGGTCTAAAAGTCGTCTCCGTCCAGCATTAGGACACTGTTCATTTTACATGATGTACGCCACAGCATGAAAAACTTTGCTTCTGATCCTGTTCAAGTTTCGCATTATGAGATGTTTCATTGCCAATGAGATGGTGATGTTCCCAAGTGCTTGCACAAGTTTAATATCGTTTTCACTTACACACACACACACTTGAAACTCATACTTAATAAATAGACAATGTGGTAAGGCAGTGTTGAAACATGCATTCATCACAAAGAACCCATCAAACATTCATACGCAAGTAACAATATACACAAATGAGTTTCGATTTGGAGCAAGATTTTTTTTTTTTGGCAATGTCAGATTATCAAGGCTTTTTGGGTGAGGAATCTCCAGACTCATGTCATAATGTTGTCGGTTTCTGAGGCGTTTCGAGAGACGAGCTCTGGAATGAAAGCGGATCCTTCCGTTGCCTTACAAGTTCCTATTTAGAAGGGAAAAACAAAAGTAAGAGAAAGGGGAGGTGTGATCCTCCTCCTGGTGGCAGCCAGCTGCACAAGTCTTCAAGACGATCCAGAAGTCTCCAGGTAGCTTTGCAGCTTCCGAACTGTGGTTTTGTCCAGAGAGCAGAGGTCAAAGTCAAAAGTTGTGTTCGTGATGTGAAAGTGTCCCGTTTCTTCTATGAGGTTTACAATCTGAAAGATAAAGAGAGAAAATGTATTATCAGAGGGCTAAGCACCAAATATAAAACTGTTTTAAGCAACACTCTTGCTCATATTTAGTTTGATACAGGCATTTTCTAATCTAGTTTAATGTTGTTACTTTGCAGACACTCAGAAGCAGAATTTCTCAATAATACGTGGCCGTCCCTGTTCTTTTGTCTATATTCCTCTACAAAGCTCCATTGACGTCGAGGACGTCTTGTGATTGTAATGAAGAAGATGCTTTACCAAAGCAGCCTGTTATTGGTTCCAGTCCTCACTGGTTCAGAAGGGGGTTGGACTGTGATTACAAAGAGAGCGCACGGATTAAACTGGACCCTAATGGGACCCAAACCTGATCCGTTTCACACTACAAAGCAAAAGCCGCATATGGAAGGGATTTCTTCAATTTCTCCTGAACGTGGGCCAGAAGCACAGTGAGACCTAGAGGCCTGTTGTGACACTGAAGATAGAAGTCAGCTGTTCGTACGCCTGTAGCCTGGACTAAAAAAAGTGGATGTGCTGCCATTGTTTAAAATGTAGGAAGTTTAAACAGACAATAGAAGGTTATTGTGAAAGTTGTTGCTGATAAAAGGTAGAAAGAAATAATAATTAAAAAACTATTTATACAATATGTTTAAAAAAACTTTATACAATATGTTAGTTATATAGTATAGTTATACATACATATACACACATTTATACAGAAACGAGCGGTTTGTGTGAGAAAACGAACAGTATTTATATCGTTTTAGCTCTTGTAACCACAGCCACGTCCAAGTCGGTCTGCTCAAGCGCCGGAAGTGATCTTGCGGGGTTGCGGAAAAAAAAATAAAAAAATCAACGTCTTCTGTTGCAATTTCCTGTATATCTAAATATGTTTAGATCTTTACAGTGAAGGGTAACACTTCTGAATTATCTGTGTAAACAATGAGTGACGTACACGCGCGAGAGATCACTTCGCAGACCGAAGCGCTCAGATCTCTTGGACTTGGCTGTGATCAAGAGTTAAAAACGAAATATATACTGTTTGTTTTGTCACACAATCCGCCGATTTCGTGTTTTAGGCCATCAATGTGTACTTACATTTACAAGTCATTAAATCATGTTTAATTTGGACTTCTCTGTGCATGCTCTTTGAGGTGGTGACCATAGACCTGCATTATATGACTGACAGACAAGAACAGTTTGACCTAAAAATATAAAAATTGAAACTACTGCAAAAACAAAGGCACCTACATCTTGGATGCCCTTGGAGGTGTAATGTAAATGTAATATGTGTGTGTAAAATATACAAAAATATATATAATTAAGCTATGTGTGTGTGTGTATATATAATTGATATACATTTAAAAATATAAATGTATTCATTTACTTTACATTTTGTGTAAACAATAAAAAATATATAATTTATAACATTTAAAATAAATTTACATGTATATATATATATATATATATATATAATGTTTTGTGTGTATATTTTTAATGTATAAAATGTCAAATAAATGTAAACATTTATATTTTTAAATATAAGTGTATGTATCCCATACATATATATATATATATATATTTATTTATTTTTTATTATTATTACATATGTGTGTTTAAAAAATTTTTTTTTTTACCCATATATATATTATATATCATAGACGTCCCAGAATGAAGAATAAATCTTGACAGGATAAAGAATAAAGCTTGCCAATGACATCAACAAATTTTCCAGTTTTCGTTAAAGGATAATCATGGAAGTTAATCAATGCCATATCTTGGGATACATTGCAGAGAAGGAGGATTATTGCACAAAACTTTGGAGGATTAGCGTGATTAAGATGTACATTTGCGCCGTTTGGACCTCATTTGGGACGTCTTCCAGATTTAAACCACCACAGGCTTTGCAACAGAAGGGCACAGCAAATCTTTGGAAAGAGAGAAGTATTACTCTCCATTGTGTCAAAGCAAATAGGCCTCAAAGAACGGGAATTATGGGCCGCAAAGAGTTGACTTGGCAAGCACTTGAAGGGAAGAGAAAACCTACAGTTACCAGTATGATTTATTACATCCAGATAGTCATTGACATGTTAATGCTGAGGGTAATAACTTTAAACTTTACAGGTTTCTAAACTTTCAGGTAAAGCTCCCAGTGATCCTTGAACACCGAGAGGGAGTTTTTAAGTGTCCCTTCTCATGTTCCCTCATAAAGGTCTTTCTGCGCTTAAGGAATATATCACTGTGTTTCAGATGCATAGGTCTCTTCGTGCAGGAGTGAGTGATTTAGGAAAGCTGACTTCTGACAGGGCATGCTCCTCATTCATTACCTGCTGTAATATGTGCCTTTCCCTCAGTGCCATTAGTCTTCTGTGAAGCTCAACCAGCTCATCCAAGTACGCCTGCGGAACGAGATGTTAGATTCATCAATAAAAGAGGAGACACGTTTCAGATTGATCAATCACGCCGTCACTAAATGTGACATGTCTAAGATGTGCCATGTGTTGTGGTGTCCTGAACTGCAGGGGGTTTTCAGCTGTTATTGCTTTTTTGGACATCAAATGCGAATTAAAACAGCATTAAAATTGTTTAGCAATAGCCACACACAATGTATTCGCACAATTCAACTTATTAAAGTGTATTAATATCACAACGATAGGCTGTGAATGCGCTATATGACTATAATTAAATTTAGCACATATGCAAAAAATAAAATAAAATAAAACTGCTTACCTTGTCACAGTCGAGGTTTTTATTTTTGTCCATCTTTGCTTGTTTCATAGGACTTTTGACTTCGTGGATCTGAAAAATGTATCATAATTTAATAATGTATACATTACCGTTCAAAAGTTTGGGGTCGATCCGATTTTGTTAAATGCTTATATTCACCAAAGCTGCGTTTATTTAATCGAATAATGTATTCCAGTGACCAAATTTGAAATGATTTTCAGCATCAGCATCATTACTCCAGTCTTCAGTGTCACATGATCCTTCAGAAAATCATTCTGATATGATGATTTGCTGCTCAAGAAACATTTCCTATTATCATTATTGAAAACAGTTGTGCTGCTTAATATTTTGTGGAAACCATGATGCATTTTTTTCTATTCTTAGATGATGTTTTTTTTCATTTTAATAATTGTAATCCTTGCTGAATTTGTTGAAATGTACTGCTTGTTTTGAAATAGAAATATTTTGCAACATTATAAATATATTTACCGTCACTTTTGATAAATTGAATGCATCCTTGCTGAATAAAAGCATTAATTTACATTTAATTAACTTACTGAGCCCAAACTTTTGCATGGCCGTGTAAATTTATATTATAAATATTTATAATATCCAGTTTTAACACCAACAACACACATACACTCACTCACTCAAGCAGTTATATAGTTCAATTTCCTTTTCCTCCACATATAATTTTCTCCTCATTGCTCGTGATAAGCACAAACGTTGAAATGGAAGTGTGAAATCAGGACTACAGGAATAGAATGATTCACCTGGTTATTGGTGGATTTCAGTAGAGGTGGGGGGTCATTATGGGGCAGTGGTGAAGAGGCAGAGCTATTTTCACTGTCACTGCCGTCACTTAAACTCACCCTGCGAAATACGTGACAGATATTCACCATTCATTATCCCCATCCGAGTGTCCTCACGTCAGCTACACAGCATGATATGCAGGCATGGATATAATATAGAAAATTGATTTTTTTTTGTCTGCATCCAGGGTTAATTGGAAGCTTTTCATAGACATGTACCTGCGGTGACGATGTGTCATTTGCGTGTGTAACGGTCGCTCTAAGTCCGAGTCCATGTCATTATCATCCTCCTCTTCAGAATCCTCTTCGTTTTCATCCGAGTGCAAATCTGGGATCACCGACCGCAAAGGACCCAGGACTACAGGTGAATAAGGGAGGCAAATGTCTAAAAAAGCTTTTCTTTCTTTAGTGTTATGTCAAAAGATCCAACATCAGTCATTTTTCATTTATATTAATAAAATAAACTAATATATAGCTAGTAAAATGCACTCCGTGGGAAAGAAAAGAGGCTTGAAATGACCCAGACTTTAACCAATCAACAGGATTTGGTAGATATTTGAAAAGTTACCTTGCCGCTTGTGTGCACGTCCAAAGCCAGAGCTGGAACTGGAACTGGAGCTGGCCGGGCTGGGCTGATCCGACTAGGAAATGAGGAGAAGTACCGGCTCAATAACAATAATCATACCAATTCAAAGCATTGGTTTTGTGTGTTCAAGAAGTTTGACCATTAGATTGTTAAAAAATCCCTATAGCAAAAATGAGCTTGCTTATAAAATACAGACTCTGTCCCTATAACATCGCAATAACAATATCAAAAAGACAGTATTGCTTTTTCTAATGATACAAAATTGCAGTCTCGAAGGAGGGAAGGAAGCAAGAAAGGAAGGGAGGAAGAAAGGAAAGGACGGAAGGAAGGAATAAAACTGTTAAAACTGGAAGGAAGGAAGGATTAAAACTGTTAAAACTGGAAGAAAGGAAGGATTAAAACTGGAAGGGAGGAAGGATTAAAACTGGAAGGGAGGAAGGAAACTGTTAAAACTGGAAGGAAAGAAGGAAGGAAGGATTAAAACTGGAAGGAAGGAAGGATTAAAACTGTTAAAACAGGAAGGAAGGAAGGATTAAAACTGGAAGGAAGGAAGGATTAAAACTGTTAAAACAGGAAGGAAGGAAGGAAGGAAGCATTAAAACTGTTAAAACAGGAAGGAAGGAAGGATTAAAACTGTTTAAACTGGAAGGAAGGAAGGAAGGGTTAAAACTGTTAAAACAGGAAGGAAGGATTAAAACTGTTAACAGGAAGGAAGGAAGGATTAAAACTGTTTAAACTGGAAGGAAGGAAGGGTTAAAACTGTTAAAACAGGAAGGAAGGATTAAAACTGTTAAAACAGGAAGGAAGGATTAAAACTGTTAAAAACAGGAAGGAAGGAAGGAAGGAAGGAAGCATTAAAACTGTTAAAACAGGAAGGAAGGAAGGATTACAACTGTTTAAACTGGAAGGAAGGAAGGAAGGAAGGAAGGGTTAAAACTGTTAAAACAGGAAGGAAGGATTAAAACTGTTAACAGGAAGGAAGGAAGGATTAAAACTGGAAGGAAGGAAGCTGTTAAAACTGGAAGGAAGGAAGGATTAAAAGTGGAAGGAAGTAAGGATTAAAACTGTTAAAACAGGAAGGAAGGAAGGGTTAAAACTGTTAAAACAGGAAGAAGGGAAGGATTAAAACTGTTAAAACGGGAAGGAAGGAAGGATTAAAACTGGAAGGAAGGAAGGAAGGACGGAAGGATTAAAACTGTTAAAACTGGAAGCAAGGAAGGAAGGATTAAAACTGGAAGGAAGGAAGGAAGGAAGGACATTTATTAGAATGAATTGGACTTTCTAATGCTACATATGACGGTGGTAATCCGGATTGGTAATCTTGAATGTCTTGCTTTGAAAAACCGGCATAAAAGCAAGACGGATTACCTGACCCCTGAATAGGAAAAAATGGGATTTCCAAATCCAGATCATTTTGATCCAGATTAAATGTTTTAAACAACTGGCCCCAGATGCTACATTAGAGAGCTTGTTACTGAAAATGCACACGTTTGAACACCACATCTGTGTGGCAATAGGCTAGTTCAGCGAAGTTAGTAAAACTGACTCTGAAAAAGAATCATAGTTACTAAAGAGGCCATTTCCATGATGTTCTGTTCCACACTAGAGGCTTTGATGGGGTTTAGTGTCACTTCCTCACTGTAAATCAGTGGGTTCCCCCTTCTCTAGACCTAATGAAGGCTGATTTATGATCACACAGATCCCTTCGGGGCAACATTCACACTACACCTTCCTACTCGCACATGTCTCCTCGCTCTGAGTGCAAGAAAAGCTATATACAAGTTAAATACTCACCAATCCAAATCATGTTGCTAAAACAGTCAAATTGTAGAACAAGAACACCGAAACAAAAGATTTTAGCGATCTGAAATGCGAATGCAGATATTAGACAACAAAAGTGAGTAGGTCTATCAGGCTGAGGTTAGACTAGATTTATTAGAGGTCTCTTTGAACTGTTGCATGTGTAGATTAATTGTTGAGGATCCCAAAATTTACGAGGCACCTTTGAACTCGCGGGGCAATATCTCACTACAGACCGAAGCCTCTCTGAACAATGGGACTGTGATTGATTGGATCCTATGGAGGTAAAAGAGCAGACG
>NW_024121876.1:21953012-22013012 GCF_016745375.1 Pimephales promelas | reverse complement strand
TGAATTATGATCGCCAAAATAATCCCTTTTAACAAATTAAATAAATGTCAAGATGCTCATAACGACTCAAAAAGTATGTATTTACACAATAAACCCAGACAAAACGAAAGACTCACAAGCTTCAAGAGTTTAGCACACAAAGCAGGTGGTCACTAGCAGCACCACACAGCTGGTCTGTGGCTTTACGACCATCGCCTCTGCTGTGGGGCCATAAATCGAGCAGTGGCTCTGAAGCTGGCAACTGCTCCGCTTTAAGACTATTGTCCCATTCCCTTCAAGCCTGTGAAGCTCTTCGCTTGCGGAGGACGTCACATAAACAGATTTTAGGATTGTGTTGCAGCCACTCCCACCAGTCTTTTACTCTGGTGGCGCCGCTACATGACAACATGCGATTTGGATTAGGCCGATGGCTGCGACACTTATCTTCCTTTAACCTGTACTTGAGGTTTTGTTAAGAAATGTTAGTATTCAACATTTCAATTTAGCTTTATTTTTGTATATAGATATATTAGGGGTGTAACGGTACACAAAACTGACGGTTCGGTACACACCTCGATCTTGAAATCATGGTTCAGTTCGGTACAGCAGCGGGAGAAAACAAACCCCTTAATACCTGAATTTATATTAGCCTGGTTCTACCAGACTCTCGTACATACATTTCATTTGTACAGAGAGTCTGGCCTCCCTCAATTGAGAAACGTTTCCTTCCTTGTAGGCGGGTTCACTATTAAAGTTCAAATCTATTGGATCTGCCCAGAGTCACTCACGATCTGCCATAGCCAATCGCTAATGTGTGGTCGTGAGTGACGTATGTCATGCGCCGAAACGGCTGGAAACAACCATAGACAGTAAAAGAAACAACAAGTCCGAACTCCGAATGATCAGAGGATTAAATTTACAATAGGATTTCAGTCAACGAGAGCTGCAGGTTTTGTTAATCTAGGAACAATTATTAATTCGAAATGTATATATGGTCTTCAAAGTATGTGTTTTTATATGGCATTTAGTTTTTTTTTTTTATTAAAACAAATTAACCATTGACATCTAAAACTGAAAATCAAATATAGTCTCCAAAGTATGGGTTTTCAAATTTTTATTTATGACAATTTTTTTTTTTAAATCACAACCAATTTGTATGATTTACAACATGTAAAACTGACACACCAACCTCCTGTACGAGTGCACAAAGGGGCTCAAATGTTCATCACAAGAATCAGTAAATTTACTGTTGGGAATCTGAGCGACTGACATGACTCCTGAGCGGATCTTCAACAATAGTTTAGCAGCCAGGACTCGGGGCTTCCGAACACCGCGAACACCAGGCTAAAGTCCAAAATGTCACGGTCATTGTGCACGAGCTGCCCAGCACAAACTTCCAACCTTTCTGCCTCCTTCACTTGGTCCTCCGTTGTGCAACAAGAGGTGAGACGACAACAATCCGGCTTTAAATTCTGTATATTCGGCAGTTTCTTTTCCAACAACGGACCGAATAGCTTTTCTCACGTCTTTCTCCGCTGCCATTACTGCACTCAAACTGACGCGCTTACATCAACGTCATCGTTCTCAGCCACTCCCTCTATTCGCTGATTGGTCCTACAAAAAATTGATTTCTGGAAACCTAAGGATATGGAGCGGTCCCAGACGCAGTACTGAAGGAAAATGAAATTGAGCGGAAGTGCGTAGGCGGGCGCAGCCAGGCTAAATTTATATAGCTGTATATAAAAAAAATGTTTATGTGTGTTTTTGCCTTTAAGTAGATGGTAAATAACGTTGAGATTATCAATTTCACTTTTGCACAACAAATAAATCGAAATTTTAGTATGTTGCAAATCTGCAACAGCGGGCATAATGGTCAATTTGGTATGTTGCAAATGTTCCTGACCGGAGTAATCCTCGTGCGTAAACAGGAAATAAGTCCGTCACTTTGCGGTCCCACTAGAAACAAGTGCTTGTCGAAGGTCCTAGGTCCGTAGCGAATATAACCGGCATTGGGGGAATGCAGACGGTTGACTGAGTCAAACGGTTTGTAGCATATTTGTGACAGTGGGCGTTAAGGGGCTAAATATAAACTTGCTTTTTTATTACAACACTGTGGTATACTAAACAAATTGTCTCTGTCTTTAATGCCTGGTTCAGATTACACGATTTTAGCCCGATTTTGGCACGATCCGTTTGACGTAGGGTGTCGTGGGGATTCGTAAACGACAACGGGCGCCGACAACGGACGCAAGATTCGATCGTATCATCTCGTATAGTGTGTCATAGTTGGCGACAACCTACGTCGCGTCTGCGATGCTTCACGACATCACGACAAAAAGACTAGCATGTTTCATTTTTTTAACGGTCGTCCACGACGGTCCCGTCACATATGAGGTTGACCAATAGGAGCACAAGCTTTTACGTATACAACTTTTAAAAAAGACAAAACGAAAGAGAGACGATGGTGCTAACGTTAAAACTAGAAGTAAAAATGTATAAGAAAACGATATTTTACCTCAAGTTCTCTTTGGAGGATTGACAGCCCATACTGTCCTCTTCGAACAGTGTATTTCGCACGCTAAAAAGGCAATGCCGAGCAATCCAGGAACTCACTCGCTACGAGTTACGCCTTCTCGATGACATCACGCGCGCCGTTAAACACGCCACGCGATGACTGGTCAGGAAGTAACGTGTAGTCTGATGCATCTCGTCCACGACACGACAAGATTTTACGAGCCAAAAATCGCGTAATCTGACAAAGTGACTATCGTAACAGACAAAAAAAAATAGTGTAATCTGAACCAGGTGTAATGAATTAAATTATAACTAATACTATTATTATTTCTTAAGGATAAAAAAAAATCTATATAGGGAGCCCTTACTTGCACATTACTATAATATTAAAGGTTAACAAGAGAGCCCAAACTATTAGCCTAAATTCAATTGCTATTTATTTTGATTTAATAATCAAGACTCTAATAACCAATGGTATGCAAACATGGAAACTACACATAAGGCAGTTTCGCATGAACCTCTAAATCGAATTATAAAATAGTTGAAATATTATTCAACATATATTACAGTATTAAAACATTACGGCATTTTTTGTTTAAATTTTAAGAAATTTTTCAAAATTTGAAAGACGACAATGTTTCTTGTCGAAAGTAACAAAAAGCAGAGCTTATCGCAGTCTTATTCGTCTACACAAGACAAAAATTTCACGGGACAAATGCGTGTACAGTCACATCTCTACAGTAATTACGATTTAATCAAATGTCAAGGAAGAAAAATGTGGTTTGTCAACCTCAACAATGGGTCAATGGAAAGTGTCTGGTGTATCATGGTTTTTCGGTTTGGTTTAAATATTGTTACACCCGTAATATACATTATATATTACAGATTGACCTGTCCATTTAATCACTCTATTCTTAAAATAAAAAAGCACATGCTTTTGAGTTAAAATTAATGTCTAAAACTGGTTGAAACGTATAACAACTAAACGGCATTTGTATAATATAAGTTCCGAAATTTCCGAAAAACTACCATATTTACTATACTTTACTATTTAACTGTGGTAAAACCCATGGAAATGTTTGATAAGAAATGTATTAAAGTAGGTAAATCAGTTATTTGATTTGAATCAGTAGGATATGAAGCAAAATGGGAAACTTACTAGGAACTAACAAGAGATGCACTGACAGGAAAAATTAGCTAAATTATCCATCAAACTGTCCATTTAGTAAATCAGTGTCTTGATCATTATTCACTAATGTTTGTTACAGGCTTAGAAAAGGGTCTAGGAAAAAAAAAGCAAAGGCAATTACAACTTCCTCAAGCAAAACGCTCCTTTACTGCCTTTCTAAAGCCAGAAATAGACTGTGAATGTTAGTGCTAACGTAGATCAGGACAGGGCCAGCAGGGCCTTACAGACTTGGTGACCCAAAGAAAGCAGCACCTGGTATTCGTCAGTTGTCATAAACACTGAAGTTTCTTTCCTTCCCTCTTTTTTTAAAGAGCGAGTTTAAAGGAAAACTCTTAGCTATTCATGGTGTCCTTTCCCCATTCTCCTCGGGTATCATAAAACCATAAATCTCATCTCAGCACTCGCCTTCTAGCCAATAAACCAGCCCCCGTTTTATGAGCTGCTCTCTTGCTGAAGGTAAATGAGCCTTGCCACTGGTGACACCGCCGAAGCTTGAAACATTCTAACATAGATCTACAAGAACTACTTCATTTTTCCAGTCCAGGAAAAGTGACGAATGAAATCAAGAAGAAATTCACGGCCTAGGAAATTGCCAGTTGAGCAGCACAATTTTGAAACCTCGTGTATGGCAGCGATTTAATCTGAAACATACAATCCTCAAAACGATGAGATTAAATTGATACTACATCAGCAACCTAAACAAGCAGCTTTTGAACAACTACCAGATTTCCTTTCCTGAAAAGCCGAGAGGTCTAGCAAAGGACGGCACCCAAACCAGACAAATGGTCCCTCAGCACCAAGTTTATTAGGTCCCCTCTTGCACCAGACCACCATTATCTCAACCCTCTAAGAGCTTGTCTCAAACCTCTTTGTTTGATGTTTACAGAGAACCCCAAATCCCAGAAAAAGTCTCCGCTAATAGTCAACTACATTGTTCGAACACTAAAGCTCATACCAAAGACTAACTTTGAGACCGATTGTACTTTCCGCATCAAATTGGTCCCATAGATTTCAGTACTTGTACAATAAAATGGCCATATGCCTTGAACTAGAACACAACATCATAATTATTTTCAATAAATAGCCGATATTACTCATGTTAATAGTACCAATATATTGTGCAAACTGTATTTCCATAAAGGTCACTATTAAAGGAGTAGTTCACTTAAAAAAAAAAATTGCTAACAATTTACTCACCCCCATGTCATCCAAGATGTCCATGTCTTTTTTCTTCAGTCAAAGAGAAATTAAGATTTTTGATAAAAACATTCCAGGATTTTCTCCATATAATGGACTTCAATGGGAACTAAACGGTTCAAGGTCCAAATGAGAGTTTCAATGCAGCTTCAAAGGGCTTTAAACGATTCCAGACGATGAATAAGGGTCTTATCTAGCAAAACGACCGGTCATTTTAAAAATAAATGACAAAGTTTAAGTTTTATAAGCTCAAATGCTCGCCTTGCTCTGTTCTGTGATGAGCGTTCATGACTCTCCTGTTCAAACTCGTTCATCAAAATGAACAAATCTTTTTTCGAGTCATGACTTGAAGGTCCTAGAAAAAACCCTTATTCATCGTCTGGTGTCGTTTAAAGCCCTTTGAAGCTGCACTGAAACTCTCATTTGGACCTTGAACCGTTTGGTTCCCATTGAAGTCCATAATATGGAGAAAAATCCTGGAATGTTTTCATCAAAAACCTTAATTTCTTTTCGACTGAAGAAAGAAAGATGTGGACATCTTGGATGACATGAGGGTGAGTAAATTATCAGCAAAAGTTCTTTTTAAAAGTGAACTACTCCTTTAACCTCACCAAATGTTTGTAGATATCAACTAGGTAAAAAATAAGGGACTAATTTTCATATTGTTGTGTTCAAGTGTTATGATTGGAAATTCACTTACGTCTGATCTCGTGAACATGTTGTTGTCCATGTCCGAGTCATGCGGGTCCAACACATCCTGGAAGGGCGGTAACGCTGGTGGTTTTCTCTTCTCAGAAAGTTCACTGTTTTGTAACCTACTATGCCGGATTTGCGGCTTGTCTTTCAAAACTTTTTTATCCGAATGAGGGTGCTGTAGCAAAGTGGGACACGCTTGCTGCTTTTGCGAGCTCTCCGAAAAACTGCTTTTCTGTTTTTTGGTAACATGGCCTTCAGTGTCCAAAACAGGCCGCCGTTTACTTTGTCCCAAGCTTGAGAAGCTAATCTCAGATGACCGCGGCTCCTTCGACGTGGTCTTGGGCTCCTTAAATCCCATTTGGGGAACCGTGCGATCTTCCTGAATTGGTTGATTCTCTTTGGGTTTTTTGGAATCTTTAGAGAGTTTTCCAGAGTCCTTGCTGAAATCTCTGAAGGCACTTTTGGACTCCTTTGAGTCTTTGGAAGGCTTGTCCTTATGGTCCTTAGACGGTTTGTGGAGCTTGAGGGAGCTGCTGCTAATATTGTTTGTTGTTGTAAGAGCACTGGTGCTTTTGGACCCGTCCTATAACGAGAATATGACAATATTAGGAAAGATAGAGCCAATTACTTTAAAGTTTAAGATTAATTAATTAGTTAGGCATCGTATCCAAAGAGATAACCATTAAAGCAGCACTATGTAGAACTTCCGTTTTTGTCAAACTGTGACCCCTAGAGTCGATGTGGAGTACTTGTACTGTCGTAAATAGCAAAGTTGGGGAGACGCCCAACATTCAACCCGAAAATAGTCATATAACCATTGCAATAACTCTGAAGCTATTCAGTTAAGGTAAAAAAACTGCATAGTGCTGCTTTAAAAAATGGTGATAACATTGTACAGTGATGGTCTAATAGTAGGCCTATTTTAATATACACTATGGTTCAAAAGTTTGAAGTCAGAACGATTTTTACGACATCTATTCAGCTGAACTTTCTTGAATTGAAAATGATTCTGTTTGCATCATTGAATCATTATTTACTTGTATATCCCTATAAAGTGGCTTTGAAAACATATGTATTGTATAAAGCACTGTATGCTGTAAATTAAGGTGACTTGACTTTCTATTTATTAACAAATCCTGAAAAAAGCACAATCGTTTTCAACATGACAATAAGCAGCAATGTAGTAAGGCTGCAAAAAAAATCCAGCTTTGCATCACAGGAATACATTACATTTTAAAATACAATTTAAATCAAAAACCGATATTTTAAATTGTAACAATATTCCCCAGTATTACTGCTTTTACTGTATTTTTGTCAAATAAATGCAGCCTTGCTGAGCATAAGAGACTTCTTTCAAAAACATTAAAATGTCAAACTAACCACAAACTTTGAACAGTAGTGTATATCATAATTCTTTAATAATGTGCCATGGTATTTACATGGTAAAAAAAACAATGTACTTTTGTTAGTGAAATGAAAAACAATACATTAACAACTGCTATAGATATTCAAATACTGAACTTTCCAACCATTAAAAAGCGACAAATTATGTGTGTGCTCAAGCAAACAATCAAACCCATATGTGATGTGAAACATTTCCATAAACAATTGTTCAGCATGATCCGGAAAATAATACCACTGGGGGAAGGGCAAACTCAGAGCTATCTGGGACGCAACCTGGGGACGAAACAACAAGCCTTTCGTTGACTTTAAAGACAGGGTTATCCTATCTTCAAGATAACTAGCTCCTGTCAATAAGTCATTGATGCAGTTAAGTCGTTAAGCGGTCTAGACAGAAAGGGAGTTCAAACCTGCCTAGACATCTTGTATTTTGTTATATCTGCTACAGCTTTTACGAGAAATGGACAAAACCTTTTCCTCCCATTTGTTGCAAACACATTGAAACTGGCTTCTAAAAGACAGCAATGTTCAGGTCAAAAGTTTAATCAGTTATAATGGACATGATACAGTACATTTTGGCAGCAAACAAGGAGATAGAAACCTCTATTCTCTATGTTTAAAATCTGAATCATGATTATGAAAATAACTATGGTCATTATTCTTAGTGCTATTAGAGCTTAGTGCCAAAACGCTTGCAATATTTCTTCAAGAAAACTCATCATGGTTGACTTTTCAGGTAACCATTATGGTTGGCAATCAATCAACCTTCAAAAAAAATCTTCAAGCATAACATCCAATTAAGTGGAGGAAGTGGAGAAGGACAACAAAGCGCAGATTGCCGTTTTTGTTTTTGCTAAAGTGACCGGTGTAGTAGTGCAGAGGAGGTTGGCTGCGAACGACCCCTGATCTGTCAGTAATCCATCACACGCAACGGCCTGTTTGGATTGGGAACTGTTTCCATGTGCTCCGGGGACTCTTGTAACTTCACTGTAAGAGCTGGCGTACAATACAAGACGCTTAGCGGCTAAGTGATATTGCACAGGAGACTAAAAATAAACCTAAATCAAACAAACATGGCGGTATAGTCGAGCAAGATTTACTAGCATTACGTCTAATGTGGTTTAATAGATGCGAAGGCTGCAGCACCTACAGTTTTACATTAGTTTTCCTTCATTAAAGGGGTCATATAATGCCATTTTTGTACAAGTTAATATAAATGTTTAGGGTCTAAATGAAAACGTTGTAATATAGTTTTATTAAAAATTCTCATTCGTATTTACAAAACTAATTTTACCTGGTCAAAATCAGCTCTGTTTTCAGCACACCGTTTCAGTGCATATGCCTTTAAATAATAAACCCCGCCCCTGTGTTTTGCCGCGTCAGAGAACGTCTAATTGAAGAGAATTGGCACTGGCTGGTTACTTCCGGGTTCTGGACTGGCTGCAGTAACGCGTCTCTGTCAATGCGGGGGCGCTTGCGGTCGAGTGCAGAATGAATGGGAGTCAATGGGGTTTCACCCCCAGAAATCCACTTTGCTCAGGATGTAATTTTTTGTCAAGTAATTTGAAAGTTGCATTCAAAAGGGAGGGCTAAAAAAATACACTCAGCTGAAAATTGCATTTTTAAGTTCACTTATCTGTTCAAAAATGTGATGACGTCACACAATAGCAATATGCTAGCATGTTCCAGCCAACAACAGCCTAACCTGTAAGAAATCAAAAGGACATACTCGTTCATTCAACTTTTTGGCCTATAATCTATATCGAACTTGCGGAATCAACAATAAAATCTATTTTGATTTAACGACAAGCAGGTGAAAGACACATTTAGCCGTTTAGCCCCATAGACTCCCATTCATTATGCACTCGCCCGCGATCACCTCCAGTGGAATTCTAATGGAACTGCAACCAAGGTGATGCACAACAGGGCTAATAGGAAGTGCCAAGGCTCTCCGTTAGACAGGCTCTGGCCGCGTTTAGACACAGCGCACGTGGAGTGTTGCCTTGACAACAGTCGAAGAGATATTTTGGAGAGAGAATGGCAACGGGAGTTTCTGAAGACACATCAGTGCAATCGTATCAGTTTGAGCTGGAGTCGGACCCGGAACATAAAATAAAGCATTACCTAAGACAGTTTTTCGCACATGCGGAACGCTATTGTAACGGGACACCTTGCAAGTTCGTTTACGTCATCGGAATGTCAGCATGTGCTTTCTCAGCAGCCAAGAAATGCTCGACTTAAGCCAAGTTTCACATCTCTAAAATCCTTGGATTTAAATTGCCCCTAACGTCTTTCAACTTGCCAAATATGCAGGATTAGGCAGGAATCCTTGGAGAAACTGGGAGTCATGCGAAGTGTTCTCAAGAGTTCAGACGCTCAAACTTGGAGATCCACACTCACCTTTGACCCTGGGAAAGACTTGCTCTTTTTCGCATCAGAGAAGGTCAATGTTAATGAGCTGCTGGGTAATGTGGGCAGCTTTAGATGCTGCCCGAACAGAGAAGTGGAGCCCTCCTGCATTACCATTACCTAAGAGATGAAAGACAATGAAAGAAATACATACTTTTATTCAGCAAGGATGAATCAGTAGTGATCAAAGCTGACAGTAAAAGATTGCTATTTCAATAGATCTCTACAAAAGATTTATAATGCTGTTCTTTTGAGCTTTCTATTCAACAAAGAATTCGGAAAAATAATGCATCACGGTTTCCACTAAAAAGATTAAGGCGCACAAATGTTTTCAACATTGATAAGCATAATAGAACGATTTCTGAAGGGTCATGAGACACCGAAGACTGGAGGAATGATGTTGAAAAAAGAAAGTAGTTATTGTAGTGATATTTACAAATGGAATTGTAATACTTTCGAATGTTAGTGTATGCTACAATCAGTTATTTGTGTTATACGGACACTGTTTCATTGAACATTCACTATATATCTGTTTTCATATCCTTGCAACATTGGGCAAGATAGGGGAAAACATTTTTACAAAATAAATACAAAAAAGCTTTTTTATCCAAATGGAGAAAAAAAATAAAAATAAAAAAAATCAAGATATATATTATATATTGCCATTTAGCCAAAAAGAGAGAGAGAGATGTTATTTTAAACGCATTGAAACGTTTAAAAAATGGAGTTTGTCCTTACTTTAGAGTCCTCTGAAGATCTTTTGTGAGGATCCCGTTGCTGTAAAGGACAAAGTACAGATATCACAGTCTGAAAAAATGGACTATGAATCAACACACACCACCAAAGGCAAACAAACACTCTCTAACGCACATTTTGGCAAGAAGCACTCTGTTTACTCCAAGCCTGATGTAATGACGAAATGCCTTTCAACAGCCAAAACAATCAGGTAAATTGGAAAGGACCTTTCTCAGTCACCACCTTGCTAAATTGATATTGCTCTCTTAATTAAAACAACTTCCCGCGCAACTGCCTTTTGCCAATAAACACTTTCGATTCCTGCCGTGCTTCATCTGCAACCCAGACAAGCACCAGAGATGTTGTCATACCCCCAAGTCGTAAAACCATTGAATTACTGGAATGAGTCAAGAGGAGGCGAACTAAAACTACAAAGAGGGCCCTCTCTCTTTAAGGGTAAAAGCGTCCCAGTTCATGGCTAATCCACACTAATGTGCTTTCGAATGCTGGTGGAACTTCAAAATGTGTCCAAGATCAACAAAACGAATCAATATAAGCCAGTTGATTCATAAAATGCATGTGGATCCCTCTGGAAGGGGCCCAAAGATAGCTCAAGTTTCCTGTAGTGATAGATGGTCGTGTCACGACTAGCCCAATCAAATCTTGTAAAGTTACTTATTGTCTTGGTTGATGGGAACAGTAATTCCATTAGGACTGATTGCCTGACATGGGCCTTCTCTGAAAGATGGTTTTGCTAGCGCTAGCACAGACAAGCAGCAAGGTATATCCTTGTATTTTTCACCTGTGAACAGAGTGCACGTATTTTAAAACCACATGGGGCTAACTAGTCAATCCCTCTGAAATGAACACCAATGAACACCAGTACTCAAACTCTGGAATAGACTTTCTAGCCTTGTTCGGGAAGCAGACACACTCAGTCAGTTTAAATCTAGACTAAAAACACAACTGGCATACACATAACACATTAGCCGCGTTTCCACCGCAGGAACTTTCCCCAGGAACTAGGAGCTTTGGGGTGGTACTCGGTGTGTTTACACCGCAGGAACGAGGGTCTAAATGAAGTTCCGGGTAAAAATTTCCCCCCAGAAAGTCCCTGCTGGCGAGGTAGTACTTTTTCAGAGTTCGGGAACTTTCGGGGTGGGACTTGTGCGCTGAACATGCTGATTGGCTGATTAGCGCGCGTTCGTCCCATACATCGCACGGTCAATGTCCACTATAGCTGCTTACAAACGTCTACTTTTATATCTAGCATTACGAGCTTTCTGAATACGTTTTGGGTGCTCGTCTCTTTTCTGCCGTTTTGTTAATTACCTCATTACTAATCCAATCGCACACAAAAGCAGCACAGCTTGAATCTCCTCCATATAAAACTCAAAACGCACTCAAAACAAACGCACAGACTGGGAAGAGCAGTCGCACACAGTTCAACGTCACTACATAATCTTCCCGCCCCGGACCGATAGTTTAGTCCGTGGTGTAAACGCAGTAAGCAAGCGCTTCCTTTTACAGTACAGTACTTACAGTCTACTTACCTAGAAAGTACTGGCTAAGGCCCCGTCCACACTATTGCGTTTTCGTTAAAAACTGAGAATTAAAACGAATACGGACGGATCTCCGCCCACACCAGCGTTTTATCTGTGTATTAGAAATGATCTCCGTCCACATTAAAACGACTGAAAACGCGGATCACGTGACCATTCATCAACACTGGGAATGCGCGTGCCGGTGTAAACAGTGATTGACGAATCAGGGAAGGATACGTCATGACTAAAAACACCCAATCATGGAGCCAAGCGTGGGCCTCTGCGTCAGCGTTTCTGAAGTCCTACGTTTTGTCTCGTCCACACTAAAACGCCCTCTGGAGATTCAAAACGCAAAACGGAGCTGCAGCGTTTCTAAACTTCTCCGTTTTAGGTCTTCGTTTTTCCCGTTTTAGTGTGGACGGGAGGTGCAAACGTAGCAAAAGGTCTCAGTTTTTAAACGAAAACGCAGTAGTGTGGGCGGGGCCTAATATAAGGTAAGTACATGGAACAGGGGTAGGTTTAGGGGTATGTTCAGGGTTAGTACTAGTTATTACCCAGTAATTGTAGTTACTAATATAAGTACATAGTATTTACATGGGTAACTGGACTGTAAAAGGAAGCGTTACCAAAAGTTCCTGGTAATTGCGGCGGAAACGCGGCTATCATCAATTTCTATTATTCAAATCATTTAAATGATTGTTAGGCTGCATAAATTAGATCAACCAGAACCGGGAACAATTGTTATGACAGTCTGGTTTCTCCGAAAGTTTTTTGTTCTCTACTCCTTCCCCTGATGAAGTCTGGGTTCCTTGCCACTGTTGCCTCTGGCTTGCTTAGTAGGGGACACTTAATATTCAACAACAATATTATTGATCTGACTGCACTGGAGCTGCTGTATGAGAACTGAACTAAGCTGGGTGACGACTTCATTTTTTGCAGAACTGCTTCATAGATGAAATGACCCAATTTAAAGGAGCTGTAAGTAAGAAATGTATTTCAAACAATCATAAAATGGCCCTGATATTTCACTAGATATTAAGAAACAATGTTCATTTCAAATTTATAAATCACTGACAACAGTAGTCCGGCCAGGATATTGTGATTTAAAGAGTGAAGTCACAGCCCTCAACTGATGTTGATGTTGTCATGTTGTGTTTTGGCACCGCTCTACAGTAATTTGAAAGTGATTGCAGTACCAGTTTTGGCCACAATCTTACATATGGCTCCTTTAACTCTTTCCCCGCCAGCGTTTTAAAAAAAAGTTGCCAGCCACCGCCAGGGTTTTTGACGATTTTCGCTAAATTTGAATGCCCCCGCTGAATATTTTCTTCCATGAATATATGAAGATGATGTATATAAAAATAAAGATCTGAACCTCTGCTTTTAGGAAAAAAAAACGTTTTTATTTTATCTTCATCTGTTCTTTTTTTATTGCCTCTTGAACAGAGGTAGGTTTTGTCAAAAACACAACATTTTGGACAAAAAACTGAGAAAAAGGTGTTTTTATCAAACAAGTGCATTTAAAAGCAGAATACATTCAGATGTTGTTTCCTTCATATATAAAACTTTCCAAAATAAATTAAAAACATAAAATAAATCTAAAATATATCAAATTTCCCAGGATGTAAGGGAAATGTAACTTTTGCAATAAAACTTCTGCCTCTGCCTCTCTGTGTTCTACCTGTGAATAATGAATAATTGGAATTACAATAAACAGGCCTAGACACACACACACACACACACACACACAAATACATATTACAATGTGGTAAATGTGCACAAAGAGAGAAATAATTTGACAATTACACCTTCATATTTAGACAGCCACACATAAATGCCTGCACACACACATACATAATATAGTGTCATAATATTATACGATCTATCTGCGGCACGTCCATGGCTAGCATGAACATGTGCATCTCTCTCACTGACTACTTCGTCCCGATCAGATTCAGAATTATCAAATAAAGAGTGATCGGACTCAGAGTCCATTAACCTCCAGTACTTCAGCCATATACCTCTGCATTGTCTGTCTGATACATTCTCACTACTCCACTGTTTGAGACGATTGCAATCTGTTTCTCTAAACAAAGAGTTGCGCAATCATTCAGGACATGCGCGCAGGTCTTCCTTACCGTATACCACCTAAAACACGGATACCCGGAAAATTCCGTGTTTGGCGCAGATGCGTTTTTTCATTAAACACGGAAAATTCCGTGTTTGGCGGGGAAAGAGTTAATAATCGATGATCTTTACAATAGAACGGAATCAACACAGCTGAACAAAAGCCAAAACGCATTATTTTCCTGTTTATCACTGTAAAACTGCTTTGAAACAATCTCTATTGTATAAAGCGCTGTATAAATAAAGGTGACTAGACCTTTTGAGATTTAAAAGAGATTCCAACTAATGAATTCAAAGTAATTGCGAACGGTTACAAATTACAAATGTTTTCTCAACCATCTTTGAGACGTAACATTGAAATCATTGAAATCACATGACTCCAATAATATCTCTGCCCATCTTGCTCCCAGAGGTGAGTCACGTACCCCTCCGGCCTTGAGCAGCTTCCTGCGAAACTCTTCAGTAGGGTTGTTGAACGTGAGCTTTTCACACCGGAGATGATTGACAGGTGGGTGGCCCTCCAAGTGCAGGAACAAATCGTAGTCAAAGCGCACTTTTTTTGGTTCTTCCTGGTGAAAAGTGATTAAAACATTACCCAATGTACATAGTCACAATGCTGTCTGAATTGGATTAAATGTATGCAACAAATCAAATACGCTTGTTTATAATGGATAATAATTACAGGTTTGCTCAAAACACAGTACCTTATTTTTAAAGTAAACTTCAATAGGCAAGATAAATCCAGCGTATCCAGACTCTTCAACTTTATATGGTGGATCCTTGCACACTGCAAAAGAAAGGAAGAGACCGTTAGTTTCATTTTAGCATGAAAATCACCTATACTTTAAGTATCAATGGACAAATAGGTGTGGTGTATTATGAATATAACCATGGCGTTGGGTACAACACCATAAGTTGCAACCCCTTTAGTCGTAATATAGCTTGAGTGCATTATGCAAAAGTGGGTTTTACATAAAAATAAAATGTACACAAATTGTATTTCGACGGCAAGTTTTATTAAGCAAATACATTCAAAGAAAATAATAAAATTTACTTGAGGATCATAAAACCTAATTACACATTTTATTTGTTATGTTAACAGTTAGTTGCACATCACTGAAAACAACAAAGGCACTCATTACGTTTATTACAAAACGAAGCCGTTTAATGTTTCGGGCCATTTCGTGATGGCGCAGTGGATAAGACACATGCCTTTGGTGTGAGACACCACTGTGAGACACCAATGTGTCCCTGAGCAAGACACTTAAGCCCTAGTTGCTCCAGAGGCGTGCGACCTCTGACATATTGCAAGTCGCTTTGGATAAAAAGCGTCAGCTAAATGAATAAATGTAAATGTCATGAAAAGTGAGGTATATGCGTTAATTTGAAGTGGTGATTGGCTCCCGTGGCTGGATAGTACTTTCCATGTCATCAGTTTCTGAGCTATTCTCCACATTAATCATGAGAATAAACACTTCTAATCGAATCACTGTGCTGTATTACGCACGAGATCTCATTACAGCAGAGAATTCAAATGTGACAAGACCTCTGCCTGTTCAGCTTTGTGTTCGGACACGTGTCGCATGTTTTCCAAGTACAGTAAACCAAGTGTGTTTGCTTTTCCCCATGAGGCGGTCAGAGCAGTCAAATTTTTCATTTTCAACACATTAAATATTTGACTAATACTTAAGTACCAACATGAGAGCTGCTGCTGCGATGAGTTTAACACTCACAGCACAGATCACAGTTCATATCTAGACCGGAGCAAGCATGTTTCAAGTTATGGACATAGTGCTGAAAACATGAACCAGCACTGTGTATGTGCATATTTCATCCTTGTCTTCTTCAAATTAAATATATATATATATATAAAGTAGCAACATCTGGCTATCAAATTATTCTGATACACAATGATGTAGACCAGAAATTCAAAGTAAAAACTGATGATGTGATTTGTCCAGAGATTGAGATTGCTTGTAAAAGTAATGAATATATCATTAGACATTTTAAATGTTCTTCTTCATTTTTCATATAGACCAGTAGCTCTAATGTGGATTTGATGTGTTTATGATAGTAATTAGTATTCTCTAATGATGAGAATTTTGTGCGTTTGTTGTTAGTTATATTTTTTTATAACTGGTGCTCCCTTGTTTTTTTTCTGCTAATTCTTTAATATTCTTTGTCTGGTTGAGTGTGCTGTAGTAGGTCTGTGTTTTATTAGTTGTTCCACCCTAAACACTCCCACTTTTCCACAGCTTTAAATGCACATTTCTTGAGATAAATCTTGAGGTGTGAAAGCGATGGAAGGTTACAAACTCAAATCAAGCATTGTTATAATTTAAGCAACATTATATGAGTCAATTAGGCATGTGTTTCCTGCTAGTGAAATATGAGATTATATTCCTCAAGCCCTGGTGTGAATGAGCATCACTGGAGGAACAGTTTATATTATATTATATATGCGTATATTGTTTAGACACACAAAGTAAGTCTCTTGAGCTCATCAAGGCTGCATTTATTTGATCTAAAATACAGTAAAAACAGTAATAATGCTGCCATTTGAGCTGACATTAAGTCCAGTCTTCAATGTCACACGATCTATCAGAAATAAAAATATATAGCCCATACATAAATCAACATTAAACTAATTTTCCGTATACACAATGAACCCTTTGTGAACATTAAATGTCATTGCCAAGTAAAAATATATGGTGAAAAGTTGCAATACACGCCACATCGCCACCATGTCTCAGGGAGGCGTGCCAAAAAGGTTCATTGCCTCTCGAGGGAACTTATTAGTGTTTAGACGAGCAGTTTAAATGACCTGGAACGTGTGTGACATCTTCCCTGATTAACTGCATTATTTATATGTCTTTATGGCCAACTCCTTTGTGCAATGCGCTTCAATCTTGTTATATTTAAATGTTATGGCCTTCATCGAGAGACACTACTTCTGCTCCAAAGCACATTTAGTTTTGCTTACACAAATCATTCATCATCATCATCATCATTTCACCAAACCTCTATAGTGAATACATTTTCTGTCAACTCTTGTTTTACACACACACACTTGAAGGTACAAAAAAAAAAAAAAAAAACATCAGGCTTGGTCCCAATTAGACATTTCAGGATAAACACCCAGTTTAGGTCAGGTGACGTCCCATGGGAACACTTGTTTGTCTCGTTCCCCAAATCCCAAAAGAGCTACTTAACAGCATCGCCAATTAGTCAACATGAACTGTTGAGCGGTAATGGATACAAGCACACCTGCAGACAACGTGAAATAAAAAGAGGAACTAGTTCTTTCCTTGCGCCTCTTAATATAATGAACTGCACTCAAAATGATGTCAAATTAAGTCATTATTAAAATAAACTGCCTCACAAATCAGTTTTTGTTTGATAATTAACCCCAAACTCTCAAATGGTGCTGATTATGTTCTCAAAAAAAATGCAATTTTAGGCAGCAAAGATACGTTTTTACATACTGAAAAAAGATTTCAAAAATATGATTGGTACTACATGCAGATCCTGACTTAAAACGTAGCCTTGAGGTCTTTTCCGATGAACCGACACAGAACTCGTTCAAACAGGCGGTGGAAAAACTCAAGATGCTCTCGAAGGAGACTGACAAAGCTCAACATCAATCGGCATGCTTAGGTTGTAGTAGCAACTGAGCCCCTTCCCCCCTCAGGCTAGACCATGACTGACCTCGAGCCTAAGGTCGCCGGATCCCAAAACAGCATCCGTTAAACAAATATTACAGAGATTTATTGCCGTGTCGGGTCACGTTTAGTTATCGTACCTTGAAAGGGCCTGTTTAGTATGGCTTCTTTGTAAGATGCTTTCTCTCCTGTTTGTGGGATTTCTTAGCTATTCAAAACACTTTAACAAGCATAACTCTCCAAACTCAAGTGGTATATGCTCTTGCTGGAGGCTTCTGTTTTTTGTTTGTTGCAGTTACTCAGGCCCCGTCCACACTACTGCGTTTTCGTTTAAAAACGGAGACCTTTTGCTACGTTTGCACCTCCCGTCCACACTAAAACGGGAAAAACGAAGACCTAAAACGGACAAGTTTAGAAACGCTGCAGCTGCGTTTTGTGTTTTGAATCTCCGGAGGGCGTTTTAGTGTGGACGAGACAAAACGGAGGAGTTTACAAACGATGACGCAGAGGCTCACGCTCGGCTCTATGATTGGGTGTCATCAGTCATGACGTATCTTTCCCTGATTCGCCAACCACTGTTTACACCGGCGCGCGCATGCCCAGTGTTGGTGAATGGTCACGTGATCCACGTTTTCAGTCGTTTTAGTGTGGACGGAGATATATTCTAATACGCAGGTAAAACGCTAGTGTGGACGGAAATCGTTTTCGTTTTAATTCTCCGTTTTTAAACGAAAACGCAGTAGTGTGGACAGGGCCTCAGACAGGCACACTTACAGTATTTTGGAGATTTAGCATGTAATTCTTTCTTAGGACAAGTGTATAATTTTGTATTCATTTAGTGTCACCTCTGAAAGTCGATGTTGTGCTTTCCAAACACTGCCCCATTGTGTGGTAGGCCAAAACTTGGACACGAGTTTGTATTTTAGCACATCCGTGTCTGTAAAAAATATTTTCAAGATTTGTTATCACAACATATTTTCTTTTGTCAAATCAACTTTATAATAATTTATTTAGTTGAGATAACTTATTATTTTGAGTTTCTGATGGTTAAATTAATCTACTTCATTGTATTAACTCACTTTTTCCAGTTCAATCAACTTAAAACTAAGGCAACCCAGGTTACTTACTTTAAGTTAAACCAATAATATTTTTTTGCAGTGTAGTAATCACAACATTTTTTCTTTTGTCAAATCAACTTAAATAATTTATTTAGTTCAGATAACATATAATTTTGAGTTTCTGATGGTTAAATTAATCTCCTTCATTGTATTAACTCACTTTTTCCAGTTCAATGAACTTAAAATTAACCAGGTTACTTACTTTTTTAAGTTAAACCATCATTATTTTTTTTACAGTGTAAACTCAACAGGTTTTTTGAACGGGCTTTTTTATTAATCACTGTATAGTTAATTCTTATTAAACTGAAGAGCAGTGAAAGATTTTTTGTTGTTTGATTAACCTTAACGGACGACAGCAGGTTTATGGGTTTTTGTCGAAGGAACCAGTGTGATGCTGACTTCTGGGTTGGCCTACAAAAAACGTCAGTACAGCACTCTAAAAATCAACTTCTAGCTCAACCAATGGCGTGAGCTTGGAGTGCCGCTTGGCATTAAGGTGATTGGCTCAAAAAAATTTCTGGGGGGGAAAAAAAAAAGTTGGCTAGTCTTGCAAAACTGCATGTCATGGGCTAAAATATCACACACACGCCCTTACTCCGGCAATAAATCACACAGCGGAGCTAACTATGAACAAAATGTAAATTACCCAGGACCATTTTTATTATTTATTATGATTAGAAATAGGCTAAGCTGAAAATTTCCATTTGACATAAAAGGCCATGGAAAGTTGACATGACATGCATTGTGTTGTATTTCAAAATGAAGTAATTTTACTAATTTAATTATAATAGTTGTGCATGTAGTTTTAATGACAGAACTAAATATTTGTACATGAAAAAAACTTTAATATTAACAAGTTGGACTTCATTGTAAAGAATATAGTGCATTAGGTATCGGGAAATAACAATGAAGAATCACTTTACTTGATCACCAATATTTTAATTAGATAAGCAGTAACAGGCAAGACACATTTTACTTTATCATAACTTTAGTTTCATTATTTTATTAAGCGGTGCGAGGTTACAAAGTCAATTCAAATATCAAGCAACATTATATGAGACAAATAGGCATATTAGATACGTTTCCTGCTAAAGCTAGATGTGATTAGTGATGCTCACTGACTCATCAGGTCAAGATGAATCCAGAGGAACAGTTCTATCGATTTCAGTATAATAATATAGAAAAAAATGTTGTCATTTATTTATATTTTATATAGTATACAGACACCCTACTGTTCAAAATTTTGGGGTATATATAAACACTCACTCTATTGTTCATTATGAATTTGTGTTTATTATAATAATAAATAAACATTAATCTTTGCTAGTTCATGATACCTAATGCATTAAAAGTGTTGTAAAAGAGTTACCAAATAAATCAGTGTTACATCAAACTGCAGCGACGGTAAAAAACTAGAGAAAATTGTGACAGGACCCTAATATGTTTTCCGTATAAATACATTTTTCACCTAAAACCTTGATGTTGATTAAAAAAAAAAAATGTCTATGGACACTTTTTTCAATCTGGAAATCAGTAAAACTTTTCAAATCTCATGGAAACCACTTATCTACCACATTTACCCTTAGGAAACTTCATACACTACCTGCTGAATAACTTGCAAGACAGGTTAGAAAAAGGTGAGGATGTAGTTTAAAGTAGATCCACCTTAACTCAAAAGAAAACAGAACTGAACTTGAAATCTGTCTGGTTGTTATCTCAGCTCGAGATCTTTTGCTTAAGATGAAAAGGTAATTTTACACAGGGGATTGGGGGGGGGGGGGGGGTTGTACGAGTGAAGTGCACAATACACTCATTGACCTCCAAGAGGAACTCAGCCAACTACAGCAGAACCAGAACAGAGAATGAACTGCACACTTTTTATTGAAAAATGCCAAGAAGTGTTCACACACACACACACACACACACACACACACAAACACACCCAATTATAAAACAATGGCAGTCAGAATGCATTTGGCCTTTTCCTGAGACTGGGTCATAACGAGGGGCAGCCGGAAGACACTAAGCCAAATTATAGGAAAAAAAGAAAAGACAAAAAGAATCTTGCAACAAAACAGACACTTCAAACATTTCAAACCACGGCATTGTTAGTCCGACTAAACTATCTGCATTGCCTTACGCTTAAAGGATCCTTAAAGGGATAGTTCATCCACAAAAGAAATGCCCTTATCAATTATTCACCCTCATGTCGTTCCAAGACTTTCATTCATTTTCGAAACACAAATGAAGATATTAATGAAATCTGAGAGATTTCTGTCCCTCTATTAATACGCAACTTGACATTTTGACGCTTCAAAAAGTTCATAAAGTGATCGTAAAACGAATCCATTTCTCCACAATATCTAGTAACACTAAGGGCGTGTGGGAAGAGAATTTCACTTGGTCTCACTCAGATTACAATCTCATATCTGACCAAAAGATTCCACAGAACGATATACCTTCAGCATAAACAATCCCACTCGGACCACCTGCAAAGGGTTCAACTCAGGCCAAAACCACAGCGCTCAAGCCGTAAATCCCCTTTCATGCTGATAAAATATAAATGTAACCCAGAAATTATTAACAGGGAAAATCAAATTTACTGTTGAAAATCAAATCAGTGCAGCGAGATACAAAAGAAGTTGTGTTACTAATGCAAGCCCTGTATGCGTTACCCAGAACACATCTGCAATGTCTTACATAGAGCCACACACACAGAGCAATGTCCACCAGCTGTAGCACAAACACATATTTTAGAAAAATATTTTAAAATTATGCTTCCATGAAGGCAAATTCCAAATGCATTACATTTATTTTAAAATTACAAATATGTATACATTTATGTCAAAAACTATTATTTACAACTATATTATTTAAAAAAATATTTTAAATAATTGCAATATTTTTAAATATAATATTATAACATTAATAATTCATACAATATTATTAATTTATTAATAAAAGTTTATTTATTTAAAATATATCCTGTCATATGAAGAAATAAGTGAACATTATAATATTGCATTGCAATATTCCAATGAAATTCTTTCCTCCCAAAAAATGTATTGTGAGAATCCCGTACATTCATGCTTTTTCACATTTAATTAAATAAGCCAGTCGAGGCATACACCATGATTAAAATATACGGAAAGCCAATAGTAAAACAAAAAAGTTCAATGAGCTTCAAAATATGTTCGAGTTTAGATAATCACCTGCCTAAGTCAGTGGGTCACCATGCTTCACAGATTACTGGACTATTGAGGATGATTGCATTCAGAGCTAATCAACCCAGTAGCTTAAGTACGACAAATGTAGCATTAAGTTGTCACACCAGCTAACTGTTGTATTCCTGAATCTTTTAATTTGCTCAGCAAGAAGGACCAGAGCCATTTGAGGTGGCCGCAGCCTCATTAAAGAGTAGCTTGCAATTGCAGTGCCCTTGCTGTGACTCAAGACTCATAAAACCCTCCCATTCATTTTCATTAGAGTGCTGGCTGACCTGGAATAACAAATCATTTGTGATGTGAAATGGGTCGGTCCATAATTAGTCCCAGACTCACTGGCAATTTCCACCAACTGCGGAACGGCTGCGGATCCGCACCGGAACGGCGGCGGAGTCAATAGGTTTCCATTAAAGCCAATGTGTGCGTTTCTACTGACTGCGGAACGGCTGCGTTTTGACTCCGTCTCAGTTCCGGCGATCCGGAGCAGATCTATTTGTGCCAGATGCTGTAGAGCTCTGCAGCAATTCAGCACAGGGCAGATTATTATATCGCGTGATAATACGTGAATTTGCGAGATCTTGTGAGTCCTCGTGACTTCAGCTGTCAGTGATGGCAAGGCAGATTGTTATATTGCATGATAATACATGAATTCGCGAGATCTCGTAAGTCCTCGTGACTTCAGCTGTCAGTCATGGCAGGGCAGATTGTTATATTGCACGATAATACGTGAATTCGCGAGATCTTGTGAGTCCTCGTGACTTCAGCTGTCAGTGATGGCAAGGCAGATTGTTATATTGCATGATAATACATGAATTCGCGAGATCTCGTAAGTCCTCGTGACTTCAGCTGTCAGTCATGGCAGGGCAGATTGTTATATTGCACGATAATACGTGAATTCGCGAGATCTCGTAAGTCCTCGTGACTTCAGCTGTCAGTCATGGCAGGGCAGATTGTTATATTGCGCGATAATAAGTGATTTTGCAAGATCTCGTAAGTCCTCGTGACTTCAGCTGTCAGTCATGGCAGGGCAGATTGTTATATTGCGCGATAATACGTGAATTCGCGAGATCTCGTGAATCCTCGTGACTTCAGCTGTCAGTCTTGGCAAGGCAGATTGTTATATCACGCAATAATAAGTGATTTTGCAAGATCTCGTAAGTCCTCGTGACTTCAGCTGTCAGTCATGGCAGGGCAGATTGTTATATTGCGCGATAATACGTGAATTCGCGAGATCTCGTGAATCCTCGTGACTTCAGCTGTCAGTCTTGGCAAGGCAGATTGTTATATCACGCAATAATAAGTGATTTTGCAAGATCTCGTAAGTCCTCGTGACTTCAGCTGTCAGTCATGGCAGGGCAGATTGTTATATTGCGCGATAATACGTGAATTCGCGAGATCTCGTGAGTCCTCGTGACTTCAGCTGTTAGTCTTGGCAGGGCAGATTGTTATATTGCGCAATAATAAGTGATTTTGCAAGATCTCGTGAGTCCTCGTGACTTCAGCTGTCAGTCATGGCAAGGCAGATTGTTATATTGCGCGATAATACGTGAATTCGCGAGATCTTGTGAATCCTCGTGACTTCAGCCGTCAGTCTTGGCAAGGCAGATTGTTATATCGCGCAATAATAAGTGATTTTGCAAGATCTCGTGAGTCCTCGTGACTTCAGCTGTCAGTCATGGCAAGGCAGATTGTTATATTGCGCGATAATACGTGAATTCGCGAGATCTCGTGAGTCCTCGTGACTTCAGCTGTCAGTGATGGCAGGGCAGATTGTTATATTGCGCGATAATACGTGAATTCGCGAGATCTTGTGAATCCTCGTGACTTCAGCCGTCAGTCTTGGCAAGGCAGATTGTTATATCGCGCAATAATAAGTGATTTTGCAAGATCTCGTGAGTCCTCGTGACTTCAGCTGTCAGTCATGGCAGGGCAGATTGTTATATTGCGCGATAATACGTGAATTCGCGAGATCTCGTGAGTCCTCGTGACTTCAGCTGTCAGTCATGGCAAGGCAGATTGTTATATTGCGCAATAATAAGTGATTTTGCAAGATCTCGTGAGTCCTCGTGACTTCAGCTGTCAGTCATGGCAAGGCAGATTGTTATATTGCGCGATAATACGTGAATTCGCGAGATCTTGTGAATCCTCGTGACTTCAGCCGTCAGTCTTGGCAAGGCAGATTGTTATATCGCGCAATAATAAGTGATTTTGCAAGATCTCGTGAGTCCTCGTGACTTCAGCTGTCAGTCATGGCAAGGCAGATTGTTATATTGCGCGATAATACGTGAATTCGCGAGATCTCGTGAGTCCTCGTGACTTCAGCTGTCAGTGATGGCAGGGCAGATTGTTATATTGCGCGATAATATGTGAATTCGCGAGATCTCGTAAGTCCTCGTGACTTCAGCTGTCGGTCATGAACATTTTTAATTTTTTTTTTAAATGGACAAATTCATGTTATGGCTATTAACTGATAAATGACAGCTATTAAAATTCTAATTTTGTCTAAATAAATTAACGAAATACTAAAATCAATTGTTTTAAAAGCTACAAGAGAATTTAGACATTACAATGTGCAGTATGAAAAATGGATATTGATTTTGAGATTTACTACATTTAAAGTCGGCGTGAAACGGAAGTCGAGATTCACATTTTTTTGTTGTTGTGACGTATATCCGAGTGAAACGGCTTCTGAAATTAGAAAAAAAAAAATGTAGGGCAGGGCTTGATTTTGTCCATCAGAAATTTATTGGATCGCTGGAGGTTGGGCGTTGCAAACAAAACGGTGCACCGATAGCCAATCCCCTCATCGGATCTTGCCGCACCCTTTCCCCATTCCACGTGACCGAAATAGAAGAGAGGTCGTTTCGATGGGGGAGGGCAGGGTAATGTATTTGATTTAAGATTATATGGGTACATGATTTTTAAAAAAAATAAGTGCACAGATAAGTTATTTATAATAAACACAACAATAGTTCATATAAAAAGAAGATTTGTCAAATTTGATTTCATGCCGACTTTAAGAGTGTTTTTAAATATTATCTTTATGTGAACATTAAGTGACTCTAAATGTAAAAATAGCAGAAAGGAGCATTACTATTAAATATCCTACATTGTCCAATGAGGATAAATGAAAAATCTCTAATATCAGCCAATAACTGAAAATGGTACTGCGCATCCCTATATAATTTCCCCAAGTAAAAAAAATGAATGGAAAGGGTTAGACATGCAAAAAGGTGGTGTTATTGCAGAGTTTGCCATATGGGACCACTGTGTTCACACACAAAGGTGTAAATCGACACCTACCGCATGGGAACCACTGAATGTCAAAGAACCACCAAGGTCTCGGGTTCTTTTGGGCATGTTGGATCCCTCTCATTCATCATTTTCACAGGACATGCTAGAATACACTGCAGCCTGTTTTCCTGAACATGTCATCCTGCATAAACGAGGGATTCAGCATGGAGAAAAGCTCTCTTCAGACCCCCATCATCCAAAACCACCGCATTAACATCTGCTTGTCAAGTACCCTGCCCCCATGGAGCAACACTTCAGCCTGCCATTTCCCAGCTGTGCTTTCTCAAACACGCAATTGAAAACAAGGGGAAAAACTGACCCTGGATCTTTGCTCACTTTCAAAGCATGTTTTTAAATGCATCTCAGCAGTGCCAAGGCACCATGGGTCATGGAAAACGCCCAGCTTAGTAAAGATTCCCCCAGATGCCAACTTGAAACAACGAGCGATGACCCTCTGCGCTTTTCAACAAACAGTCCACTCTGTTGAATTCCTGAATTCGGTGAAAATGGTCCAGGTGTATAGTCAAGATCGACTCTGCTTGCAATTACAGCTGCTTGAGGCCCTCACTCGAGCGCGAGCCTCGACACTAGTGCCGTTTGTGCTTCGTTCTCTGTGCGGGTCTGTTCCACATTCACTGCAGACGATGGGCGAAGTGATGAGAAACTAGTCGACATCATCATAAATAACTATGTTGTGACAATTTTAAGTTAATATCTGGGAAATATTACACATCCATTTACACAAGCAGACACAAAGTAGAACTTAACGTGATTGTACAACAGTATTGTAAATATGTTAGGTATCCATATCTACCAATGAACAACAGCATTCAGTTTTACAATACATTTTTAATATTAAAGAAATTAAAAATTCTGTGTTGTTTTAACCCAATTTTGGGTCAAATATGGACAAACCAAAATGTTGGATTTAAAAATGCAATTAATAAATTTAACCCAACAGCTGGGTTTGTCCATATTTGACCCAAAATTGGGTTAAAACACCACAACATTTTTTTAGAGTGTACCAATCAAACATGTGTGGTCATTAAGTGTCTTTTGCTCACCAAGGCTGCATTTCTTTTAATAAAAAAAACACAAAAAAGTAATAACAATAATATTGTGAAATATTATTACAGTTTAAATAACGGTTTTCTATTTTAAAATGTAAAATATAATGGCACAGCATTATTACTTTATTAGTCTTCAGTGTCACACGATCCTTCAGAAATCATATAATATCCTGATTTGCTGCTCAAGAAACATTTATGATTATATTATCAATGTGGAAAACAGTTTTGCTGCTTCATATTTTTGTGGAAAAAAATGTATATTTTTTTCAGGAATTTTTTTTTTAAATATAACAACATTTACTTCAAATATTATATGTAACAACATAAGTCTTCACTGTCACATCTGATCAATTTAATGCATCATTGTTCCATAAAAGTATTCATTTTGAGTGTGTAAATGTGTGTGTATTGTACCGGAACTTTTAAATGGTAATCTTTTTTTGTAAAAAATAATTAGTATATTAGGTATTATAAACAAACATGTATAAACAATAATAGTATATTTATAAAAAATACATTATTGAACTGTATGTTCACAAACTTTATTGTAAACTGTTACAGACATGAACTGAAAACGAAGTTTGTAAAGTCTAATTCGCCACTGGTTCTTTTAAGAATTTCCAGCCCGTTCTCATCCTTTAGCGCTATATGACAAAACGGCGCTATACTACGCACATGGCACCCTTTATCGTTAATATTCATGCGAACCCAAGGCGTCATAAATCCTTTTGCGTAATATGAGACTACCCTACCCTACCCCTAAACTTAACCATCACAGCGTGTGTTATATTAACGATAACGGGTGCCATGTGCGAAGTATAGCACCGTTTTGTCATATAGCGTTCTATATGATGCTAAAGGTAGGGTTGGGCATCGTTTGAATTTGAACGATTCTGATTCCGATTCCGATTCCGGTTCCAAACGATTCTCGATTCCGATTCTTTTAAGAGGCAGGGTCAAAAAAGTTTAGCTAACCTTGCTAACCAACGGCCTTTCTGAAGGAAATACTCCTTCTGTAAAAATACTCCTTTTGTCACAAATTTTGCATTTTGCCGAGATTTCTTTATTTTTAGAAAAGTGAAGCCACACTTTGGATCGCCGACGTAAGGTACTCATGTTCGACTCGCGTGGTTATGCCAACACTTCCGGTAGACGCTTCTTCGTTGGTGTTGTTCAGCGGTTTCTTCTTCCGCTCGGTGGACTGTGAATATCGAAACTAGGAATCGAAATTAACTTTTGAACGATTCCGGGAAAAACGAAAAGTTAGTCTCGGTTCCAATCGATACTCGATTCTCGATACCCAACCCTAGCTAAAGGATGAGAACGCGTTGGATTTTTCCTATGGGGTTTTATAACGGGCTTTTTCAATTTATGAGTAAAATAAAGTCGATACTTTCGTAAACATTGACGATACTTCGACGTTTTGTTCTACACCATAAACTGCACACACACTCACACCCCAAGCCGTCTTATCAAGTTACTTACTAAAATTCTTTTCAAAAATGAACATAACTGCTTCAAAATGTGCGTTTTCACTATGGGGGCGTGTCATTTACATAGTAGAACAAAATGTCAAAGTCAGTCAAGTTATGTTAGAGAGAATTAGCTTGCATCACTTTATGGTCACAGACCGCAAATGTAGTCTATCCAAGTACACAAACACAGGCATGAAAGCTTGGATGCATTGCAAGTGTGCAGTAGACTATATACACACTTGACATGCATAATTGGAAGCGGTTAAAAGATGTTTTTCACATGCACTACTTTGTATGAAGAAAATCATAAAAACATTTTCTTAATGAGGAAGAAAACGAGCTCAAGTGTTAAAGACCAAAGTTAAAGACTAAAACCACATACGAGTCAGTGCTGTTTGCGAAGCAGGGTTTAATGTCTTTAGGTTGTCTTCAGCAGCATCTAAATTCATTCCAAGACTCTAAACAGCACCGCATTGATTGTGGTTATCAGCTTTACAGGATGATTACAAAACAAACAAGTCATGCAATAAATGGAAGAAAGCAGAGACGATAAGAAACATGTGCTGTTTTCACCGTGCTTGCTGAAATCAGCTGTCAACTCACTCAGATTGCAAGACTTGAAATGACCTCACCTGGCTGAACTACACAAAAATACAACAACAGAGGGAGACCTGTTTTTCCTGCATTGGACATATTTTGGAGGCGGCCAAAAATAATCTTTGTCCCACAAAAGATATATGTGCCCTTCTACTGGTACTTTAAAACGCTCTCGTGAGTGTTTGCACTCTGTGAAGGACGTCAAAGGTTTCCATTTACCACCTGTTTTTTTCAGCCTTGAGCTTTTTAGCCAATCACAGACATAACTGTTGAGCATGTGAACGCAGTGGCCAATCAGATGCGTTTCAATTAGTCAGAATCCGCTCAAGTTCTGCATGCTCACGAATCCTTAAATAATAATGTCATAAGAGATTTCTTGACGGCTTCATTGATTATAAAGGGAGTTTTCGGTACTTTGCTTCAATGATCATGCCAGCGATCTTCTGTAGATAATCTATATTGTCCATGCTGAGAAACATTGCTGGATTTACAACTGTAGTTACATGTGCGATTGAATCAGATTGACCGTGAAAACCAAAGCAATGGATGGAACAAAACAATCTGATACTGTATGAGAAATGATATTTTTATTCAAAACAGTTGCTCAGTGACTTTTTACATGGTAAAAAAATAATCATCATTTTAACGGTAAAAGAATGCTACAGTGCAAAACTGCTAATTGGTTAAAGTTTCCGTACTATATACGGTAAATAACTGTGATAGCTCTCATGGTACATTTAATGTAATTTTACTCTAAAATACCATTAAATTTACAGTTTTTGAAAGTGAAAAAGAACAACTCATTGTGTAATTTACAGTGAAAAAAACGTAAATTGACATTCCCACATTTCCCTATGCGTGACACTTCACATTTTATGAATTTGTTGAAATACTAGTTCATAATTTTCTTGTTTTTTTTGTACAATAGGGTTTTATATTACATTTAACGTGGTTATATTAATGTTTATTGCATGTTTTTAATTTCATGTGTGTGAATGACACTGTGCAGCTTCTTTATACAAGTATTAAACTTCTTATGGAAGAGCGGTTTGTGATGAGCTTTGATTGATCATGTGACTCACCTCTGCTGTGATGATTGTTGGTTGTCAGTGTATTACAATGGTACAAAACAGATATCAATACTTCAATGGGTTGGTATAATTAACATTATATCAGATAATGAAATACGGTTTATTACTGTAAATTTTAAGTTAAGTCTGTAAACCCAATAATAACGCTGCTACCGTATTTTTGACGTTCAAGTTTTTTACCGTAAAAATTATGGTTTTATTCTTTACAGTGGGCATATACTTTTACAGATTTATTTTATTTTTATAGACAGTTCTAAGGACTTTATTTTATGATCTGTGCTGACATTTCACGAATAAATAGGATAAGTTAATATTATAAACTACCTCTTTGCTTTTGTTGTCAGTAATGGGCTCGCAGTTCACATGGGTAACCAACACTTGTGTGTGTGTGGATGGCCTTGTTCATCTGCCATCCTTGAAGACGTTTTTTTTGACGCAGGAAAAACCCAGAGAGAGAGAGCAAGCATCAAAAGACAGTCTATTTCCCAAACTAAGTGGCTACATAATTGTGCTCCTTGAAGCATAAGGACTGGAAATAAAACTAAACATGCACAGACTCCGAGGCACCCAAACCCCATATCTTCTAAATGTGAATGCATTAGAATTGAAACAAGCCCTCACAGAAATTCACAAACCCTTAACAAATGCAGTTTCCTGCTCCATCTCGAATGTGTGTTCAGGGTATAATTTTACTCGCAGACATAATGAGTCAATAAAATGCATTGTGGTACGAGTAGTATTCCACCATGACAATAAAACCTTAGCAGCCAGACAGAGTAAATAACAATAAAACATTCCTACCCGTGACTAAAGGACACAGCATTCCCGTTTGACTTTAACTATTCAACCACAGCCAAACCTTGGAATCAAGGTCTAAATCCCAGTAATTGACCGTTAGGGGTTGCGAAATAGTAGCCTAGTAGTCCACCTAGTAGCCCTGAAGGCATTAACTATGCAGCATTAACAACAACCAAACTAGTGAGCTCACTTCCATTAATGGGCACCATACTAAGGTGATCAGTTGTGGGGTAAAATTTCACTAGGTTTCATATTAAAAATGACATTTGAAAAGGCTCTGACTTGACTGATTTAAACTATTCCATTTCCTGCATGGTGCTTTTTTCACCTCATCGCAGAAAGCCATGCAGCTTTGTTTCCCAAAGGTAGACTATATTTTAGCTCCAGCTGTGCTGTCATCAACCAGTCTTCAACAAGGAAAGGGCTGTTATGCTCTTTTTCTTGATATTGTGTTCTTTGAGCTTTCTAGCCTCAAAAATCACTCAGTCATCTGAAAAAAAATCCTGTTTAAATTAAGGAAAACAGATCTATACAGGGATTTCTCAGGAGACAGATGCTTACTTACAGATAAAACTATAAAAACAGAAGGAAAGTCTTACTGCACCACAGGAGGCAAACAAAAAACCATGTCAAAATGTGAAAATAGCAAGTGAAGGTGAAATTCTGGCACTGTTATGGCCAAATCTACCCTCGGTTCATTATTTTGCCTTCTGTCTTTTAAAAAGATTCATTCTGGCGGTCTGCAAAATTTACCATTGTCAATTAGCCTACATCTTGTTCTCTGAGAATTAACATTCAAGCCAGTGGTCTTTCCTATAAATGAAAATTAATCCAATAAGTAAATAAGGTTTCAATTAGGGTTGGGTATCGAGAATCGATTGGAACCGAGACTAACTTTTCGTTTTTCCCGGAATCGTTCAAAAGTTAAAATTTCGATTCCTAGTTTCGATATTCACAGTCCGCCGAGCGGAAGAAGAAACCGCTGAACAACACCAACGAAGAAGCGTCTACCGGAAGTGTTGGCATAACCACGCGAGTCGAACATGAGTACCTTACGTCGGCGATCCAAAGTGTGGCTTCACTTTTCTAAAAATAACGAAATCTCGGCAAAATGCAAAATTTGTGACAAAAGGAGTATTTTTACAGAAGGAGTATTTCCTTCAGAAAGGAGCATTTCCTTCAGAAAGGCCGTTGGTTAGCAAGGTTAGCTAAACTTTTTTGACCCTGCCTCTTAAAAGAATCGGAATCGAGAATCGTTAGGAACCGGAATCGAAACAAGGAATCGGAATCAGAATCGTTCAAATTCAAACAATCCCCAACCCTAGTTTCAATTCACCAATGATGCAGTGAATCATCACCATCCAACATCAGCATTGGTGATTCCATATGGTCAATTATGACGTTGTAATTAAAGGCATTTTGCATAGCTAATACAGACAAGCATTTATTTAAAGGTAGGGTAGGAAATCTCAGCATAGGCTAGTAATAGCAAGCTAGCTTTGAAACATGAGATCTCGCCCCCCCGTTCAGAACGTCTCCAAAGTCACGTCTCCTCCAAAACACATGAACGCCAGAGCAGGGTCCACATGGCGTCACGAGACACCGTTAAATACCGTTAAATAATAATGAACGTAAACGACTTACACAGTTCGTTCTTGTACCACCTGACTGCTGCAGATTCGTTTCGGCATTGATAGTGTTGAAATACAAATGCAAAAATCAGAGTCTGAGGAGGTGAACAGCTTCGGGTAGAACGCAACTGTTGCCGTAACTTTTTTGGCTCTGAGACTCCCAATTTGATATATGTGTAAATTTTGTAATATTTCAACCACTTCTATATTGATTGCTTATAAGGATGTGAAGAGTGTTTTAACCAGAATAACATAGTATTTATGAAAAAAAATTTGCCTACCCTATCTTTAACCTCACTCACTTAGCTTTCGATATATGTCATCCCCACAGAAACCCACTTTAGATGAAGGAAAAGGTGGGGGAAGAGTGTGAGAAATAAAGGACGAGAATACAAAAGAGTTAGTAAAACTGGTGAAAAGGAAAATTTAAAATGTCACAGAACTTTAAAAGATAACAAATTTATAAAATATAACAGACAAAAAAACTCAAAAAACAATAAATGAAATCTAAAAAAATAATACAGCCTCTATTCCTCATCCGTCCAACCACTATTTTGTACCATTTCTGCTCTACATTGTCTTACTTTGGCTGTTTGTATGCATGGCCACTATTCAACATGATTGTTAAAATTGTAATCTTCAAGTCATCTAGTCACGCCAATAAAGCTTTTCCACTTTTTGTTCCGACTTTAAGAGAGACAGATAGGGAAAGACGTGGACATCATTTAGATTGTTCTTGGGTTCGTCTAAATGAAAGATCAATCCCCCTCAGCAGTTCAAGTCTTTTGAGGTGGATGAATGAATTACACTTCACTGAGATAAATGGGGATAGCGTTACTTTGTACCTCAGTAGATTCTCAGACGCAAACGCAAGTTTCACTTTTGTGCAGCAGATCCTTTGAGACAGAGCATGCTTGATACTCTCTTAGATTGTCTTAGGAAGCTCCCTTTCTCTGTGTGGATCAAAGGTTCTCCCTGAAGGCACGACTGCAACGGAGGGTGGCCATAGAGAGATGATGAAATCATTCAGCCCACTTACCCTGCATTGATTTTAGTGCACATGCAACATTCCTAGTTAGAAAAGTCATTGGTCATCTAATGATAATAAAGATGATTTAATAGAATGGTTCTCAACTGGTTTTGCCACAGCAAGCTAAATAGAGGCTCAAGATGGTGCCAAAAAAATATTGAAGATGCACTGGCATTATAAAAATAAAAAGTTAAAATGCAGTCGCCATCGCCATCTCACTACCAAGTCGTACAAATTCGTACAAGTGCTTAAAAAGTGGCTAATTCGTACTGATTCATACAAACTCGTAGGTTTAGGGGCGGGGTCAGGGGTAGGTCAATCGTAAGAATTCATACGAATTGGCCAATTCGTAAAATATGTACGATTTAGCAAAAATCGTACTAATTCGTACGAGTGAGGTCGCACGAATTGTTACGAATTAGCCACCTCATAAAATTCATACGAATTCCCGTGAGATCGGGTTGGGTTAGTTGCATTTTATCCTTTGCGTTAATCATGGTTTAGACCATTGTTTCTCCTGTGTCATCAGAACAAACCAAAGAACAATTTGGGGGTAGTGACCAAACAGTTCAGAACAAAAAAGTAAAGGACAAACTTCGCAGTAAAAAAAAAACCAACAAAACTAGAACTTTGTACTAATGTTTTTTTGTTTGTTTTCTTGAGGGAAATGTATACGGATTTAAAAAGAGAAGAAGTTTGGTTCTTAACTTTCCCTACCATTGACAGAATTTTCCGACAATCCTTGTTTTCACTGTTACGGTAGGGGGCGCTGTTACACATCTTCTGAAAGATTACTGAATCTACGGATCAAACAAAGGCGAAGAAGAAGCAGAAACATCGATAGAAGCATTGCTTATGCACATGTAAGCTAATGCGATTATAAACATTAAACTGCATATAAAAATTAAAACGTTACCGAATGAAATGTTGACAGACGAAAAGGTATAGCACTGTCAACACCCGCATTGAAAAACCCTTCATTGAAAATGTATCACACATTGCGTGTGCTTGTTTATTAAATATTTTGTCTATTTGCATTATGCTTGAATGACGTGCAACACTCTTAGCTCCATTTATTAAATTTTACCAAGTTTAAGGCTATGTTTACACGAAAACAATTCTGAAGAGAAAACGCAAAAGTGGCGTTGCGTTATCACTTTTTATTCTGCGTTTAGAGAAGCGTTTTGGGTGGGAAATCCACATGCATATGGTGACACAAAAGTGTGTGAAATTCAATGTAGTATGCACTCCAGGCAGCTAGGTGGCAAGGTAGAGCACTGCCACACAACAACACCAAGTCCGTATGCCTGCGTACAACCTTCACGGTCAAGCAGACTTTTGCGTTTTTACCGTTTACACGGGAACGTGACGGGGGAGCGTTTTTAAGATTTCCACTCTGGAGGGTGGTTTCACTTTTTTGCGTTTTTAAGCCCCAAAACTGCCGCCGCCGAGTAAACGAAAGGCACATTTTTACGTTCTCATGTAAACAGGGCCATAGATCACATTTTTTTCAACAAAACTAGCTAAAAAAAAGTTTAAAAAAAGTTTAAAGATTCCACGGGATCTGGTTAGTCTTCAAAGATAATGCCATGTAGAATACAGATGCACTACAAGATCTTCTACAAGAGCTCCTCGTATAAAAACCATAAGTGATTAGAAACTTATGACAATTCGCCAGAGTACGGTTTTCCCAGCCATGTTTTTGTGTCAGCTTACACTTCTTGCGTTCTGCCATGTGGACAATGACCACAGCAGGATTCCCCCTCAGTGAGAGCACAGAATTGTGGGTCAGATTTCAGTCTCACATCCCTGCCAGGAACACTGTTACAAATTAAAGTCTCCTTGTGCTAGAAAAACAGACTAAACATTTTTTGTGCTTCCTAACCGTGCCTATAAAATCCTGCACAACAATTGATATTGAAGGCGCACAAAGAATTTGCATCAATCAGAGTGATTGTGAAAATGAAGGCAGAGTGGAAAGTGAAAATCAATCTTTTTATTCAAACATGTTTATATGTTTGAATGCGAATCGGCCACGGTGAATAAATCAAAACTAGCCTTGCCAAATGTTCATGAGTCATCTTGAATAAATAAATCTTCACTACCAGCAAAGAGGATTCATTCCGACCTGGATCAGTTGTGATTACAATCTTTTTCAAATTTGTTTGTCATTTAAAACATTATTGGCCCTTTTTGTAGTTGCATTAGTGTTCTTATTGGCACTCTGCAAATGACCTGCATCCTCATGACACCTGATAAGGCAAACTTGACTAATGCATTACATGCACTTTCTTGTTTGCATTCTGCCAGGAACAGCAAGCTTCCAGGAGTGCAGTAAAGAAAAGACAGAGCCAAATGCTTTATGGCGTGCACACATACAAAGCAAAGGAGTGAAAGAATTGCCAACAGACAGCCCTTATAAACCATGCTTCAATAAACCACTTCCTCCCCCCCCATCTCCCCTTCACCCCCTTTGACTCACCAAACCGGGGGAAAATCAGCATTTATGGCCCAGTTCCTGTTTTGGACTGCTGCTCACAAGCCTCCCTCCACCCCCTCTCTCCCTTCATTCTGTCCCTGCCTCCCTCTTCCGCTCCTTTCATCCCAGCAAAGGAGGCAGTCTGGAGTTTCATGGCTACAGAGCCCTTTGTGCATCACCTATACAAGGTGGTATAATTTCTGCAGCGTCGTAAAACAATTACAGGGCCGTTCATGCAGCCTCGCTGGTGCTAACTATACCGTTCGCCTTGTGCTGAAAGCACCGCTGTTGTCAAAGGTCGTATTTTAAGGAATAATTGGAAAGATGGGACGCGCACACACACACTCTGATTTGAACTAGATTCTGTGATTCGCTGAATCTGCTAATTTGTGAATGATTCTCACAAGTACACAAATGATTATGGCAGCTATAATATGAGCATGGATGCTGTAATATTACAGTTCTGAAGTAAAAATAAACACATGGTCACCGTGATTTTGCCATGCTCCTGGGCCAACGTATTTTGTTGATCCTGGAACAAAACATTTAGTCCTAACCCTATCCCTTCCCCTAAACATAAGTTACCCCTAAAAAAACAAAAAAACAAAAAAAAAAAACACAGGGAAGTGATGGTGGATAACACTAATGTAGAAGCACCTAACCCTGGTTTTAAGCCTAAACTTGTCCCTCAAATCTGATTGGCGGATTTGAATGTTTTTTTCAGGATCAACAAAGATGTTGATCCTGTAACACACCTGATGAAATCACATTCACCATATACATACTCATATTTAGATCAAGTGCAATAACTGAAGGGTAACGGCATAATAAAAAACGTCCTAGATATTCACAATATGCATTCAAGATATTCAAAATGGTGAATTTTTTTTTACAAGCCACAAACATGTGACATGTTAAACGGGTCAAAGTATGAGCTGGCAGCAGCCATGCCTTCACAGTTTAATGATATGTGCATGGTTAAAAGATCACTGCGAGTTCTTCGCTGGGAAGAGATTTGACAGTCAGGGATGATGGGAAAAAGAAATGTGCGACACTCACACTCCCAATTGGCAGAATTTATTCCACATGTAGGGAGAGACATATCATCATGCAATTCAGCCAGAGAGACCCAATTATTTTATCTCTCTCTCTCTCTCTGTGTATGTGTGTGTGTGTGTGTGTGTGTGTGTGTGTGTGTGTGTTGTCGAACAAGAAAATGACATGATTGCAAGATGCTCACAGCTCACTATGCCAGAAATGAAATCACAGTTAATGACTGCTCATGAAATGTACAGTCATTTCAAAAGATTACATTATAAGAATGCAACCATGCATGGAGAGATACTCACAAGGTCTCTGTGGAAACCTGTTAAATGTAATGCACAAAGAGGCAGTAGTACTTCCAAAAAACTGACATTTTTATCCAACAAATTGAGGTAGACAGCCAAGCAATTCACTGAGAAATGAAATGGACGGTTTCATAAATTCAGCAATAAATTGAAGACGATGCTTTGGGACAGAACCCATCATTCAGAAATACCCATCCAGGTGTGCTTCATTAATTTAGCCGTCACGTTATTCATACAACCGCTAATGCACATTAGTGTTGTTTCTTGGCGTCATTGGGTGTTTCGGGTCTTTCAACGGACAGTCTTCCTGGCGCCCTGATCGGGGTTAAAGGGATAGCTCACTTTGAAATTAATTTTTGATTTGTTTTAGCTTACCTCAAGGGCATCCAAGATGTAGGTGTCTTTGTTTCCACAGCATTTTCAATTTTGATATTTTCGGTCAAACTGTTGTTGTCTGTCAGTCAAATAATTGAGGTTTAGGGGGTCCTCCCCTCGTTTCGCCTCAAAGAGCATGCACAGAGAAGTCCAAATTAAACATGATTTAATGACTCGTAAATGTAAGTACACATTGATGGCCTAAGACACGAAACGAGCAGTTTGTGTGAGAAAACAAACAGTATTTATATAGTTTACCTCTTGCAACCACAGCCGTCGAACTGATCTGAATCAGATGTCCAACTGAACCGAACTGAACCGTTACGCCGGAAGTGATCTCTTGCGCATCTACGTCACACATTGTTTATACAGAGATTTCAGAAGTTTTATCTTTCACTAAACATATTTAGAGATACGGGAAATTGCAATGGAAGACGATTTCGATATATCTAAATATGTTTAGTGAAAGATAAAACTTCCGAAATATCGTGTAAACAATGCGTGACGTAGACGCGCGACTCGCGAGAGATCACTTCCGGCGTAACGTCTGGAGACGGTTCAGTTCGGTTCAGTTGGACATCTGATTCAGATCAGTTCAACGGCTGTTAACAAGAGGTAAAAACGATATAAACACTGTTTGTTTTCTCACACAAACCGCTCGTTTCGCGTCTTAGGCAATCAATGTGTACTTACATTTACGAGTCATTAAATCATGTGGACTTCTCTGTGCATTCTCTTTGAGGTTGACCCCCTAAAACTGCATTATAGGACTGACGGATAACAACGGTTTGACCAAAAATGTTCAAAATTGAAAATGCTGTTGAAACATCGACACCTACATCTTGGATGCCCTTGAGGTAAGCTAAAACATAAAAAAATAATTTCAAAGCGAACTATCCCTTTAATCAAGACTCTGCTAATGCCTTGTGCCAGTTATTCCCAGCCTGGCTGAGTAAATGACCAGCAAATCAAACCTCTACTGGCATGCACCTGGTTTTCCACCCACTCCAACAGTCCCTCAATACTTCAACCACTTTCTCTCTTGCGTCTCTTTCAATCTCTCCACCCAAAGCACAGTTAGCTCCAGTAGGATGAGCCCGTTTTGTAGACTCAGACACCTCGATGATGTCCGGTCTAAGAGTGGACTTCTTGAAGTGTGCTGGAATTTTCAGCTGCCTATCCTCATCCAGTCTCATGCAGTGCCAGTGCCAAACGCAAATCATTGAGCATTTCAAGTGTCAAACGTATACATTAGGGACAGTAGCGCTCTCTGGCTCTTCAAGACAAAAATGCACTCCCAAAATTTTGCCCCCACATCTACAATTTCATAAATCACACTTTCTGTCAGAATAAAATTCCTACGCTCCTCAATTCCACTCTGCAGGGAGTCACTTCATCTCTCCTTCCATGGATGGATCGCTTCCCATCAAGTGGAAAGAAGCCTGGCAAGCGCACAGGAGAATAGAGGCGGAAAGGAAGGCAGCCCCCACTGACATCTAAGCCATACCTTGCCCGAGGAGGGCTTAAACTCTGTGGTTTCAATGCATATGCACGATAAGACACTAACACAACCCTTACTCCAGCTCGGGCCGAGTCAATGAGCGGGGAACAAAGTTAAAAGGCTTACAGAAGTTTCAGGAAAAGATGCCCACAGGCAAACACGTTTACCTGCTCATTATAGGACCACAAGAAAGAAGAGCCGAGTGGCACTGACGAATGATGCATCAGCGTCAAAAACATTACAGAGATCGAATAGCACTAAATATGGTCAATGACTTTTGGAACGCATCTAAAGAATGATTTCATTCCATTATTGGTCATTTAAAGTAATACTTCGCTCATCGCTGGTTATTCCAAACCCATGTGACTTTGCCTTCTTTGAAACACAGGAGAGTCTTTTCTTCATGCAGTTACAATACTAGAGTATCAAAGAAACAAAGCACTGTAAAAGTGGTCTGTACCCCTCACTCACTGAAAACTCTGTCATCTCCTCTAGCTTATCTCGGGACGTTCATGAGAACTAAATGTCCAATTGAACGAATCGTTCCTTTTAATCATTAATCTGGTTGACAGATTGATGGCCGGTTTAATCAGGATGTTATCCAGTACGTGTCTAGAAATAGTCCAGGGGTGCGTTTCCCGAAAGCATCGTTAGCCAACTATGGTCGCAATTTCCATTGAACTCTATTGGTAACGATGGAACTTGCGACCATAGTTGGCTAACGATGCTTTCGGGAAACGCACCCCTGGTTGGTATAGCTTAATGACTTTTGAAGAGGTTGACACTGGTTCCTTTGACCGTCCGTCAGGTCATCATTAGCGGGGAAACGAGCTCTTGCGAGTAGGTAACACCCTAGCAACAGTAGCTGAAGATTGGACTGGTTGATAAAACGATAACGATAATAATTGCAATATAATTATCTCTTGAGAGTATAAACGTTCGATCATTTTCCCAAAAGTGGAACAAAACAGCACTACTCATTTGAACCGTGCCACACGGACCATTTAGCCCCTGGTTCAAACCACAAATGACGTGCCAAGTGAGCTGAACTGTATGAAGTTCAGCGAACTTCTGAACGGCATTTGTGGTTTGACTAGTCAAGACTGTTTGCCAAGATGGCTCCTGCCTGTATACATGAAGTGAACTGTCTTTATAAACTGTCTTCTTATTAAACGGTCTGTTCACTTACAAAGTTCTCAATGCTTCGTTTTGCATGTAGGGACCCTCATTATGTTACTGTGTTAGTGTGGGGCTATTTTGAGCCTTGTTAGTGGTATAAACTAGCGATTTCTTTTTACTTATTATATGCCCCCATTACTAGCATTATACGCTAAACAGTTTTTAGAGATAAAACTCTTTACATTCGATTATTATGAAAACAAATCTCAGAGAACGGTTGACTAGGTACCAATGTTTTAATAGACCAAAGGGTTCATTTTGCGCCAGAATTCTCCTTTAAGATATTTATTTTGCTAAAATTAACAAATTTTCCTTCAGACATTTTATCACAGAGACTGAAGGACTTTTTTCTCCATTTAACACCAGAGAGCATAAATAAAGTTGTATGAGGCTTCTGCAGTAAAACAGAAATGGTGTTATTTTAAGCTCTTCCAGCATTTGGGCTCAAGTGTCCTGTCAAATCTAGAGAATTCAGAGACATACTGACATGGCCCACTGATGTAATGATGATACAATCTTGTTTTGTCATTCCCTCAGCAATAAAAAGGCTAAATAAATACAAAAATACATCACACACATTCTGCAGTCCCTCATGACCTATAGTGTGTGCAACGAGTATATCTGAATGGGATGCCCAACTAACTGTCAGCCAATGTTTGTGTCCTAGATAAAAGACTAGAAACACCAATGTTTACTACAGAAAAGTAGTGATTTGTCATGAACCAAAAGCCAGACATATATATTTTTGATAGTATAACTGCCATAGATAGTGCAGGTGAAATGAAAGTCCATGTTCCACTCCATTTATTTGGGTTTGTTGCTCCCCTATTCCTGTGCTAGCATAAAATATCAGGTTTCCAAGGCTACACAGCATGCCTGCTAATCATGGCTGTTCACTCCCTTTATCCCAGCCAAAAAAACACTTTTCATCTTGATTTCTGAAATTGGGAAACATCGACAAAAGCACCGTTTTAAATTCTGAAGCATAGTTTTAAATTCTGTCATCCCTTACGCACCCTTGTGGCACTCCAAACCAGTGAGACTTTTTCTTCACACAAAAGAAGATATTTATATGTCGATACAATTAAAGTCAAAAGTCGAAATTTTTTGTCTTTTATAGAATCAAATAGCCTGGGTTTCCCCATGCTGCCTTGCCGCAGCGCGATTTTATTCACGCTGCTAGGCAACCTAGACACCATGAACCAAATTTTCCCCTGAAATAGGGAACCAATCACAGAATGGGGAGGGAGCAGCAAGACGATGACAACGTATATGCGAGACACCAAAGCAGTTTGTTTGTTTATACCTATGGACCATGCCAGCTGACGCGAAATTACCTTTCGATTCAGCCTAATGTTTGACATTAAACATATCGGCTCAACTGATTTGCAGAAGGGGGGATTTGATTCACTTTTTAATTTTTTTTTAGCCTTTTTTGTTGATCACATATTTTACCATTTCATGTGTTTTAACAGCTAGATCATGTTGCTATGGATGCAGTTGTTCACTCCGGTAATATAATCGTTTTTAAATTAATAAACTCCTTTTTAAATCAATATTTTGTGTCAAATTATTGATTTATTTGGTAGATAGCCATTTTATCATCATATTGAAAATGTATAGGCGCGAGGCGGTTGTTACAGCGAACACAACCCCTTCAGGCTAATTCAAGACCCCTCCGCTTCGCATTAGAGTTTGCAGGGTTGTATTCACTATAACAACCATCTCGCTATACATTATCCCTTACTTTTATTTATTTATTTCTATGAGGGCTGACAAGACAAAATAAGGACTGTCAAGTGTGTTTAAACAGTGCGGTCCAGCAACCAAACCAGTAGCACTACCATTTTTGCATCGGCGAAAGCGGGCCTTTCACTGATGTAATGACGCAATGACGTGCACTTGCTAGCCTGTTCCATTTACGCGTTCTCCGAATGCTAAAGAGGAGCCTCGTCTAGCCTCTGAAAGGAAATGACTTGGAAGGACCCGTCCTGCCAAGGAAGTATCCTTGACATTGAGAAACACGTTTTGTGTATACATAAATCTCCTAAATCTCTGACCCATCGTCGTCTTCATCGTCTAATTTTCTGTCGCTCTACATACATCATCTGGTATCATTTGAACCGATTGGCTATGAGCTACGTACAGGCGCATTTGATATACATTCGTAGCACCCAATAATACGGCTCTGGGCATTCGCAAACCACGCCTCAAATACAAGAAAATGAACATGTGGTTTCCAGACCACGTCTCATTCTCAATGAGATGTGGTCTGGCATTAGCCAGGCTAAGAATCAAAAGTCAGGTTTGGAACAATAGGGTGATTTAGGGTGCGTTCACACTTGGCTGGTTTGGTTCGATTAAAACAAACTAAGGTGTGATTGCTTTGTTAGTGCGGTTCATTTTTTAAAAGTGAGCCATCCAAACCTTGGTGCACACCAAACAAGTGGACCAAGATCGCTGAATATATTCCAAATGAATGTGCGGTTTGACTGAAATATGAACGAAACCTGGACCACATGTCAACGAACCAAAAGCAGTAAGTTTAGCCACTGTTTCAAATAGATACCTATGATTATGTTTATTTTCTTCTAATAGGTTTGAAAAATAAAGCAGACCTAGCAGTTAAGGCCTCTCTGTATGCAATCGAGCTCTCCTTCCATGAAATCCGGAATACCTCTAGTTTAGTTTTATTCCAGCTATGCTACATTTTTCTGGCTGCTCTCTTAAAGGTGGAATACCTAAGATTTTTGGATTAAAATATCCCAAAATCACAAGGCCAGTGTTATATATTTAGTTAAGATGATAACTTACAATATTCCAAATGTTTCAAACAATGCTTAAATCGCGAGAAATTTGAGATTTTAACTAAGGAAACAGGGCGTGTGAGCAGGGGTGAGCTGGGAGTCGCCAGTCAATCGTGACATATCCGCGTTACCTCGGTTTCCGCTCGTACTGCGTGTAGTCCTGGACAAATGCGGAAGTTGTATTTGTGCGTTAGCATCTATCAAGCTACAAACGTCAGCTTGTTTCGCGCATTTGTTATGAAATGGAGCACAATTATTCTTTAGCGATTGCACCTGGTTCTGTCGACAAAGACAAGTCTCAAAAAACGCAAACGTCAACGAACGGGTCAACCAAACGACCCAAGAAGAATTTGGGACTATAGAAATAAAACCAGCTCAACATCGGTGTGGCATTTCCTAAATGGAGATAACTTCGTGAAAAACTCTAACTAGAAAGAGACGCCAATCTTGCATGTGTTTTATTTGACAGGTGAGTAACACCGTGTCCTGTATTCAAATTTCATGTCAGTAAACGATGCAAAACAATTATTGTTAGAATGTATTGTTGTCTATGCATATGATGTGAAAAATCGTAAGGTCATATTCACCGCGAATACTTCTCGGAATGGGAACTGTTGGCTGTATCTTAGAAAACGACGTTTATCTGAAAAGTGTTTCAACCGTCCCGGCTCTCCCCTAACATCTGTGATAACTAATTTACTTTTAAACCTTACTTCTCTTGCGGTTATTTCAGTTTCATGAAAAGCAAGCATGTCATTAAACGCAACAGTTATAGAAATCGAACTTTACCTCATCCATGACAACTAATTTTCGATTCCCGTCTGACTGATTTATCCACGGTGGAGTTGAAAACAACAGTTCCCGTCATTCCGCGTTCCTCCACGGCGTCATCAAGCAAAGCCGTTGCTGTTGTTTTGAATGTAGCGCCCTCTAGCGGCATAAAATCTTAGGTATTGTAGCTTTAAGGGCCCGAGTGTGCTCGTTGTACCACGGCGTTGAACTATTTTTTTTAAGCCCAACTGCGTCTAAAGTGCGCTGGTCAAAATACCATCATATAGGCCTATAGGCTACACACATACAGCGAGCGCGTCCATCCTAACACAAAACAGCATTGTTTTGAATGTTCGGTAAGTTTAGATGCAAAACATACGTAATGAAAGCCGACCAAACAGGTTGTGAACATCTCCATACCTTTAAGTTCAGTATCTTTAGGTTTGGTGTTAAGATGCCAAATGTGAACACGAAGCGGACAAGGACTAGATGTTTGTTTTTTTAAACCAAGCGAACCGAAATACAAGTGTGAACAAGTTAAATGACATTTTCTTTTTTGGGGTGAACTAACAAAGGCGTTTTGTCAATTCATCTATGAATGAAGGTGAACACTTTTCAAATGAGTTACTGACTACCTGTGAGAAAGACACAAGGAAGCACATAACCCCGTGAGAGACAGGGAGGCAACATGTGTAATCCACAACAGCTGTGAAAGGAGTAACGTCGAATACCACGAGGCTTCAAACACAAAACAAAGGTGAGAGAGAAAAGGGACTTACTGCCTCTACTAGAGTGAAGAGTTTTGGAGAACTCAGCGAGTGTGTGAGCAGCTGTTCCTTTCGGGGCAGTATGGTGAGACTGTTGGTATTAAACTGTCAAACACAAGCCCGTCTGTGTGCAAGGTTTCCCTCGAACTTCCCCTCGGCTCGTCTCGACACCAGCTAACACTGATCAAAGCCCTGAGGAGGGAGAGGCGGGGGGAGAAGGGGGTGGCGTAGCCTCCCGGGACCCCAAATAATAAGCCTGACTGTTTACCTTACAGGCGCACCATAAATTCTAAGTCTAAGAAAGCAGGTTTCTGTATCCATCCCCTCCACGGAAAGTCCTGTTGTGAATTATCTTCCGAGTACGCAGAAGGCCTGCTGACATCTATTTTTCACGCCGTTGAAATGTGTTTATTCACTGTTTTGGGTCTAATCATGACTAAAATTTCACAAAAGTAGTCATTCGACATTCAAATTTCAAGGGAAATCCTGTTCCAAGCATCATTAACATGAAGTATACATCTATCTACATTGACTTAAGTGATTTAAACCCTCTTCCCCGAGTTCATTCTGAAGCGAACACTTTGTCGGTTCCATTATACACAAAGCTGCAGACTTCAGGAAGTACTTAGACTACCAATTCATCACAGCGCAAAAACATTTTAGGTATACTTCGAAGGTGGTGTTTGGTAGGGTCTCGAAAAGCTGGTGCCATAAGGCAGGATTTATTAGAGGTTAAGTATCCCCCTGCTGCTTTCGCAGTTTATTTCAGCAGCCCCTGGAAGACATTTGCCAAAGAAAAGAGGAGAGGGGCTAGAAGTTCAAGCAAACCCACATCTAGTGTAGCTCTTGTCGTCGAAGAGCTTCGGGAGCATGATTTCCAGTAGTTTCCAAATTAGCTCCAACCCTTGATTTACTGTCTGTTTTAATGTTTTGAGAAAATAAATATAGCGGGGGAGATTTCACCACACGCATAGAGCTGATCTGAAGCACACAGATCCTAAATAAACAACAACTCTGTTGCATAAATCAAACCCGCGGCGGTGGACATAATATGAACCCTATAACGCAAAGGAATGAGGGAAATATTAGCATACGTTTGAAGCCATGTCCACAGAAGCAACTTAAGTCCTTCTCTGCAATTTTCCAATCTTTGTGGCTTGATTTCCCACCACAGCAATAAAACGCTCTTAGAAAGCTTCAAAATGTTAAATCAGAACAATTTAGCAACATTACAGTGCGTGCAACCGGGGCTTGACATTAACATCCGACGACCCACCAAATGCGGGTTGAATATTATAAACAATATACATTTTTCAATTGTAGTCTTTTAAAAGGCACCTGAAGTAATAAACTAGGCTTAAAGCCACAATATGTAATTTTTCTGCATTAAAAATAGCAAAAATAACTGTATCTATGTTATATATTTCTGTTAGATATGTACTTACATTATCCCGACAGTTTCCACCAAATTTCAAATACGGAGAAATTTATAGTTTAATTCGAAGACACGGGACGTTTCTTTATTTCCGTTTCGTCGCCCGTCTATGGCGTCATATAACCTTTGACTCCTCTATTTTCTCTAACTTCCTTGCGGAACCCGGCGAAACCGCCAAACACAAAGGGGAACACTGGACTACCCTCAATAAAGCAAAGAAAATGACGAAATAAAAAAAGTAGTACGTATTTTTATGTGTGTAAATCACGTGCCCGCTCACGAGCGCTCACTCTTAACAGACACACTGTCCCCGCCGGTGCTGCTCGCGCATAAAGCGCTCCCCGTTTACAGTAACCGGGTCGTCTCATTTAAAACAGCCAACTGTTGCGGTTAGCGATCCGCGCACATTGAATACTCATTATGAGTCAGGCTGCGAATGTACGTGCCCGCTTCAGCTCTCTCATGCTTACTAAATAAACGCCTCACCTCCGGCGCCGCGCACTCACTACATTCTCTTTAGCACATAGTGGATGAATAACGCAAACCCAGTCAAGTTTGACTGCAGTATCTTGTGTGCTTTATAATCCGGTGCGCTCTATATATGAAAAATGTTCTAAAATAGGTCATTCATTGAAGTAGCGTAATATTAATATTTATATTCGTCTGTATAATAGTTATGGACCACGATTACGCTTTGCCTGCACGTTCTGCTGCTACAGCCAGCTCATTAGCTAAAGCTCAAACGTACCTGAAAAATATGACGCGAGAAGTGTTTAGGACAGGAGAAGCATGACACAGGTAAACATTGGGGTTGCATTTAAAGCTTCTTGACAAGCTAAATCTACAGAGAGATGCCGTATGTCCGTATATTTTGTGAAACGATGATGTCATGTCATGAGCTGAGCTGGTTGTCATTGACAGCGACAGCAACTCCCGTGAGCCCACGCTCTTTCCCGACGTCATCAAAGTACGTCTTTTGTTATTATTTTAAACGAGTGACCCCTGGTGGCCAAAAATCGCATACTGTACGTTTAAGTGCTCTGTAGTGTTGTCAAAAATATAGATTTTTCGATACGGAAATATCTAAAACGCTTCCAATTTTCCGCAGAATAGATACACGATGCATCTTATGTCTCCGACAGAGAGTTACACACAAACCCGCCTCTCCTCACTCACTGGTTTCATTTGCTCCGGATGAATATTGTTGGTGGTACTGGGTTTGAATCTTGGCGTGGCAGTGCGCATAATTTTACTCACTCCTGTAGATGTTTTGCTCACACCCAAAGTGTTGCACATAAAGCTGCCTCAGTACTAACGTTGAGTTATGTTTCGCTGCTTATAGAGAGCCCTCCCCTTCCGGTCGACCACCAAAAATATTGTATGGTAGTCAATGGCGAGAGACAACAAATATTTTGATCTCGTTTGAACTGTGCCCTGAATTACACATATGATGTTTGTCAATTTAAAAGATGCATTTTGAAGTAAAGAAAGTCGCCGTTTGCTGTAAAAACGTTGAGGTATAAGACTGTGAATATACATAATTACAAAGACTACAACCCCCAAAGGCGCACATTTTCTCTCAATGAATGAAGCTAACTTTACTGAGGCTAATGTCCGTCATTGTTTCTACAGTCTTACGTTATAATCGTAACGTTACGCCGTCATGCCTGAGTGTTTTGTACCAGACTGAACACACACGAGCAGAGGATCTTGCTCTGTTTCGCTTCCCGGGAGATGTAGTTCATTGAGCGATTTTCACGTAAAACTAAAGGTTACTCTTCTGTTTTATGACAAATGGCGACGTTTTTGACTTTCAGAATTATCATTTAATTTGACAAACATCATATGTGTAATTCAGGGCACAGTTCAGATGGAATAAAAAGATAAGTTGTCTCTCGCCATTGACTACCACACATATTTTCGCATGGGTTCCCTCGGTCGAAAAGCAATGCGTTTTCCCCATAGACTTTTGGAAAATCACAAAAAATAAGATCTGTGTTTAACAAAGGGTTGTGACCCTTACACGTTTTGTCTAGCAAGATAATCTTTATAAGTTAATCCAAAATGTATACATTTTGAAGCCTATATAAAGATTTTAAAAAACACAATCAGACACAAAGTTTAAAAAAAACCACAAGCAGGTTATAACTGTGTGTTCTGTATCATAGATCAAAACGTGAAAATATTTAGAGGCTTTGTTCACCAGAGACCTTATTTCAGGCGATTTAGCAAAAACCCATTCAAAAATCCCATAGGCTTTAGAGCGAGGGAACCGTAATGCTAAAATGCTAACTCACTTCCGCGTTTTGGCCTACAGAGTGACGTCGTAACTTCGACACTCTATTGCACTTAAACAGTCAAATAAACACAAAATAATGTCAAAATGCCGGTCTTGGTGAGTATTCACATAAACACAGACAGTCAGATATGTTTTAAGTGAAGGTCAACAGTTGAGAAAGAAAACGCATGTGTAACAGTATAATGGATCCGTTCATCTGGTCTTAAAGAGACAGCAGCCTAATAAACCTGCTGCCAAATGTAAAAATTCTATATAACATGGCATCAATGTCAAAATTGTGGCCAATGAAAATGTTGAATGGCTATAACTTTGGAAAAGCACCAGCCACAGTGACTGGTGAAAAGTTAATGTCAAACACTGCATGCGAAGGTATATTTTTGTGACGTGCATGATTAAACATCCATTTATCTTTGTGAAAACAACATGTACGCACTATTTGTGCAAAAAGCACTGCATGTAATAGGGGGAAAATGGTTGGCTGGAACAAAGAAGATCTAACAACTGTTCTTAATAAAGTGAAAATGCTCACATGCGATCTAAATGGAGTGACAGTGACTTTCTCCAGCACTTACCACGTCACTCATAGCAAACTCAGATTAAACACTTCAGGCAAGGAGAGGAAACCAGCAAATATTTTAATTAATTCCTTCCTAGGCTTTCATCAACCGCTACTCCCACATTCCTCCTTTCAGACCACCAGACGCTTTCTTTCATATTCTCTCTCTCTCTCTCTCGTTGTGAGTTACAGGGGTTGAAATCACTTTCATACATGACCACCAATACACGAGGTGATTGTAGAAATCACAAGACCATAAAAAACAGTTTAACACAACTGGTATTATCTGAATCGGTAGGTTCTCATGTTGGACATCTGCATGTTTGAGAATCAAGAAATACCATGCCTGACCAGACGGGGAGGGTCCATGCAGGACCCACAAAGACAGCACAATATGGGAGAGTGTGTAGGACTACATTAAGCATTACCTGTATACCATTTTATGGAAATGTTTCAAATGAACGAGGGTGGGTGCGACAATGGACTAGGGAATAAAAATATGAATATATGGATTTGGGTCTCATTTTTATTAAGATGCGACAAAAGAAAAAAAAAACATTTTATTCAGTTTTCTCTGAGCAAAACATTCATTTAAAAACGAACTTAGTGTAAATGATACATACACTGTCAGAGATGAGCAAACCCTTAAATGTCCACAAGGATACAATATACAAATCCACTAACCAAATCTAATCAAATTTAGTTATTATTCTACACTCCTAAAAGTAAAGGTTCCAAAGGTGTTTTTGCAGCGATGCCATAGAAGAACCATATTACCCAAAATAACCTTTCAGTGAACAGTTTTTCAAATAACCTTGTTTTTCTTACTGAGAGGAACATTTTTAACAATTTAAAAATAAATCTTTTCCCACAATAAAGAACCTTTTGTACAATGGAAATGGTTCCATGGATGTTAAAGGTTCTAAATGGAACCATAAATGCCAATAACCAACCTTTATTTTTAAGAGTGTGGCGGATTTATCTGGAAACTTTTTAGAAGAAGTCGCGCACTCTATTACTGCGTGCGTGTTGTCAATGATATCAGTAAAAAGACAAACAAACAAATCCACAATTGTTCGAATAAAACAGGCATGAGCGCAAAATATTTATCGCCAAAAATACTTATTTACGCATCCCTGATATCTAGCGCTTTTTGTCCCTGCGGCGCTCCAGTAGACCATCAGACAATCTCTGCATGCATCAAGGTGCATTCAGTCTGGATCACACACACACACCACTCCTGCCTTCCTATTCAGCAGAATCCACAAATTCTAATAAACCGCTTCACATACCTCTTTTTGGTTTCGGGAAACTTTCGTGAAGATGAAACACGACTTTTTCCACAAAATGCTGAATGTTGCTGTGCTCTGGTCCGCGGACAAACACCATCCAGTCGTGCGTAAAACCTTCCACGGTGGGTTTCTTTCGGACCTGGGCACGATGACCGAGTTCCAGCTTCACCTGAACGGCACCCTAAAACACCCAAATGTTCACTTTATAATGATGTCGCCAATTATTAAGTATAAACCAGGAACAGTCTGAGCGCGTGCGTGTTAGAACCACTCAATAGCCGCATAAAGGTAAAGCAAAATAATGGTCGAATCACAAGTTTCTGATATGTTGAGTTAGTTAACCTTAACATACCAAAAGAAATGATACAAACACAGCACTGAATATTTGTAACTGAATGCCCTCCTTTTGTTTGAAATCTTTCAAGCGCATCACTTTTGCAGACATGCACTAATACACTGGAAACGCACGACTCCGATAGTTCTTCTGTACTTCAGTATTCCGATGGAAATATGGCTGGAAAAGCCTCATACGCGTCTAATCGCCTTTCCAAAGCGGACGAAAACGAGCAGAGGCACTGGAGGTCCAAAACACCGCACCGACATAACAGGTAAAGCCCTACTCACCGAACTGGCCATTGCTGAGGCCACGGGGTAATGCTATTTCATGGAGAATTTGGTTTAAATAAGGACACCGAGGACTGTAGACGCCCGATGGCGGACATGGTCTTTTAATTGAGCTCTCTGAGTTTTCAAAGGCTGAGGAGTAAAGTGAGACGCATGCGCGTGAGTGTCAGCGCGTGTGCTCTCGAGTCGCAGTCAGTGCGGTGCGCGAGACGAGCCAATGGCAGCGCGAGCGACTGAAGTGCCACTTTTAACCCGTGTAAAACCACGTTTTCACTGCTCAACAACAGTTATTTATTACTTACTCCGTATTAACCACGTTACATGTATATATTTTACATATAGTGTCTGTAGGTTATACTCGTATATTGTGCTTTTCTACTGTTTAACTATGTATGTTGCTGTAATACCCATTTGTTTTTCAATAAAATGTGAGTGATTCACTAACTTATATATATAAAATAATATAATTTAATTTGGCCTATTGGTTTACACTGTTCTTGTTTCACACTGAGTGCGTTTTTAAAAAAGAAGTAAAAATACTTCTTAAACACCTTTTAATTTATTAACTGTTATTTTACAATATTCAGTCAAAATTATATTATAAATTAAAAGACATGTAGTTTTACTGTGAAGCCAATGGTTAAAAGGGTTTTGTAAAATAAATTGCTAAAATGTAGGGTGAAAATGTATGTTTTTTATTTTATTTTATAAATTAATAATCAGCAATATCATATGGTATGATCAACAACAGTATAGTATAATATAATTATATAGTATAATATAATTAGTGCTTAATCAGTGATTGATTGTGATTAATCACATTCATAAAGTTTTTGTAACACACATTCATAACACACACACACACACACACACACACACACACACACACACACACACACACACACACACACACACACACACACACACACACACACACACACACACACACACACACGTAGCTAATAACTTAGATGCATAGATTAATCGTGATTAATCAATTTGACAGCACTAAATAATGTGTAAATTATACAGCCACACTTAGTCTATTCTACTTAACTTGTCTCAATCTCTGTAAACAACATTTTCTTTATTATTTATTGGTAAAATAAATAGGCTATAGAGCAAAAGTTCACAATTAAACACCTGTCTGTAAGATATGACACAGCCTACAGGTCATGTATAGCCTATATTTTAAAATAAATATTGACACAAAATGTTCTGACATTTTTTTTTTTTTTTTTTTTTTTTTTTAGAAAGACGTCAATGAATGTAAGAAAAGTATGAGAATTGTACTTTAAATCCGCGAGTTCCATAATATACCCAAGAGAAAAGCCATGCATTTGCAGTGACATTAACGTAACGCCTTTATGAAGTTTGGTCCTCCGCGCGCACTGTACAAGCATGTTGGCGTTTGGAGGGTTTCGCGAAAAAGTTAGCAAAGTGCATCTAAACCTCACTGGAATATAGCGTTTCTCTGGGTAAGAACATCACGTGTATCACATCAGCTTGCTTGTTTATGTGATGCCAACATTGTTAATACACTTACGGAAAAATGTAGTGAAACTGACAGCTGCTCGGTACTAGGTAGCGGGCTTTCCTGTATTACAGCAATACAAACACAAACAGGAACGTTTCTTCTTCCATTGCTAAATACGTATTTGGAATTCAATTACATCATTTCATCACTCAAATTTACAACTAAATAAATATCCGCAGTGGGCTAACCTTACACAAAGGACTGTGGCGATGGTACTATGGTATCAGATGGTAATACAATGATTATTGAATGATTGCTTTATTCATGTAAATTGATGTTTACATGGCGCTCAAATGTCATTCGAAAAACACCCTTAGTACGTGGTATTACTGTGATACATGTCCATTGTTGTAGTACCATGGTATCATTTGAAAACGGACATATTGTAGTCTAGCCAGTGACTTAAACACAGCATCACTTACACAATGATGCATTATTGTGGACACACAAGCAGTGCAGAGCAAGCAGTCCCGAGCTGAAGCCTTTGTGCATTTGGACAAGTAGCCAAAGGCTGGAAATCCCTGGAATATTTGTAATTATTTGCTTTGCTGTCAAAAGCTTGCATGTTATATTTTGATCAGATAAAAACAACCAACTAGTTTGCCAACAACAAATTATATCCAAACCTCTACCTACAAAAAAGACGACCATTTTAAAATACTAGTCAAACATGACTAAAAATAGTTTTGCTATTTTTTTGTGGCATTTTCTCGATGCATTGTTTATCATCTGAATCCAAATAACTGTAGTAAGAAGCTTAAACTAATGTGGAGATTACATTTTTTACAACAACATAACAATCCACTTTTATTGTAATAAAATAGCACTTGATCTTTATGAAGTACTAGTTTGGACATAAACAGACTGAATTTCCAACCTTACCTGGTTTGCCCGAGCCACTCTTTGCTGTCAGTAGAGCTTCTGTACTGTCACTCTTTATGGAAACGCAGCAGGTATTTCATCATGCACGCGCAGTGCTTGTCAGATAACAGTCCCACGAGGGGAGGGGCAGCATTTTAGGGCTTGCATTGTCTCTTTCGCCCATGTGCTGTGGCATAACCCTGAATCTGCAGTGGCCATCAGCCAGTGTCAGTCAAATGAACGGCTGGTAATCCCATTACCCTACGCCGGGAGTCCATATGAGACAACACATGAGACGCCAAAGTCGGCGGTCCGCAACTGGACGGACATTGAAGCTTTGGCAGAAGTCACTTGTGAATAATGCATCCCATTGATGTGGTCGCCAGTGCCATCTGTCAGATGGTTGTGTCTTCTGTGTGTAGATGCAGGCAGACTATATGTCTCAGGCCTTTATTTAATTTCACCTTAGATTACGTTAGTTTGAAGTGGTGTTGGGTTATTCAAATTTCAGTCTAATAGTATTGCCCTGAAGGTTGTTTTTTGTCCCGTCGCACCTGTTTGGTGTGTTTGATCTCTTGACACATGTGATCCGAGTGAGGATGAAGATACACAGCTGTGCTCTGTTTTAACAGATGATGTCAGTTTGCATGCTAATTTCTTCATTTCAGGAAATGAGGGTTGATTCTGAATATCCCATGACTTCATTTCTCATGATGACTCGATTTGCAGTTCAAGACGTTTAAGAAATTCCGTTCCTTCCCCATTTTGACTTTTAAAGGAGTAGTTCACTTTTGTTGATAGTTTACTCACGCTCATGTCATCCAAGATGTCCACGTCTTTCTTTCTTCAGTCGAAAACAAATTAAGGTTTTTGATGAAAACATTCCAGCATTTTCTCCATATAATGGACTTCAATGGGAACCAAACGGTTCAAGGTTAAAATGAGAGTTTCAGTGCAAACTGCAATCTGTTCAAAGGGCTTTAAACGATTCCAGACGATGAATGAGGGTCTTATCTATCGAAACTATCAGTCATTTCAAAAATATATAAAAAAGTTTAAGTTTTATAAGCTCAAATGCTTGCCTTGCTCTGTTCTGTGACTGCTGTTCGAACTCGTTCATCAAAATGAACAAATCTTTTTCCAATCCAAGCCAATTCGTTCATTTCGTTCGTTGAATGAACCAAATGACTCGGAAAAAGATTTGTTCATTTTGATGAACAAGTTCGTACTTAACAACTAACGTCATCGGCCATTTTTACTTCTCAACACCTCCTGTCCATCCACCTGCCATCTAGAGACAATCGTTTGTTCCAATATCCAATCAAACGCCATTAGATGAAATCAAGAACTATATGTTTTTGGTCATTAAATGTCCCATTTTACTCAAAAAATATGTCAATTTTGCAAGTATAATTGGCTGTGAATGGCTTTTTATGGTGACTAAATTACTTTTTCCATATGATGTTTGCTTTTAGTATGGGGCGTCATTCATGATTTCTGGAGATGACTGAAACTTTGAAGACAAGGTTTGAGTTCCCCAGCTCCCTCATTCAAGCTCAGGTAAAGCACTCAGAAAAGACAGATGATTTAAGTGTTTAGAGGTAAAACAAGGTTCCCGTTCTACAGTAATTTCAATGAAATTGTAATCTTTCCCGCCAAACGTGTCTGGCTTGTAGAAATCCATTCCTGTGAATGTTTACTTTCGATGAAATCTAGTTTGCTGAAGGCATGTGAAGAACCAAATTTGTTGCATTTTGGCTTTTTTATTGTAGGCTGTGAGGACGCTGGTCACTGCAGTGTTGAAAGAGAAAGGCCAAAATGAAAGGATCTGTCAGACTACCACTAAAGTAAGTCGTCACAATCATTCTTGCATTGGGGGTCATATCACATCACACTTAGGACACATTTAAGACTTCTATGTCAATGCCCACTTTACACATAATGAGAAAGAGTGCTTTGTCCAGTCATTCAATTACAGGGATTTGTTTGTGTATGGATTGTTCACCCAAAAATAAAACTTCTGTCATCATTTACTCATCCTCATGTTGTAGTTTCTTTCTTCTGTTGAACACAAAACAAGATATTTTAAAGAATGTTGGTAACCAAACAGTTGACGTAGCGTTTTTTCCTACTATGGAAGTCAATGGGGTCCATCTGTTTGATTACCAACATTCTTTAAAATATCTTCTTTTCTGTTCAACGGAAGAAACAAACATGAGGGTAAGTAAATGAACTATCCCTTTAAGGAGAGCGCTTTCAGACAGACTGCCAAAGAGACATTTTTTTATTTAACAATGAAGACAATTTGTAAGGTAATAGTGCATTTATTGAGCAAAAGGCTCTTTTAGTTATAGTTTTCTAGCTTACTAATGAGTTATATGGATATAAAATTCCCTTCCTGAGGCAAATGTAAAATTACGTGACAGTGTTTACAAGTTTCCAGGGTTGAAACTTATTTTTTTGAGACATGATACATTTCAGTTTCTTTAAACATACTTTCTGATTCAATCGTTGTTAGGTTGTGCTATGTGTAAAGAGAAAGAGATGATGGTTTCATGCAGCTTGAACTGAGGCCGCAACAGCGATCTGACATTTATTGTTTGAATTTCATTATAAAATTGACAAAATGTCAGTGCATCGCTAATTTATTCATGACATTGAAGCCCAGAAGCTGAATGCTAAATAGCTGTGGTTGACATGTAAAGGTGGGCTGTGATGCGTTGGATCTTGGATATCTGAAATACAAGGACTTTTCTGCTGTAGTTTTTTTGCTGATTTGTTACATTAAAATAAAATCTCAGTGAGTACGGAAAAAGTTTTGAGTTTGGAAAATTATATTGGTCAGTGATTGGTATCGGCCGGTATTACAGCTGATGATCAGGGCAGATTATTTCCTGTCAATCAAAAGGGGGCGAAAAATGTGTCGGTCTGCAACTCAAACTGTGTGAAGAAAATGTCTCTTGAAAATCTCGCCTTTCATCCAATAATCACAAAGGGCTTTGTTACTTCTGAAAAGAAACAACGACTCAGCTTTCAAATGCAGTCCTTCTTATCACAAAACTCAATTTTGACGCTTTTAAATTTGACAGATCGTTGTAGCGCCTTACTGTAACCAGCAGCGCGAGTCTGTTCTTCCACTTAAAGGAGTAGTTCACTTTAAAAAAAACTTTTGCTGATAATTTACTCATGACTTTCTTTCTTCAGTTGAAAAGAAATTAAGGTTTTTAATGAAAACATTCCAGGATTTTTCTCCATATAATGGACTTCAATGGGAATCAACCACCTGCAAACTGTTCAAAGGGCTTTAAACGATTCCAGATGATGATTAAGGGTCTTATCAAGTGAAACGATCGCTCATGTAAAAAGATATAACAAAGTTTAAGTTTTATAAGCTCAAATGGTCGCCTTGCTCTGTTCTGTGGTACGCATTCGTGACTCTCCTGTTCGAACTCGTTCATTAAAATGAACAAATCTTTTCCAGAGTCAACTCTTTCATTTTGTTCGTTGAATGAACCAAATGACATGAAAAAAGATTTGTTCATTTTGATGAGTTCGAACAGGAGAGTCACGAACGGGCATCACAGAACAGAGCAAGAAAACTTAAACTTGTTAATTATTTTTCAAATGAGCAATCGATTCGCTTGATAAGACCCTTATTCATTGTTTAAAATCGTTTAAAGCCCTTTGAACAGTTTGCACTGGAATTGTCTTTTGGACCTTGAACCGTTTGGTTCCCATTGAAGTCCATTATATGGAGAAAATCCTGGAATGTTTTCATCAAAAACCTTAATTTCTTTTCGACTGAAGAAAGAAAGACGTGGACATCTTGGATGACATGGGGGTGAGTAAATTATCAGCAAAAGTTTTTTTTTAAAGTGAACTACTCCTTTAATATAAGTTAATATAATAATATAAGTTATAGCATGAAAAAAATATGCATGAACATCAGAAGGTATGTGGAAAGATACAGAACAACTTACCGAAATGAATAATGTCTGCAATCTCTCAATCAGTGTTTCAACCAGAAAATATCAGAAAATAAATAGTTTTGGCTCTGTTGTTAATTTTAATCGCCAATATTATAGTTACGCACCAAATGAGAGGTTTCCCTGTAGTAGCATGTTTGTTTCAGCAATCGGTATCGCCACATATCGTTCTGAATAATGGGTATCAGCAGAGAAATATATTAATGGTGCATCTCTATTACATAGCAAACATGCCACAAAATTTGTCTCTATTTAAAGGAAATATGTGCCTTTTAGTATTTCCAGACAGTTAATGATACACTTTTACTACATCACTAGCATTGTCTGTTATATTTTGTGCTGGTGTGTAATGGTTTGCATGTTGAGCTTGTGTTGTTTATCACCAGGGGCCAGCGCTGGAGTCTCTGTGGGAGCAGTGCAGCAGTGATAGTACTGTCGTCCGCTCGGCCTGCTGTGACGCTTTAGTGCTTCTCGTGGAACAGGGACATGCAGATCTGCCGTATGTGCTCAACACCACCCTTAACCTCCTGCCCTCGGCACGGTATGCTTCTGTTCACTGCTGTGAGACTTTCACATGGCTCTCACCGGCTAATTCAGATTATCATCCACAATTTAAAAATCTCTGACTCGATGCAATTTCTTTGGCCCTGTTTCCTGGCATTGAGAAGTGTTTTCGTCAATCCGATCACAAGTGGACGGCGCTAAATACAGGTGTAAACGGGTCTAAAACGTTTTGAGCTTGTCCACTTTCGACCACTTCCAGAGGTAGTCGAAAACGCATTTGCTTTCGTGGTGTAAATGCTCATGTGATCGTAGAGTCGACTCTGAGTCTATGAAATTAATTGTTTTTGAAACGAGTCATTAGCTGTAACATCGTGACATAGACATATACTGGCCGCGCCCAGTTACTGCGCGCGCAGACGGAAGTGTAAACTTGAAGTCTACACATTCAAATACTTCATCATAGCATCATGTCGAGAAGACGCTGTGTTCTACAATGCAAAGATAGTTCAGCCACTTTGTTTTCATTTACCGGGGACGAGCATGTGAAGAATCGGTGGTTAGAGTTCATATTTGGAACGATACCACAACAGTATAGCCCGATTGTGTTCTCATCATTTTAATTACGAATCGTTCAAAAATATAAATGAATTCAAATGTGGATTCGCAAGCGGTTGTTCCAGTAACTTACTTACCCAGTGTATATGGATCAGCTTCCTCCTTCGAATCGCAACCTGTAAGTATTATTAATAATTGTTGCTTTTATGGGTTTTGAACGGTTTTGTAGCGTCGGGGCGCGAGGAAGGAGCAATTACTATGTGTGTGTGCGCGCGCGTGTGTGTGTGTGTAAGTTACGCTCAGTGCAGCTTCTAGGTCTCCAATGTCAATTTTTTTTAAATATGTGAAATGTTTGTCGCTGTTATTGGAGTTGTCAAAGAATAGAGCGTCTTGTAGTACTGCGGTGCTTTATTAATATGTTTATGCGTTATGCTAACAAACAACTGACTGGGTCTGTCATCTGACCAATCACCGCCGATTAGCGTCACGCAAAGGAGTGGTTTGGAAAAATGAGTCGTTGTAGGAATCATTTGGGAGTCGGTGAGCAAATCAGTTAAAAATAAATGCATATTATAAGACAAATAAAGTGTTTTTTATCCTTGCATGCATGTTAAACTGTTTTTGGGAACTCCTAAAACAAAAATAGGAACATTTCAAATGCTATGATAGGGGCTCTTTAAATTTTTTTGGCTTAAGTGCCAAGTTTGGTTTGATGATGAAAAACGTACAGTACCAAGCACAATGTTCTCTCATCATTCCTGATTTCTAACACTCAGATCGTTTAGCGTGGTCTTGTGAGCGAAAACTTCTGATCTCTGAACGTTTTCGTGTTCATCTATAAATTGAGTGAGTTTATTTCATCCATTGGATCAAAAGATCTGACAAAGCCTGTACATTTACTCGCCCATAGACGAAATCTGGACAGAAGTGTTTGAAAGTGGACAAAATAGATGGATTAAAACACCAGGTGTAAATGGGAATGTGTCTCCCTCGTCTATTTGTGATCTGATCGTCCAAAACGCATGTTAATACCAGGTGTAAACAGGGCCTTTGACACATTTTTAAGCCCATATTATAGCGTCAAAGGTTGCAGTTTTAAATGATACACCCTTCCCACCCTGTCAAGCCCTGAGGGCATCTTATCAGACTCCTCAGGCACTGGCCTCTCCCTTCTCTTAACTCTAGAATTAGTCTTTGAAAGAGTTTTTTTTTATTTAAATACTACACATCATTGCATTAGTTACACCAATCACACATCATAGCATCAGATTAAAGTAATTTCAATGTTAAAATAGTCCCTCTTCTCCCAGTTCAGTAAGCAAAGACAGCTATATGTTGTATTATGTATTTATATTTCCCAGAAGGGTTTTGACTTTGTTGCTTTGTACATTTGAACAGTATATTTATAGGTTAGAGAACTGTATTTATAACTATTATTTGTGTAAAACAAACTAGCAAATGCGGAAACAGCAATCTTTTAGTAAATTAACTAGAACAGCAGAGGCATAAAAATGATAGTTATCGTGCTGGGAAGTTGGCATATTTTTGGTTATACTGTTATGCATTCAAGCTCTTGAAAATTCTCTAATTTGGCTATCATTAACATGGTGTTTCCAACATCACACTGACAACTATGTACTTACAGTCCAAAACGTGCTTAAAGAAGCATTTCAACATTAATCTTTATTGAAAGAGGATCATATATGTAGTCGAAATGCAAATTTTGAATTTGGTGCCCTCTTGCCCGAGAAAAGACCGAAAATAACCGAAGGGTGCATTTGTATGAAAGACTACAACACCCACAATGCACCACATTGCACAGCTCCGCAAGCCACACCCTCTAATCCAGAACTGCGCGCACATCAGAGAAATCAAAGGCTGGTGATTATTGTGTTGATCACATCTATTGTGAACAATATGCAAGGTTCAGAAAACACTTCTTAAAAGTGAAATGATTTCTGTTATCAAATGTTATATTTCATATTTGTTACCTGCAAGTCTGTTTCAGGTATTTTTTTATATTTTAAGACAAGGTTATACTTTCGTAAAGTTCAAATGCTTAAATCTTAGTTAAATCGAACTTTTTGGAGTGCATTAGCGCATAAATGGCCACAAAACTCCAAAATGGTTTTATTTTATCACCTCTTTAAACCTCTACAATTGTTTTGTCATAAGCTATGTTCCAATCACCATGTAGAAAATAGGAAATGCACTGTAAAAAAATATTGATGGTTTAACTTAAAAAAGTAAGTAACCTGGTTGCCTTAAAATTTTAAGTTGATTGGACTGGAAAAAGTGAGTTAATACAATGAAGGAGATTCATTTAACCATCATAAACTCAA